>JAUCMR010000066.1:572225-590687 GCA_032357425.1 Enteromius argenteus
AAATTAGTATTCAATTTACATATTAAGATTACTGTTGTAAATGGGAAATGTAAATAATATTATTTTGTTTTCATTTTCCTTCTGCGCCAAACTTTGCACATGTGGGGTAATGGAAATGGAAATCTAAATAAGAAATACATTATCATTTTGAATATTGCTACACATATGCTTCCATATTTATCAGGGCTATTATTGTTTAAAACTAGTTTTGAATAAAAAAAATTGCCTCTAGTTTTTCTACCACTAGGATAATAATAAAATGTATTTATTTTAGTCAATATTTTAAACATATTTTTTAAAAATTGAAAATTTTGCTCACAACCTTTGCTTTACTCATGAAATAAAATCAAATTATATGGAATTTTCACAACACAGGACACCGCCAGACATAGCTTATTACAATTAGTCTCCGCTTTTGTTTTTCAGCCCGAAAATACAGAGATATTACTTTCTTGGCCATATCACCCAGCCATACATTCATACATCTTTATTTTCACTCAAAATATAATGTTATTTGAACATTTGTCTTTAAATAAATTCTAAAAAGTTCTAAAAACAATAAAATGACTAGTTTTCTTGTTGTGATTAGAATGTTTAAGGTAAAACATTTCTTAAGATGTTTAAGTGCAGATAATGTAGTCAAAAGGACACATGAGAATGTTAATTTCAAAACATTTTCTCTTAATATTCAGATAATGTATATCAGATACTAACAATGTTATGAGAACGTTAACAATTATATAACTTGTATACTTGTATTATATAAAAATGTTATCTACATTATCTATCTTTATAGTCTTGTTCATTAGTGTTTTAGGTTCATATAATGTGAGATTTCACTGTGAATCACTCTTTACATCAGAAAGAGCCAATCGTGCGGGTCTTGGCTTTGAGTCAGTCTCCACCGATGCGTTACATCAGCGTCAGCAAGAGAGGGACTCTTATTGTGTGGAACAGACATCTGAACAACATAAAGCCTCTGGAGGTGACATATTAACACTTAATCCAGAGAACATATATATTTTACAGTCTATAACCTCTCCTCGTCCCTGCAGATGTGTGCCGGCCCCTTTAATAAAAGGCAGTACCATAAGAGGTTCCAGGGCTGGACCACCGATGCTGTCTACTTAGGGAACGTTCACAAGATTGCTGTGGCGACCCTGAGCAGGGGAATACACTTCTTTGACGTTACCACCGCATGCAGTTTTGAGCAGGTGCACTTGTTCGGTACGAGCCAGCAAGCCTGTCAGATATAGGCCAGGCGTTAGCTTTTCTGCTTACATGCTGACCTTGTTGTGTTTCTCTCTCTCTCTCTCTCTCTCTGTGTGTGTGTTTTCCCAGGACTGAGTCATATTGCTACTGCTCTGTGTTATTGGTATGACACAGAGGTAGGCTGCTGACATTTCATGCTCCAGTGTTGAACTCAAGTTTATTTTAAACTTGGTTTTGTTTTAGCTCACCGTGAGTCATGTTTGATCTGCGTCTCCAGGCTCCAGGAGAAAAGTGTGTGCTGATGTGGGGCGATGACAGAGGCTCTGTGAATTTGCTGTGGTTTCTTCAGCCTTTCAAGGGCCTCTTTGAAATGCCTTTTACCAACCAGACGGGCCCCGTTCAGATCTTTATGCCAGTGAGTGTGTGCGTTTTCACTGTAGGGTGATTACTGTGCCAAGACAGACTGACCCTGAAAATGTGTTAAAAAATAAATAATAATAAGATGACCATATATGTGACCCTGAGCTTCCCTGTATTGGTTTGTTGGGATATAACAATATTTGACTGAATCTGAGGGTGCAAAAAAACTAAATATTGAGAAAATCAACTTTAAAGTTGACCAAATGAAGTCCTTAATAATGCATATTACTAATCAAAAACGAAGTTTTGATATATATTTATGGTAGGAAATTTACAAAACATCTTTAAAACATCACCTAATTATTTTTGACAAAAGAGAAATACATAATTTTGACCAATACAGTGTATTGTTAGCTATTACTATAAATATACCTGTTTTTTTTTTTTTTTGCTTCAGGGTCATAATTATTCTTTTGAATCCATTTCTTCTACATCTGATATTGTGTATGGTAAAAATGGTTTTATGAATACAGGATATACATGCACACAGCGCACTGGTCTCGTATCAGCACATCCCAAGAATCCACAGTGAGCCCATCAACAGAATCCTGTTTGAGCCGCACGATGAGCTCATTATTACTTCATCAGAAAGTCCAGCCAGCTCTGTGGTCATCATTGATGTCGGTCAGAAGAGGGAGGAATACATCTGGAGAATAGAAAAGGTGAGTATACATATATTCTGGACATAATATTCACATGATTAACCATGCAATCCAATCGTTCCCACTGTCATAGATAACTGGCTAGACGAGACAGGTCAATCAGACAGATCGATGGATAGACAGTAGGTCATGCTTTAAAGGGTTGTTGTTTTCTATGGGAAAGTACAGTCTTTAAGTCACAGAGCATTTAAATCTAAATAGACACTCATGATTCAGAGAGGTTGTTGTTGTGGTTTAAAGGGAGTGTCCAGACCCAAATAAAAAGTTTTCATTTAGTTGTTTTGACGGATTTATTAAAGCAGACTATTCCCCACCATTTTCCATTCTGTAATATTCAGAGACGTAATAAGCCGCCTCCACAGTAGTCACAGATTTAATTGCTAGAAAAAAGTATTGTGAAAATCAAGATTATGTGACTCACTTATTAGTCAGACTAAATGTGACCCTAGAGCACAAAACCAGTCTTAATGTATAGAAATAGCCAACAATATGGGTTCAAAAAAATTTTTGTGCCAAAAATCTTTAGGATATGAAGTAAAGATCATGTTTCATGAAGATATTTTGTAAATTTTGTACCATAAATATATCAAAACTTAATTTTTGATTAGTAATAATAGATCGGGTTTCCACATCAGAAAATATCAGTTAGTCCAGTAACAGCACAACAATTCAGCAGAGCTGTTGAGACCCAAAAAATGAGTGTTTAACAGTCTTATGTCAGTCAAAATGTTGACCGAGAAAAGCCAGAAAAGAGCAGAAGCAGGAGACCAAGTGATGATGGTAAAAAGTATCTAAGTTGCGTACGTCTCAATGTCCACACTTCGTCTGACCAGCACAAATTCAGCATGTACTGTTAAACCAAAACTGCTTCACAGCAACATCCCATAAACCTCGGGCTTCCATAAACAGTTCCCCTCATCTATCTGTGTTCATACAGACAAAACAGCTCGTGAAACCCCACAAGCATGAGATTGGACAATAATCAAAATACATGAGCAAGGAAGAATTAATAAGAAATATAAAATACACAAACATAATAAATGAATGAATAAATGAATAAAAATACTTAATAAAATATTATAATAAATGGTAAAAATAATCACATGGCAAAAATAATTAAATAATAAAAAAATGATCAAATAATAAATCATGTGAATAACTAATGATTACAATATTATGTAAATAAATTATTATAAATGAATTAAAAAACATAAACATAACAACACAACACAATTTGCATGTGAGGATCTAAGGATCCTTCACTAATATTCATTGCTAAGAACTTCATTTGTACAGCCTTACAGATGATTTTCTCAACATTTAGATTTTTTGCATTGTATCCAAATATAGTCCTGTCTTAACCAAGTGTGCCGTACGAGTCTTGAAAAGTGAAGCCGTCGCGTCTCGATCGTCCCCAGGTGACTGGCTGCAGTATAGGTCATAAACCCCGCCCTCTCCATGTAATCTAATGGGACGTGAGACAAACTAAATAATTTAATTACACTTCAAATAAATTTTGGTTTCCAGCCAAGATGGTTTCCATCAATTTAGGTAGTTATTATCATGCTGATGTATGTTCAAATGTTTGTTTTTCTAACAAGTTTGCTTTAAACTATTTGATTGTTGCTATAAAAACGGGGCGTGGTGTCATGATTGTGAGCTTGTGATTGGGTGTGCGAGAGTTTGGGCGGGACTAATGTTCTGGCTTCACTTTCTGTAGTGGAAGGAAGTGGAGTCGCGTCGTCCATCTTTTTTACAGTCTATGGTCATAACAAACCATACAACAATGGAGAGCTAATTTATTCAGCTTTCAGATGATGTATAAATCTCAATTTCAAAAAAATGCCTCTTATGACTGGTTTTGTGCTCCAGGGTCACCTGTAACGATGTTTGAAAGCCCTTCTCTTTGTGTTCTTCTCCTGCAGGGAGTCAAGTGTTTTGACTTCAGCTTCTCTCTGGGGCTGCTGGTGACGGCTGGAGTGGGTTCTTCTGTCAGACTCTGGAACCGATATGTGACTTCCCGGCCGACCGCAGTTCTGCGCGGTCACCAGACCACTGTGGTGGATGTGGTCATTCACCAAGCACTGGGCAAGATCTTCAGCTACTCCAAGGACGCTGTCAGTTTTCCTCCTACCACATGTCAGATTGCACACAGACAGAGCTATATAAAATCTCAAGAATTCCTCATGTATTTTGTTAAGAATATCTTATTCTTTTCTTAAGCTTTGACTTGGTCTGGTTTTATTGAAGAGTCATAATCATAATCAGCTTGCACAGAATGTTCTGCGTTTTGACTGAATGCGTCCTGGATTTGTGTGCACACTGTTGAATGCTGCCTTCAAATATGTACTTTCTAAATTCTAGGCTAAAATTAAAAACAGGTACTTTTTTGAGACATTTATTAATTTTTACTGAATTGCAAATGCAGTGAAAAGTTACAGTATGTCACGCATAATTATGACAAATCATTGTTTAAATTATTAGTCATTGTGTCACGTCAGAGAACTGATGCACATCCCTAGTTGTAGAATTATGTATTTTGTGTAGCTATTATGTTTTCATTCTTAAATGCAATAATTAATTTTGAAATAATTTAACTTTGTGGATTTAAGACAATATGGAGGTTATCCTAACTTTAAGAAGTTATGCATGATGGTTTTTAAAATTTTTGAGAATTTTAATGTTAGGGTTCCATAAAAGTTTTTCTCTTCACCCTAAAATGAAAGTTTGCTGAAAACTTCACTTTCAGGTTTTCTGAGATCTAGATTGTTTGTTTCTTCATCAGAAAAAAAATTTAGAAATTTAGCATTACATAAGGTACGTAAGCTTTAGTCTTCTCCAGATGTTAACTGATGGACTGAAGAATTATTATGTTTTTATCAGCTGTTTCGACTCTCATTCTGACGGCACCCATTCACTGCACTCTTTAAAAAAGGTGCTTTACAATGCCATAGAATAACTTTTTTGTCTAAATGGTTCCATAAAGAACTTTTAACATCTGGTTTTCTTTTTTAACATCAAGGCTCTTTGTGGAGAATGAAGGTTCTTCCGATTATAAAAAGGTAAGAAAGAGATGGAGATTTGTGGAATCAGAAATGGTTCTTCTGTGGCATTGCTGTGAAGAACCTTTTAAGGCACCTTTATTTTTAAGAGTCACAGAGCATCCAGTGCTAAGACAGTGATGCAATGCTACAGTTCTCCAAATCTGATGAAGAAGCAAACTCATCTTGGATTGCCTAAGGGTTTTTTTCTTTGCATTTAAAATTTCATGCCAGTTTGATGGCTGTTAGCATGAGAAATGGAAATCATGGAAAGGCCTTAATGCAGTGAATGTCATAGATAATGCAGCGGTTTCTCTCCGTGCCACCTTTCAGGTGCTGAAAATATGGGACATTCCTTCTCAGCAGTGCTTAAAGACATTTCCCCTGCTGTTCCCTAATATCCATCTCGGCTTCACCCCGGAGCATGGCAGCTTTCCTCTGCTCCTCAGCCTGAGCCCAGACCCTGTTCTCCTGGTGACCTGCAGAGAGTATCTGGCCACGCTTCATCTGCACAAGAGTGAGTCCAGCAGCAGGTCTGGGGTTTACACCTGCGCTCTCTATAATCCTCGTCATCAGCAGGTCAGTGTTTGGGTTCGTGTGATTGATGGTTTGTGGACTGAACATTACAGGTTCTTGTTTTGGCGTGGTCTAGGTAATCACAGCCTGCGCCGGCTCCACGTTGACGGTGTGGGACGTGAAGACCGGTGTTAAGAGGATGGAGATAAGGAACGCTCACGGTAAGGAGGAGGTCTCCTGTATGGCACTAGATGTACATCAGCGCAGACTGATCTCCGCTGCCACCAACGGCACTATCAAGGCAAGTGTCGAGACACACTAATTATAGCAAAGTCCTTTTGAGGAGAGTCATTTCAGTCATGCAAGCTCCTAACTCTTTTAATGGGGAAGCTTTAAATTCTACCAATTTATGTGACCCTGTAACTCTAGCATTCTCTATTCTAAGTCAATTTTATCTGTTTTCTTTTTTATTAAAAAAATAAACACTTGACATTCTTACACTAGCACTCTAATACTAACATTCTCTATTCTTTTTATATTCTAACTACTTGTTTTCTATTTATTTATTATGTGTGACCCTGGAGCACAAAACCACACAAGGGTCCATGTTTTGAAATCGAGATTTATACATCAGCTGTATTAATAATCTTTCCACTGATGTCTGGTTTGTTAGGATAGGAAAATATTTGTCTGAGATACAATGGAATCTGAGGGAGCAAAAAATCTAAATATTGAGAAAATCAGCTTTAAAGTTGTCCAAATGAAGTTCTTAGCAATGCATATTACTAATCAGAAATGACATTTTGATTTATTTACAATAAGCAATAAAAATAAAATCGAATAGAATGATTTCTGAAGGATCATGTGACGCTGAAGACTTGATTAATGATGTGGAAAATTCAGCTGCACGTCACAGAAATAAATTACATTTTAAAATATATTCAAATAAAAAGTAGTTATTTTAAATAGTACAAATATTTCACAATATTACTGCTTATGCCTTTACAATCAGAGTTTCTGAGTGCGTTCTGCACATGCAGTTAAACTGTGGTCACTGAAACGGTGAACTGCACCTGACTGGCCATTTTTTTAGTAAGGTGTGCATTCTCTTGCTGTAGGTGTGGAACTTACTGAATGGCCTCAATCTTCATAAACTAGAACCTGTCTCCAATGCAGAGGTCACCGGGATCATCTGTCACCATGACGACCAGCTTCTATCCACAGGCTGGAGTCGACTGATTGCTCAGTATAGCATTGCGTTTTCAGAAGTAAGGGCCAGTTTGTGTCTCAAGCATAATGGCTACTTAAAAGCAAAAAGGGCTTTCAGCCAGGATATACACACAAAGTGCATTTTTTCAAGTTCTGTTCAACTCGGTGTGTGCTTTTGTGATCGTACCTCGAGACGTCTCTGACAACAGAGTGTGTTTTAATGATGGTCTGACACAGCAGAACTGGAGATCTCAGAGACGTTTACTGAAGTGTGTCTGTGAGTACAGGGCATCTATGTAAACGCAGACCTGTCCTGGAAGTCTGGTCGTCAGCACGCAGAGGATATCCTGGCCATGGATCACTGTCCAGGCCTGGGACTTCTGGCTACTGGGAGTTATGATGGAGAGATCATTATCTGGAGCCTGGCTCTGCAGAAGCCCATCACACGCCTGCAGACGAACCAGCAAGAGAAGTCAGTGTGAAACCAGGCGGCATTTTCCTTGCTTATTTGAAATACTAGTGTTTATGTATTAAGTGCACATATTAAACACTGAATTCCTGAACTATGTTTGGAAATAAGTATTCAGCAGCTTGCTAGCCAATCCTAAAATGCAGTTCATTTACAAATAGAAATCTAGCAAAACAGCACATTTGGTTTCAAGGGTCAGAGAGGTGAAAAATGAGGCAAAAGTAAATGTTTCTGGATAAATAACTGTGACTAACAACATAAGTGTATAAAATGCCTCTTTATAAAATCCCTGCAGTGAGCATAATAAGTTGCAATATATGTGGTAAAATTAATGTTTCATGATTATCAGTAAAAATTCCTATGTGCTGAAACCTGAGGTTCATTGAAAATAATGTAGTGTATGAAAACAAGTATAAAATGTCAATAATATTTTTTCAAAGTTGTAAATAAAACAAAGAGTGTTTTAAAGGAAAAACTTTTGGCTTAAAAAATGTAGTTTAATTCAATGTGTTTGTTGCAGTTACTTCGTAATAATTCATTAAATTTTGTGAAGAATATTCTTTGGACACTGTTTTTTTTTTTGTTGTAAAATCCAGATTATACACTGAAGTGTATGGAAGCCCGTTTCCACCACTGAATAAAAAATAAAAAAGGGTAATTGCGACTTTTTATCCCTAAGTTCTTTTTGCCTCAGAATCGCATATGAACTGGTATTTGCGAGAAAAAAAGTCTGAGTTGTGAGATAAAAAGTACAAATTCAGCTTGCAATCAGAAGTTATAAAGTCAGAAGAGCGTACACATCAGGGGTTTTTCCCCTAAAAATTGGACTTTATAACTCGCAGTTGTGAGTTTATATCTCATATCACACAATTTTGAACTCAGAATTCAGAGATTTAAAGCCATTCTGAATTGTTTTTTCTCACAATAAAGACTATATCTTGCAATATAGACTTTATAACTTGCATTTTCTCACAATTCTGAGGTTTTTTTCTCTCTGACCCTTGAAACCAAATGCATTGTTTTTGCTAGATTTCTAAATGTACTATTTTGATTTCTAAATGTCTCTTGAATTTCAAGGAGTCTATAATCTCGGAAGATACATTTCGCTATCCTAACAAAACATGCTTTGTTTGGTTACTTTCTTTGGACTGTGAATCACCAGTTGTTTGTGTATTAGCTGATGTAAAGGGATGTAATGTGCTTCTGTGTGTGTAGAGCTCATCTGCCCGTTCAAAGACTGCTGTTCCTGCAGAGACGAGCCCAGCAAAGTCATCAGAGAAACGGCTCTGTGCTGCTCAGCTCACAGAAAGGATTTATCTGCTGGTGGAGCGTCTGTGGGCCCAGACACAACCACGGTAAACATAATCACTGAGAGCAGCTGATGACAACTTAACACATCTCAAACACTATAATACAGACCGCTTTAAATTGAGGACTGTTTTAAAGTGCACTTCACTTCAGAAACCACAATATACACTGTGACCTGCTGAAAAAGTCTGGAATAATTCAGACTTTTTAAATGTTTTTGAAAGAAGTCTCTTCTGCTCATCAAGGATGCATTTATTTGATCGAAAACAGTAAAAACTGTAATATTGTTACTGTTTAAAATAACTATTCAGATACAACTATACAGATCATAAAATCTGCTTCCAACTCCTTTTTAATCAGGAGATCTACGGTTTCGGGCTCAGTCTTGGCAGACTGAAGGTTGGGACAGATGTGAGTTTGGGAAGGAAGACAGCTGAACTGCTGGAACAGAGGGGAAAGAAGAAAAGGTGGAAAGAGGAGGGTTAGGAGCTACGGGAAGGAATGAAGGCAGGGGAAGTCCAGATCCGGAGGCGGGTTGAGCTGCTGGGTTGGCTGGGGAGAAGTTAGTCCCGGGGGTGGCGAACTGGACTTGAGGCTGGCTTGTGCTGGATGCGGATCGAAGGTTGCTGGAGGCCAGGTGAAGGGTTGTTGAGCGAAGGTGGCTTGCTGGTCAATCGCATGACTTGTGGATGGAATGGAGGCTGGAGGAACTGGGAGGTTGACTGAATGAACTGGTTGCAGAGGATTCGAAGAGAGGGAACTGCTGGCGGGTGGATCTGGAGCCCTACCGAGGCTTGCGGAAGGCGTGTTGCTGCTGTTTGGGTGATGTTGAGCAGACTGGTAGGCTGTGAAGAGAGAGAGTAGTTCCGCTTTGTTTGATCGCCGGGAAAATGGGACACAGGCTTTAGCAAGCACTTGACGGAGGGCGGGGATGGTCCATTTCTCGGCTATGGGAACAGATGAACAGGCTGAAGTTAATGATGAAGCAGGAGAGGCTTGTAGGTGTCTTTGAGGTGGCGGTGAGCGAGAGCGGAGACGTCTGGGCGAGAGGGTTGTTGGTTGGAGAATTGGTTTGCGGCCTCAGATAGGAGCCGCGGGCTCTCGTGGAGTTCCTGCCGGCGCGGTAGCATGTTTGGCGGCTGGCGCGGGCAGAGGAACGGTGTCCTTTGGGCTTGGAGTTGCGAGAGGAATACTGTGAGTCTGACATTTTTTGAGGGATCTTGATGCAAAGAACGAGATACCAGAGAAGGGGAGTTCGCTCTATTTAAATGAAAACCTCTTAGCTTTGACTGGGTAATCAGATAATAGGCTGATTGGGGAACGAGGGGTCAGCCCTGATTAATCATTCGTACGTGCTTCTCCCGAAATTTGTTTATAAACATCATTAAAAATAAATTTTTCTTGAGCAGTAAATTAGCATATATAAGGAGCAACAAAGCTAAAAAAATCATCTTTGCATCACATGAATAAATTACAATTTACAATATATTCACATAGAAATAACTTCTTTGAACTGCAATAATATTTCACTGTTTTACTGTATTTATGATGAAATAAATGCAGCCTTGGTGATTATTATAGTGTTGTACAAAATAGAGCTGTTACTCAAAATGCCGTGTTTGTTGGAGACTCAAAGATAATGAAAAAGCACAAAAAGTTCTTTCAGTCTTATCATCTGGCTTCTGCTCAGTGCACAGATGTTTGTCATCTGAAACGCACAGAGCAGTTGATTAATGATTTGTTTGGCTGAACATTTCTGATGCAGGACAGTTCTATGCGCCTGATGGACCTAATGAGAGTGTGATGGGTTTAAGCACAGACCGGGAGAATAGTCTACTGGTCACCGGAGACACCGCTGGATTCATTAAGGTCTGGGACATCTCACAGTACGCCTTATCTGCTGCAGATACCGAGGTATGAAATTAATAAGCATGTCGTTTACATGCATACCAGTATGCTGATAGCTTATTAAAATAATCAGTTTCCCTGTTTACATGCACATCAGTAACTGCGTTTACAGCATGACTTCAGTAATAAATCAGTATTTCCCTGGAGTCAAATCAAAATATAATCATTTGTATCTGACTCTGAGTATTCCATACATCGTCAGTTGTGATGTGAAATAAAACACGTCAGTGGGAATCTTACAGTATATTTGTACATTGTATAGGTCAACATTATCCATTTTTCTTTTATGCCAAAAATGATTTGGATATTAAGTAAAGATCATGTTACATGAAGATATTTTGTTAATTTCGTACCATAAATATATCAAAACTTTAGTTTTGATTAGTAATATACATTGCTAAGAACTTTGTTTGGACAACTTTAAAGGACATTTTCGCAATAGATTTTCAAATATTTGTGTCTCAGTCAAATATTGTCCTATACTAACAAACCATACATCAATGGAAAGATTATTTATTCAGCTTTTTAGGTGATTTTTAAACCTCAATTTAAAAAAAACCTGACCCTTATGACTGGTTTTGTGCTCCAGGGTCACAGATCATCCTCTCATGCAGTTATAAATGACTGAACTCTACTTCTGCGGCATGAGATGAGTCACGAAAGAGTCTGCATTTGCTATATATTCCTTCTTTCTTTACTGTAAAACATTTGCACAGTCTAAATGTGCTTAAAGGGTTAGTTCACCCCAGAATGAAAATTCTGTCATTAATTCCTCACCCTCATGTTGTTCAAAACCCATAAGACCTTCGTTCATCTTCAGAACACAAATTAAGATATTTTTAATGAAATCAGAGAGCTATCTGACCCTCTATAGACAGCAACACAACTGAAATGATCCAGATCCAGAAACATGGTAAAAACACCAGTAAAACAGTCCATGTGACATCAGTGGATCAACTACAGTTTTGTGATGTAAATTATGTTATTTTAGTTTTCTTTTTGCAAAAAAAAGTATTCTCGTAGCGTCTCAAAACTGAAGTTGATCCCCTGATGTCACATGGACTGTTTAATTGATGTTTTTACTGTGTTTCTGGATCTGGGATCATTTCAGTTGTGTTGCTGTCTATGGAGGGCCAGATGGCTCTCTGATTTTAATCGAAAACACATGAATTTCTGTTCTGAAGATGAACAAGGTCTTACGGGTTTGGAATGACATGAGGGTGAGGAATTAAGGACAGAATTTTCATTTTGGGGTGAACTAACCCTTTAAGTCTGTAATAACGATGCGTTCCTGTCGCGTATCACACATGCACACTTCAATAAGGCGACAGAAAGCAGCTTATTTTGTTTACATTTCTGCAAAATCGGAATAAGAGGCAAAAAATGTTGACCAGTTTATGCTTACACACAGTGTATGACCTTACTCTGATAAAAGAACATGACCACATGTGTTTTCGGATTATTAAGCATAAGACCGTGCATGTAAACGTGCTCAGTGTTTGAGCATTAGGATAAACTGCTAAATCTGAGCTCATGTGAGTGTCTCAGTCTGCAGAAGATCTGCCCACGCTGATGTACTCTTGGAGGGGTCATGAGAGGGCGATCGTGAGCAGTGAGGTGCTGGCGTACGAGTCTGAATTCTTCGTCCTGAGCGTCTCGGCGGACCGCAGGGCCTGTCTCCGGACCGCTCAGGGAAGGTGTGTGGGCTGTTTTGGACAGGAACAGCAGTGGGATTTGAGCAACCCCGACACTTATCAAACCAACAGGTACAACTAAGTATCTCGTCCTCTGAAAATCTCCTCTTCCTCTGATCTTTCAATTCTCTTGTGAAGGAGACACTTGGCCTCATGTGTTCAAAGGTTGACCTTTGCCCTGACTACCTGTTTGTTCAAGTTTCAAAAGAAAAACCTCTTTCAGACAAATTGATTCTTAAAAGATGCATTTATTACCAGGGTCAGATCTGTTTTTATAATGCCAAATACTGAAATCTGCACAACATATACAACACAGCCAGGCCTAACTACACCCAGGATGTGATTTTTACAGATTTTTATATGGATTTATGTATTTTCCAACATAACAAAAAAGTACACTATTCGTAAAAGGCACGGCTTGGTTTGCAAGCCCCTCAAGTGCTGTGGGATTTGATCACTTATGCATTTGAAAATGCAACACGCACAACAATCTTTCTTAATTTGTAAAGGAATCTTTCATAATTCTGTTGTCATCAAAAGAAAAGCTTTAAGGATATATGCCACATAAAAGCATTATGGTTTGAAGCATATGATTTTGGAAAGGCTAGCAATAGCAAGAGAGCTTTGAAAGCATAAGATCTCACCCTCCCTGCATAATCAGTCTCCAAAGCCACGCCTCTTCCAGAACACATGACCACACACAGAAGAGCAGAGGCTAACTAGCGTCAGCGCTGTCAGATTAGCTCATGATGAAACATTACAGTACAAAGCACATGACATTACAACAATCACACCTGCCTTCTCACTTGCTCTCCAGTAGAGTAATGAACACAGTGATGAAGTACTTTCGTACCCCTCGGACCAAGGAATCCGATTAGACAATGGTTTTAAGGTCCTATATTGTTATTGTTATTTGTTAAAATTAATAAAATATAAATAGTTTTTAAAATAAATTTAAGTTGAAATAGGTTTTGAAAATAGTGCTATCAAAGGATTAATCATGATAAATCCCACCCAAAATATGTTTTTATTTACATAATATATGTATGTGTTCTGTGTATATTTATTAAGCATATATATATATTTTTAAAAAAAAATTATGTTCATACATTTATATATTACCTAACCTATTCTTCTGTTTTATAGTATACAGTATATAAATATATTTAACATATATCAATATTTTTCTTAAATATATACATGCATGTGTTTCTATTTTTTTATATACTGTACATAATAAATATACCCAGTCTACACATATATAACGAAAACTTTTATTTTGGATGCGATTAATCAGAATCAATTGACAGCATCAGTTTTGAAATAAGTTTGTTGTTGTTTTGTTTTTCAAATACATTTATATTATTTAAGAGTGTTTAGATATTTGTACTGGAAAAAATGAATATCCTTGGATTACCTGCTCTTACATGCACCATGTCAATGCAGTTTAAAGCCTCTTTGCCAAAAAAAAATGTGCCATTAGTTCTGCAACTAATTCTCCAAAAAAGCAAGAAGATAGGTATTCAGCCCAAACTAGAAGTTGTTATCCCAGGATGGATGTGAATCTATTAACTGGTGTGTCTGTAGAGTATTTGATCAGGGTCCATAAGGCTTTAACAAATAAACCCACAGCGTGAGAGTTGTCAGTGGTCAGATATATCTACCATTTAAGCATTTGGCAAAAACTGCAGTGATGTGTTGAAAGGTAGAGAAGTCCAGAGAGAGCGCTCGTTTGGTTATTATTTCTGGAGATGTCTGAACATTTCTAGTGCTTACGGAAAGGCCGGGGAAATGGGACGACATCTGTCAAAGTGTCTAGTCACGAAGAGCCTCTCAGTAGAGCTTCAATCTGCTAGATTCCATCACAAGATCAGAATTACACAGCTTCTGTCTTAAAGAGACACACAGAAACAATACAAATATGTCATTAACGATTTACCATCAAAGACCAAATGTGTTATTACAAAAACATTAAATACTGAAACAAGTGCTGCCTTCTTGGCAGGTTTTTCTGCTAATAATTACTTTTTTTCACTATTTTACTCAGAGGGCATTATTATTTTTTAAGAATACTGTATGTTCCTACAGCACAAACCCATAAAATACAAATATGAATTGTGTTTCTCAGATTATTTTGCTTAATTAAACAGGTTGGTGCACATGTTTAAATTTCGTTTATATATATATATATATATATATATATACGAGAAAGAGTGGACTCTTATTTTGAAATGTGTTTTGTTTACTATTTGTAGCTGCACATTAAAACAGATGAGGTAGATAAAAGTGTTCTACGACACATGATTTAAAATATATAACCATACACTAAACACTTAAAATTCATCCAGAGTAGATCATATTAAATCAGTTTGGTGGTATTCATTGATTGTGAACTGCTCTGAAACGGCGAGTTGAAAGAACAGCACTAGTTTTATACTTTGAACACGCAGAGCTCACATTTATGTCATTAAACACTACTTCTGAAGTTTAAAGGTCACATTAGACCTTGTCAGGATTACTGTTTTTTCCATTCCCAAATTGAAGACCTCTTAAAATAATCATTAAGACTTTTGTTATAGCATTTAAACCTCTGGAATCTGTGCTTCTGTCAATCCTTGATGTCCAGTGATGATACATTAATGTTCTCCACAGAGAACATACCAGTCCAATCAAAGAGGAGGAGAGGACAGAGGACAGCCAATCACGTGTCAGCACTGGGAGTTTCATCTGCTGGGGTGAAAGTTCAGAGGTCACTGGGTCAAGCTTTAGTGCGGGTGATAGTCAACAATCAGGTGAACTGGAACACTCATTACGACCCATTATAACAGCATGACCCTGATATTTACACTGTTCACATACACTATACCAGTCACATTTTTAATGAAAGATGTTTAATGTTTTTTAAAGACGTCTGTTCTGTTCATAAAGCCTGCGTAACTGTTAAAAAAATGTATCTCTTTGATGTTCAGCTGTATTTTCAGCATCATTACAAAAGTCTTCAGTGTCACATGATCTTCAGAAATCATTCTAATATATAATAATACTGATTTACTGCTCCAAAAACATTTTTTATTATTATTAATATTTAAAACTGTTTTTTTATGATTCTTTGCTAAATAAAAAGATCCAAAGATAAGCATTTGTCTGAAATTATATACATTATATACACTAAACCATTCATAAGCTTCCAGTCAGTATATTTGGTTTTCGGGAGTGGGGAGAAATTAATACTTTTATTTAGCAAGGATGCTTTAAATCTATAAACTATAAACATTATAGATTTAGAGATTCTATTTCAGATAAATGCTGTTCTTCTGAACTTTCTATTCATCAAAGAAACCTGAAAAAAACTCTACTCAGCTGTTTTCAACACAAAAATAATAAATGTTTCTTGAGCAGCAAATCTGAATATTAGAAGGATTGCTGAAGGATCATGTGACACTGAAGACTGGAGTAATGATGCTGAAAATACAGCTTTAATTATGGTAGTAAATTACAGTCTAACATAGATTCTCATAGAAAACAGCTATTTTACATTGTAAGAATATTTCACAATTTTTACTGCGTTTTTGATTTAATAAACGCAGCCTTACTGAGCAGAAGAGACTTCTTTCTAAAGCACTAGAAAATCCTGATCGGTACGTTTGCACTCACTTCTCACCTTAATAACAACCTAAAAAACCAACAGCGTCTGACAGAGTGGCGTTACATGAAAAGCAATGATTATATTGACTCTCTGACTGAAGAGTGAGCGTTCTGGCCATTTTCTGAGTTCTCTTCCCTCAGCTCCGGCTCTAAACCCTCGTCATGCCAAAACAAGCGATTAACTGAGCCTCCCGACTGAGCTGGGTGTGTTTCTGGGCTTCTGCAGCTGTCTAGACGTTCTGTGGAGAATTAGACGTCTGCTGATGCTCAGACTTCCTCTAGTATCTCCTTCATCTTTCAGAGCAGCTGCTCGGGGCATTCTGGGACTGCATGTAGAAATTCACTCTTTACATTCTTATAAATGCACCTGTTTATCAAAATCACATTTTCTTTATCATGTAAACAATGAAAGTATCATTAACCGACCATTTCAATGTTTAAAATGTCTCCATCTTTTTCCAGTTTAATGAATATATATATATATATATATATATATATATATATATATAAGTGATGTCAAACTAATTAATCATGATTAATTGCATCGCATCCAAAATAAAAGTTTTTGCTTCCTTATATGTGTGTTTGCTGTGTATATTTAATATGTAGCCTATATATAAATACAAACACATACCTGTATATATTTAAGAAAAAATATGTTACATTTATATATTACATATATTTATACATAATTTGAAATATAAGAATTTGAATATATAAATGTATAAACTTAAATATTTTCAAAATATATACTGCTTGTGTGTGTATTTACATATACATAATACACAGTACACACACATATATTGTGAAAACAAAAACATTTATTTTGGATGTGATTGTTAACAGCACTAATATATATACAGTTGTCAACATTTGAACTGGATCAAAACCTTATATATATTGTCATACTATATAAACACACACAGAATTTAACAGCACTGACTTCAGTTGATTTGAAGCACTTAAATTACTAACTAAAAAAGATATAAATAAAACCTAATCGAAAGAAAAAAAAACTAAATAGTAATATTTAAAATAAATAAAAACAAACACAAATGCACATGACAAAATTACTAAACATGTAACTAGAATTGAAATGAAAACTTAAAATATATAAAAATAAAATCTAATTCAAAATATTCATAAAACTGTAATATTAGATATATAATACTAAAATAACACTGATTCAGAAAGATGTCACATTACAGAAGTTAAATGTGTCAAATGTTGTCTTGAAACGTTTATTCAACTAGCAGTTAGCCAAGAGTAATCTGTTTTATCTTTTGGATTCAGCTTAGACTAATCTACATTTTTATGTAACTGAATTTAAAAAAACTGTGACCATTCTTAAAGAAAAATTTAGCTGACTAACTTTTAAGACTAGTCTTAACCTTTTATGCAGCCGGCCCCAGATTAGATAAGCTTAACTTATGTGTTAACATGTAACGTTTCTCATTGAATTAGCAGAATTGGCTCTAGACCTGCAAAGAAGCCGTGTGCCTCTACAGACCCCAGACTCTGAGCGCAGCAGCTCTTTGGAGAGGTTCCCTCTGCCTAAATACAGTAAGGTCAGTCACTGCAGTTTATCTGAGTCTCTGGAGCACAGCAGCAGTCATCAGAGCACAGGTGTATTTGTAGAAATACACAAAAATACACTGTATGAGTCAAAATTATACATTTTTCTTTTATGCCAAAAATCATTAGGATATTAAGTAAAGATCATGTTCCATGAAAATATTTTCCTACCATAAATATATTAAAACTTCATGTTTGATTAATAATATGCATTGCTAGGAATTTCATTTGGAAAACTTTAAAGATGATTTTCTCAATATTTTGATTTTTTTTGCACCCTCAGTTGTATCTCAGACAAATATTGTCCTCTCCTAACAAACCAGACATCCATCAGTGGGTTACATATGCTAAAACATACAGTGCCTTTAGAAAATCATCATACCCTGTGAAAACCTTTACCTTTTGTCACACCCTGGAAAATAAAATAGATTAAGTTTTAAGTGAAGTTAAGAGCTGGATGTACACATTGTAATTCTCATCATTAAAGTAAAAATATTCCAGAGGATTAATCAAAAATGAATCCGTGAAATGCCTGGTTTGGTAAAGTGATCAGCCCCTAAGAGTATAACATTATAAACTTGCTCAGGTGCAAGCAATCAACTTCCATGTGAAACACCAGGTTAATTGCCCCGTCTGACATCAGTAGTATGCAGTGGTGTTGATTGCTTGAGAATAAAAGGAGCTGTTTCTTGAAGAATCCACGGTCAGTAGTGCATGGTACCACAAAGAATTCACCATGGATGGGAAAGTGCTTTCAAAAGACCTTCGAGATAAAGTTGTAGAAAGGCACAAGTTAAGAGAAG
>JAUCMR010000066.1:596230-630093 GCA_032357425.1 Enteromius argenteus
TTGTGTTGCATCTTGTTTCCGTTGTGTTGCATCTTGTTTCCGTTGTGTTGTGACTTGTTTCCGTTGTGTTGCATCTTGTTTCCGTTGTGTTGCATCTTGTTTCCGTTGTGTTGCAACTTGTTTCCGCTGTGTTGCGACTTGTTTCCACTGTTGCGTCTTGTTTCCGCTGTGTTGTGACTTGTTTCCGTTGTGTTGTGACTTGTTTCCGCTGTGTTGTGACTTGTTTCCGTTGTGTTGTGACTTGTTTCCGTTGTGTTGCATCTTGTTTCCGTTGTGTTGTGACTTGTTTCCGTTGCGTTGTGACTTGTTTCCGTTGTGTTGCATCTTGTTTCCGTTGTGTTGTGACTTGTTTCCGTTGCGTTGCGACTTGTCTCCGTTGCGTTGCGACTTGTCTCCGATATGTTGCGACTTGTTTCCACTGTGTTGTGGTGGTTTAGTTTAAATTTACGAACGTAACTAGTCATTCATTGTTGTTTTAGTACTTTGTTCAAAAATAGCTGATTCTGAGTGTGCGAGGGGCAAAAATGTAGCTATGGTTACAACAGTGTCAATCATCACAGTTTTGAGAGCGACTTCTGTTCTGTACAATCAAAATGATCTTTTAGCAAAGTTAGCAACCCGGGGTACATTTCCCAAAAGCATTGTTAGCTAGGTACGGTGGTAAGTATTGAAATCTAATTGTAGCGACGGAAATTGCGAACATAGTTGCTTTTGGGAAACATGCCACAGCATAGCAATACAATCCAAACAAAGGCAGGTAGCTACCTCAAATAATCTAAAAAACTCAGAATTCAGAATTTGTGGCGTTAAAATCTAATTTAAGCAGTTGTTATGGTCTATAAGACACGGCTTGGAATCATTGTTCCCGCTAGAGTCACACATAACGAGTGGTTTAATTAATGAAATATCATCCGCTTCACCTGCAGCTCTCGTCCTCTGGTGCGCCGTGAGACCATCATTCATCAGATGAACACGAGTGCAACTCTGTGCAGAGATTTATTAGTTCTTCCATTTATCCATTCAAGAAGAACTGACGGCCTGCTCAGCTCTCGTCTGGGAATGCTGAAACTCCCTCTCAATGTGGAACGCATTCGTCTGATAGCACGACCAGTGAGTAGAAATGAAGCTGCTCTTGTCACAGATACTGTATGCATGAATATTTCTGTTTCTTTTTTCGACTAGGAAACTTTCTTTACCACTTCTCACCAAAGATTTCCCAAAAGCCAGCATTTGACATGCCGTTATATAATTTGTTGAAAGGATTCCTGGAAGCTTTGGAGCTGCTCTGCATGAATAATCCAAGACAGATAACGAAGAGTACAAGTAAACAAAGCTCAAGGCTTTGGAGGACGAACAAAACAAGCTTATAAATCTTCAAGCATCAGTGACACTTCAACTCGGGCAGAAAAATGAAGTGTGATGTGAGTGTTCCCGAACCGAATCCAACAGCGTGAAATAAACTCCACACACCTGAGCGTCACAGAGCGGAGCTGGCTGATGACCATTACCCAGAAGCCACCTCTTTCTGAAAGTACCGCCACACTCTAAATGCTGGAATTCGGTCAACACTGAGGTCATCTGGTAGCAGCAACGAACACGGGGTGTTACCCGAATACACACTGTTCAACAGCTGCAAACAACATGTGATTTCATTCAGAAAGATGTGTTTGTTTTTCAGCATGAGGGGGATTACATTTCAAAATAGCAATGGAGTTTGGACTGTTGGGAAAGAGTTTGTTTTGGTTTTTTGGCATTCAGGCCTGGATTTAAAGGGATAGCTCACCCAAAAATGACAATTCTGTCATCATTACTCCCAAACAGGTCATTTGAAGAATGGTCCAATAAAAATACTACGGAAGTCAATGGCTACCATCAACTGTTTGGTCACCTTCATTCTTCAAAACTTCTTCTTTTGTGTTCGACATGAAAACGAAACTCATGCAGGTTTGGAACTACATACATTTTCATTTTTGGGGAAACTATCTTTTAAGATTTACAGTTGCATTTCACATACAATTTCCATCTGTTTGGATTACACAGTTTTAACGAACTAATAAATGTAATGTGATGCATAGCCTATTTGTCAGTCGTACAGGATTTATGTAATAATATGTGTTTTAAATACACAATAAGCATGATTACATTAATCTCTATACATTTTAACTAACTGAATATAGTCATATTTTAGCCATACTGAATAAATGTAATTGTTTTCACAATGCACAGATTTATGCTGATTCCAAACCATTTGGATGAATGCATTTTGAAATATGATCATTTGTGACCCTGGACCACAGAACCAGTCATAATTTTGCGTTGATGTCTGGTTTGTTAGGAGAGGACACTATTTGGTTGAGATACAACTATTTGAAAACCAGGAATCTGAGGGAGCAAAAAAATCTAAATATTGAGAAAATCACCTTTAAATTTGTCCAAATGAAGTTCTTAGCAATGCATATTACTAATCAAAAATGTTTTAATATAAGTTTTAATATATTTACGGTAATAAAATATCTTCATGGAACATGATCTTTACTTTTGGCATAAAAGAAAAATGGGTAATTTTGACCCATACAGTGTATTTTTGGCTACTGCTACAAATATACCTCAGAGACTTAAGACTTTTGTTTTTTGTGGTCCAGGGTCACAATTAATCAAATATATGCCTCTAGTTAATAACACTAGTTAATTTCATTTATGTACGACAGACACAAATGTGATGCATCACTTCAGTATTAGTTTGTGTTAAAACAACGTAATCAAAATGAATGGGAATTTCATATGCATAATTTTGTTTTGTTCAATTTTAAAAAGAGCTACCCAGTGAGTGCATTTTCTAAAATCTATTTTTAGAGCTTCCTTCTGCATCTGTTCGTCTTTTTCCTTCTGAAAATGACACAGGACCTTTGGAAATATGATTTTACAGCTGATCCGCAAACACGCACGTCCAAACCCAAACAAACGGCAGATGTTCGCGGCGGCCCAGATGCAGTCTGGGAAAGTTCACCGGCGTTTCGAGCTGCATCAATGAAATGCACAGATTCCAGCAGCGGTGGAGAAAAAACCAGGCCTTTTTATTTCTCGAGTGAAAACACTCGCTTTATGTGCGCTGGCACTCAGAGCTGCTTTCCGACTGCCTCTCCTTCTCTCTCTCTCTCCAGTGTGTGTGTGTGTGTTTATCTGCGTGTGTGTTTCTGATGGGAGGCTGAGTCTACATGGGAAGTGGGAAGGTGCAGCTGGAATGTTGCCTGAAGCTTCAGTCCGGAGCAGCACAACACACACTCAGAGAGAAAGAGAGAGCGAAGCGGCTTGACTGTGCTGGAGTAACACATGGAATAAACCGAGAACGCTACATTGGTCAGAACAAAAGCGGCAGGATTTGTCGATGAAGAAGCGAAGAATTTCAACCCCACCGGTCACTCCAATCCATCCGCTGACATGAGAAGAGACCGGCTTCTGGTGGCCATCACTCTGGTCACTCTTTTGACAGCAGATGTCCATTTCATCCTGCTTCCCAGACTCAGAAGCTGGTATCACCTGCCCAGAGAGAGCTGCTCATGCTCCAACAGCAGCCTGGAGAGCGTCCCGTGGACCACCAGCCAGAATATGAGTACGGTTCCCACCGAGAGAGGCTCTAAGCTGGATCGGCTCTTCAGACACCCGCTCTATAACATCCGTCTCCCAGAGCTGGGGCCCGAGGAGCGTCTGCTGGATGAAGACGAGCTCATGAACTACTGCAAGAGGAAAGTGAGCCGCTGGGAGAGGTACTCGACTGTGTTTATTAGGAGGGATGATGGTTAAATCAGCTTCTGTATAGACACCACCAGTATTTAACACACGTTGGTGATAGGGGGTAAGTTGTCACAATGGCAACCTGTTGCTTTTTGATGAATTTTAGAAGATGTTTTGTTAAAAAAAGTCAAAGTCAGGATGCATCGACTAACTTTAACTAACAATGAGCAATGCATTCATTACAGTATTTATTTAGGCTTTGTTAAGGTTAGTTAATCACAACACAGCTCTTCAGTTTTAGCTGAAAAGGATATAATTTTTAATAATGTTTTAATTAAGATGAAATGAATATTAAGTAGGATGAATAAATGCTTTAGCAGTATTTGTATTGCTAATTCATTTTATCTAATGTGATTGATTTATGTTAACAAATGAGCAGAATATTCGTGCAACAAAAACTGTGCATATTATTGTATATTTTTTCACTTTAAAAATGTAAAAATAATTAAATGAAATATTCAAACATTTTTTGAACTCAAAATATGCTCACTGGGATGTAACCCATGTGTGACGACTTGCCCCAGTCTAACTTGACTACAGAGACAGCACTCACAGTGTGCTTTACATGACTAATCTAAATTAACTCAATGCAATTATGCTCAAGTCTAACTTTATTGATCTAAGCATATTAGTTTCCACCAACAAAACTAAATGTAAGGGCCATATCAGATATAATAGTAACAATTTCAGGTTTTAATTCTATTATAATAGGAGAAATGAAAGCATGCAAGCTCATTCCTGAGTAAAGGGCATACTGCAGTCAGACATTATTGACAGAGGTGTCAGATTAAAGAAGATGAAGTGCCTCAGTGTTTGGTTTGCTTGTGTTTGTCTGGTGTGTGTTAACGCTCAGGATTGAGACACGTGGAGCTCGTATCCTGCTGCAGGTCACAGCGAACCACTGATGACCGGGTCAAAGTACACAGAAATACAGAAGAGTGGACGCTCAGTTTGATACCATACTTCAGGGTCATGTGGAAAAAAGCACTAATGTATTATTTATTACAAATTATAAACATTTTTAAATTAATTATTATTTATTTATTAAACGTATATTAATTCATATATTTATTTAATAGTAGTATTATGTCTAAAACAACATATATAATATATACAATATATATTATTTAGTGCTGTAAAAGTACTGATTGTGATTAATCGCATCCAAAATAATTATAACATAAATAAAATATATATATATGGCTCAAAGATGAAAAAGGGTTTAACCATAAAAACAATAAGCATAATACTGTTTTAAATGGTTGTTGTTTTTCCACAAAAACATAAAAAAAGTGTTCTGTTTAAATTAATTGCAATTCTCTTTTTATTTTTTCTGAGCCAAAAATAAATATTGCACATTTTCCCCTGATTTATTAAATTTACCCACTTAAATGTTATTCAGTGTAACAATTTTGTCAGACATATTTACAACAAAAATCAATTTATGACACATTAAAAGACTAATTACTTTCACCCAAAATGCTGATCGTAATTTTACATTTTTAAAAAAAATATGTTTACTTTTTTACAACACAAAATTGTATTTGCTTCCTTTCATAATTTTTTTTTTACACTGAATGATACTCTAACATTATTTCAGCAAAATATTGACGTTTTATTCTCCAAAAACTTATTTGAAACCTTAAAAGTACACACTTTACTTAGATTTAATGTGCTTTCTATGAACATAAAACCGTTTTTTTGAATGTCTTTTGATACGGACATCTTGACATCTTTGACCCATACATAAAATAAATCTAAACATTATTATAAATTTAATTCAATATTTTTATTGTAACGATATTCTCCTAGTACTCTCTCAAAAATCAAGGTGCTTCACGATGTCATAGAATGACCTTTTAAATGGTTCCATAAAGAAGCTTTCTGATTCATAAAAGGTTCTTTGTGGTGAAAGAACTGAATAGTTCTTTGTGGAACCAGACATGGTTCTTCTATGGCATCGCTGTGAAGATCCTTTTAAGCACCTTTATTTGTGTAAAGCAATGCTGCAGAATCAAAGGATCTCTTTTTATAGCGAAGCTCCCTCTTGCTGCTCCACAGAATGGTATTTTGGGTTGTTTTGTAGGTTATACGTTGTGTTTTAAAGGCAGTGGTGTAGACAGATCACTCTTGATTTTAATTGCGCTGGCCGTGATGACGGAGCCAATGAGGTGTCTCCCACATAATCAGAGCTCTGCTGTAAACCACCCGCTCTAATCAGGACGCACGAGTCCAGAGTTTGTTGTTTCAGAAGTTGTGGGTCGGTCAGCATCTCTGATTGGGGTTAAAAACACCTCAAAAGTGTACTTGTGCTATATTTATGAGCATAACCCCGCTGTGAGTGCTTGGTTTGAAGTACAGAGGAGAGAACATTATATTTGTCTCTCCATTCATTTCTCAGTTCATGATGCTGTCTCAAGCTGATGCATGTCCAGGTCATGGTGAGTCAACAGCAAATATTTGCTCTAAAAATGATCAATGATGTATGACGTGGTCATTCTGTTTCTGCTCGAGACTCAATTCATGATGCATTTGATAAATTATACTGTATGCTGTTCATTTTGATAAAAGATACTGTATACATTATTTATTCAAAAGTTGTACAAATGCTTACAAAATTAAAGGATACACCAATGATGCTGATTTTTATATATATATATATATATATATTTATATATAATAACTAAATTCCCACCATACTCTTTTTCCCTCATGTAATGTCTAGTTCCCAAACTTTTGAATAGCATTGTATATTTATCTATATATATATATATATATATTTAAAAGCTTATTCTTGTTATTATATCTTATTAAATTTATGCTGGCTTTTAAACGTTATATTATATAAATGCTGTGCATACATATATGGGTCAAAGATGTCAAGATGTCCGCATCAAAGAAATTTAAAAAAGAAAAAGTGATTTTATGTCCATCGAAAGTACATTAAATGTAAGTAAAGTGTCAACTTTTAAGGTTTTTGAAGAATAAAAATGTTAAATATGGTTGAAATAATGTTAGATTGTCATTCAGTGTAAGACAATGTTTATGTAAAATTCAAACGACATGCTTATTCTGACTTGTACATGTTAAAATATGTAAAATAATAAGGGAGTAATTTTACTGTTTTAAATGAGTAAAAAAAACTTTTTACTGACAAATGGGCAAAATCTAGGCTAGTGGCAAATTTAAAAAATGTAAAATTACAACTAATTAGTATTTGGGGTGAAAGTAAGTAGTCTTTTAATGTGTCATAAATGGATTTTTGTTGTAAATATACCTGAGAAAACTGTTACACTGAATGACATTTTAGTGGGTGTCTTCTGTAAATCGGGAAAATGTATATTTATTTTTTGCTTAGAAAAATAGTAACATTAATTTAAAACAGTATTACACTTATTATATTTATGCTTCAACCCTTTTTCGTCTCTGACCCACATACATATATACAGTATATATATATATATATATATATATATACTCACACACACACGCACACACATGTATATGTATCTATGTATGCTGACATATGTGTGTGTGTTTGGTTGTACAGTAATAAAACACAGAGTCTCTTTCTCTGGGAGCCAAAGAATGCTGCTGGCAGATCGCTGAGGCTTTGGAATCAGATTGTGCTGTTTTACATCTTAAAGTTTCCTACATGTGCAGACCTGCGCTCGCTAAAGGAACTCATTATTTTAAGAGCTAATAATACCTATCTAGGTTGATGGCTTAAAAGAGAGCTCGCCAAATGTGTAATTTCTAAGTTTTGTGTGGGAAAGTAACTCTAGCGTTAAAAGAATCTATTATATAAAGAGAGATCAAATCCCTCTCGTTGTCTCGTACAGACTGAAGAAGTTCTACATTGAGGCGGCAGCTGCTTCAAACATCACTATACCCAATCATCCCGTGACCTTTGACCCTGAGGCCAGCTGGCTGCAGTTTCATCTCGGGATCAATCGCTATGCGCTGTATTCACGAGACGACAGCAGCATCGACAGACTCCTGCGAGACATGCAGACGGCCACCGTCATCAGCGCAGGTCAGAGGTCAAATCAACCCTGAATCTATCTGCTCTAATGCTGATCTAATGCAGTATTTCACCGCGTCTGACAGATTTCACTCAGGATGAGAAAGCACTGAAGGGCGCGTGTGACTGCTCACAAGGTAAATATATATTTACACTATTTTTCTGCCAGGTTTTCGGTTGAAATTATTAACATAAAACATTCAGATGTGCATAAATGCATGCAAAATTAAAATAAATTAATACAAATGTCAATTATGAGGTGATACCTATTACGTAGATGAATCAGCAAGGATGCATTAAATTGATCAAAAGTAAGAGTAAAATACTTATAATGTTACAAAAGAATACTGTTCTTTTAAACTTTCTATTTATCTGTGAATCCTTTTTCAACACTGATAATAATCAGAAATGTTTGTTGAGCAGTAAATGATTTCTGAAGATCATGTGACACTGAAGACTGGAGTAATGATGCTGAAAATACAGCTGAACATCACAGAAATACACTTGAACACAGATTCACACAGAAAACTGATATATTCAATTGTAATAACATTTCACAATGTTACTATTTTTTTATTGAAATAAATGCTGCATTAGTGAGCAGAAGAAAAAGAAATAGCAACCTGTGCATATAAAACATGTATGCATAGTTTTTGATATATTGATATATTTACAGTAGGAAATGTACCAAATATCTTTGTGGAACATGACTTAATATCCTAAAGATTTTGGGCGTAAAAGAAAAATTGATAATTTTGACCCATACCATGTATTGTTATCTATTTCGACAAATACACCTGTGCTCTGCAGATAAGCTTTCACCATAATATTGTGAAATTCAGTTCAATTTTATCATTTCAAAAACAGGGTTTTCCTATAAAATTGCATGCATCATTTTTTTTAAATGTCATTTTTACCCTATAAGTTAAGAGGTAATTTACAGTTAACCATCATTATCATCTAGTTTATATACTGTAAACCAATATATGTTATTGTAAGTTGACAAACTCTGTTTTATGATGAATGGCAGCTGGTTTAGGGTACATGAGGCCCTTTCAGAAACAAACATGTGTCACTCAAGAGTAAACGTCAGTCCTGTAACAGACAGTGATGTTAAAACCTCACAACCAACCCCACGCTTCCCCCGTTTAGCTCTTTTTGGCCTAATACAGCACAACTACAAGCCTTTTATTGTTTGGCTTGACCTCTTGTGTTGTTTTTCTCTTTCACTCATTACTCTGGAGTGTTATTTTGGAGCATGGCTGAGTTTGTGAACTATTGATATGATTGAGCTGGAGAGGAGCTAAAAGGAGTCTGGACGGTGTGGTTTAGGGTTCGGCAGACTGCCACGGCTTCCCACAACCTCAGACAAAGCAGCGCTGGAGCGCAGCGTACACCGCAGGCCTGTTATGTAAAGATCGCTCTATAATTAAACTATTACAGCTGAAGGTCGACTCTGGGGAGTAAAAAATAAGATCTCACAGTCCAAACGAAGTCAGGTGTTACAGCAATTTCCTGACAGTTTTAATCCTGTTTTCCACCAACACAAAATTAAACCTAAAAAAAAGGAATGTGTTTCTTGGAAATCATTATACTCAATATCAGTTTGCATATATATATATAAATAAATTAAGCTTACAAACCTGTTCATTATTTTCACGAATGACTATATATACACACCGTTTAGAAACATTGTTTTATTATTTGTACTTAAATATAACTGAATAAGTATTCTCTATTAAATATAGTAACACTTTTTGTGTGTTAAATGAATTTTGTTTAAAATAATATCGGAAATTTGCAGGAAAACTAAAATATAAAGTTGTGCATATTAGGATCCTGCGGGTGTTGGATCGTTTATAGCCTTTTTTCACAGCCGCTGGAATAATTACATTTATCATTTTGGGGGGTAACATTTTGATGGCAGATTGTAATCTAGAAAGGATCATGTGTTTATGAAACACACGTGTGTTACATGTCCTCTGTGCTATGTCTGGACTTTTATTTTGAAGTGTTTCCTGTGCCTTGTTTGTAGTCCGTTTGTGTATTGGTTATACAGATTATATTCCAGTTTTAAATGTGATATCGCATACAGATATAGCCTGCATGAGATTACACAAGATTGGTATTTTAAACCAGATTTAGAATTGAGAACCAGTTCTAATGAAGAATGCTTTGCTTTTGGAGTTCTTTATATAAAATCTTAATGGCATGACAAGATGTTAGACTTAAATACTTATACACACTACATACACATAGTTACGCAATCATTTGATGAGATATGAGCTAACAATCGTTAGATTTAATCACCATTGGTTTTATTGTAATGCTTTTTTCCTCAGTTGGTAAGAACAAACGTGGCAGACTTGTTACTTGTTCAGATAACAATATCTGCTGAAAATATTCATTTAGGTCATACTTCTATAATCTGTGATTCCAAAGTACAGTGAATATCCACACGCTCAATCTCATATTCACAATAAAACAATAGGTCCGTTGAGGAAATCGATATCTTTGTCGTACTATCCTTCCTTCTATTGAGGGTGATTTCAGGCCACAGCACTGCTCACTGTGATAGTTGGCTTCTTCTTGTTGTTGAGAGTAAAAAGAACTTCCTTGTTTATTTCAATATAAGTCTTTACTGCTGACTCACTCATAAAAACAGCCATCTAATGGCAGAACAATGTCACTAACAAACACCGTTTCTGAATACTAAATACTATTAATAAATACTTTTATTATTTATGTAAAATATTGTTTATTGAATTATAATAACATGTAATAATTATAACAACAAAATTATAAAAAGTTGCTAGGCAGTTTGGTCAAAAGTACAGAAGCAGCACTCTGATATACAGCAGTATTTCGATGGTCCACTTTAGTCAATCTACTAACTATAAATAACTTTGCAACTACATGTGAACTAGCAGTCATTAGAGTATTAGTAGACTGTCTGCTTAATATCTCATTACACTTTATTTTGATGGGTCCACAACATACTACATACTATCAGAAACATATTATTCTACTAACCCTAAACCTACCCAACAGTCTCCTCTGAGAGTTATAGACATGTAGTTGAGAATTAATGAGAATTAGTTGGCATGTAGTTACAAAGTTCGTTATAGTTAGCAGAATGTCTAAATGGACTATCGAAATAAAGTGTAACCAAACATTTTTCCAAAACTATTAGCTCTGGAATAAATAATAGATGAGTGAGACCAAAGACTGCCCACTGGATTTACACAAAACAGAATATATTTTATGTTTACAGACAATAGAGATATTAGAGCCAGCGGGAAATTCCAGAAGATCCGAAAACACTGAAGCCAATTTACAAATAGACACTATTTTGTATTAACAGACCATCTAAATGAACACATTCTCATCAAAACAAAATCTTAAAACTACATTCTGTAACACAAAACACTATTATTTTTAATTGATATATGAATGTGTGTGTGTGTTGGTTTAATGTCATGGGTATGATGTATACATTAAGGAAATAAAACCGTTTTCTTCTGAATGTTCAATGAGTGGTTAAACCCAGCGGTCTTCACCTGAAGTTGGCTCTGAAGCTCCAAGACTTCGGCAAAGCTATGTTTAAACCAATGAGGTAACACTTTGTTATTTGGATGTACAGATCATTATACACCGGTTTAGGTTGAGCTGATGGAGTCGTCTTGATTTCAGACAGGAGCGGCACGAAGAGACTCCGGAGAACTTCTTCTACTTTGTGGACTTTCAGAGGCACAACGCTGAGATAGCAGCTTTCCACCTCGACAGGTGAGAGCAGACCAACGCCGATCAGACTCAGACACGCTCCTCGAGGGCAGGAATGAATTATACTGTGAAGGATCTGATCTGAGAAAACAGATGAAAGCCCTTGGGCAGCACCTCATTGTGTAGGCCTGTTGAGACAATGAGCTCCAGAATGATTGCGGACAATTATACAGTGATGAAACCCTAGAGCAGACTGACATCAAAGGAATTCACTCAAATAGAGGCCATAAAATCTCACTTAGAATACATCTTACAGATTACAGACACACAAACTCTGTCAGCCGTTTGGATGTTGATTTCTCTACAAAAACTCCACATTTTGTGGGCTTTCTTTAACCACTCACCCAGACTAGAGCAATATTATTTAACTCAATAGGGAAAAACAGTCAGATTTTGGAAGTAAAAATCCCATTTATTTGTTCCATAAGGGAATTGATTTTAAAACAATAACTTATAAGCTGTTAATCAATAGTGTACACTTCTGTTGAAGTCCCAAGTCTGCATTATTATTTTACAACATTAGAATTCCAGATGAAAAACTACATTACCCATAATTCTCCAAAGACATTTCCACCAATCAGACAATTGGTTTAGTTCATGACTGATAACTTAACATCTCTATGGGATAAACAAATGAGAAAAAATTCTAGAACCAAAAAATGAGTGGGCTCTTTCTTCAGAGTGTTTCTGAAGTCTCAGGGTTTAAAGTAGTGCTTTTCACACTGCACATCACTTCTAAATCAGCGTTACAAAGAACACACCCCCAGTGAACAGCGGTGAGGAAAATCCCCCGAGATCCACCCGGTCATTAGTGGTGTACGCAGAGACACTAGAGAGAAGGGTGTTTTCCTGCAGGTTATTCCTCATCTGAGCTTGATTAAACACTCATCAGATGAGGAATGATGACTCGCTGAAGGAAAGCCAGTGGAATGGCTATTATACAGTAGTTTGGAATCAGATATTATTATTTAATCCCTTTATGCTTGCCTCTAAAGTCAGACAGAATTTCCACTAGCAAACCTAATTTGATATTTTAGGATGACATCTCACTCAGAATATGATTTAAAGACACTTCATTTAAGAATCAGGTTGATAATAAAGCTGAAGCTGTATCTGTGTGTTTTGTGCAGAGTGCTGGACTTCCGGAGAGTTCCTCCGGTGGCGGGACGCTTCGTTAATGTGACGGGTGAAATACTGTACATCACACACAACGAGGAACTGCGCAGTGTTTTCTTCACCTCTCCAGGTTGACTTTACTAGTCAAAAAACAAAAAAACTTTCATATAAACCATACTTCTGTAACTGGCATCAAAATTTTGGGGTATGCACTTATTTTTATTCAGCAAGGATGCATTAAATTCATCACAGTACAGACATTTATAATAGATTTCTGTTTCAAATAAATGCTGTTCTTTTGAGCTTTCTATTCATCTGTGAATCCGGAAAAATAACATGCAAGGCAGTTTCCACAAAAATATTGTGCAGCACGACTGCTTTCAACATCGATAATAATCAGAAATGTTTCTTGAGCAGCAAATCATCATATTAGAATGATTTCTGAAGATCATGTGACACTGAAGACTGGAGTGCACTCTTAAAAATAAACCATTTCTTACCGTTTTAAAATCTGAAGAACCTTCTTTCACCACAAAGAAGCTTTCGTGAAACAGAAGGTTCTTAACGGAACCATTTAGACAGTACTTGTATGTTATCGTAAAGCATTTTTATTTTTAAGAGTGTAATGATGCTGAAAATTCAGCTTTGATCCCAGAAATCAGTTACAGTTTAACAGATATTCACATAGAAATCAGCTATGTAAATCACAATAATATTTCCCATTTTTACTGTTTTTTGTTTAAATCAATGCAGTCTTGCTGAGCAGTAGAGACTTCTTTCATAAAGACTAATTTGTGTATCAGAGCATGAGTTGTTTTGAATGCTTCTCTTTGTCCTCGTCCAGCCAACAACACGTGTTTCTTCGCCAAGTGTTTATACGTGTGTAAGTCCGAGTACGCGGTGTGTGGTCACCCGGATCTGCTGGAGGGCTCCATGTCTGCTTATCTGCCGGGTTTGAGCATCGCCCCGAGAATCTCCATCCCAAACCCCTGGATCCGTGCCTACAGCTTCACCGGCCGAGAGGAGTACGCTGAGACTCTCACACACACTAAACCACTCTTCAGAGAACGTGTGTTTTCTCTTTGAGACTTAATAAGAACAGGAATGTGTTTAAGAAAGTTAAAAAGCATCCATTTAGATTCAGGTTAAGAGAAAATAAAACAATATTCCAGTATCAACACTGCAGAATGTCCTTATTTGGAGAAATCCAGCTCTTGATCCAAAGTGTGGCTTAGAAGAAAAAATGTTTGTCATGCTCACAAAAGGGTCTAAAGTTCAGTAATGTTCAGATGAGTCCAACAGCTTGAAGCAATTAACGTCTTCTCTTTCTTTCTTAGGTGGGAGGTCAACCCGTTATACTGCGATAACGTCAAGAAACTATATCCTTACAACTCTGGCAACAGACTGCTCAACATTATTGACATGGCAGTATTTGACTTTCTCACAGGCATGTTAATATCCACACTTGATGGAATTAACTTCATGTCAAAATCTTACACAAAGCGATTTCATACCTGACAGTCAAAGTGTTGGTTTTGCACCAAAATAAGCCTCACTTTAACAAAAAGGAAACTTTAAAGCCAGTGTACTGACCTTAAAGCAAAACATATATTTTTCTTCATATTTTAGGAAACATGGACAGACACCATTATGAAATTTTCACCAAGTTTGGAGATGATGGTTTCCTGCTCCACTTAGACAACGCCAGAGGGTATGTGTTCATCTGGACATTAACGCTCAACTCATTTCTGCTCTCTCACTGGATCTTGTGAAATACATGGTATTTTTATAAACAGCCCTCAAGGCAAAAGAGGTTCAGCTTTCCAAACTCCTTTCTTCGTCCACTGCCTTACATCTTAAAATGCAAAAATAAGGCCCCTTTCACGGTTTAATTATCAAAGCGGCTTCTTATCAAAGCCCATTTTCGATGTAAGAAATCAAATGTAATGTTTTGGTAAATCTTGATGTAAAATGTCAAATTTGTGTGTCAGTTGTGAGATAAGAAGTTGAAACTAGCAAAAAGTTGAAAGAATGAGATGAAAGTCATAATTGAGAGTTAAAATTACAGCAAAAAGATCAAAATACTGACACAAAAAGTCATGATTATAAGATAAATTAACATTATGACAAGTCAAAAATGTGAGATGCAAGTCATAATTGAGTTATTAAAAAGTCAAAATTATGAGACAAAAGGACAAAATAATGACAAAAACTCATAATTGAAATAATACTTCATTCAGATTCGGACTGAATTGATACAAATAATCAAATAAATACAAAGTCATAGTTATGACAAAAAAACTAAATTTTCACACGTCAAAATTGAGATAAGGCTTTTTCTGTCATCATTTGGACTTTTCCTAATTATGAGCTGCCAAAGCAAGATTGTATTGTATTTGGGCTAATTGGGCTTCTTCATCCTCTTGTTTGCTGCAGATTTGGCCGGTATTCTCACGACGAGATGTCCATTCTTGCCCCGTTGACCCAGTGCTGCATGTAAGGATCTTTCTCAAATGTTCTTTCAAGTATAAAAATGATTGTCTTCTGAAGTTGATCTGTAGAGCAGTATTACAGTATTATGACGTCTCCCAGGATCAAGCGCTCCACGCTCTTCAGGCTGAAGCTTCTGGCTCGGCCCGAGTACCGTCTGAGCGACGTCATGAGGGAGTCCCTCTCCAGAGACCCGCTCACACCAGTCCTGACCGAGGACCACCTGCAGGCCTTGGACCGCCGGCTGGGCCAGGTGCTCAGGACAGTGGGGAAGTGTGTGAAGAAGCTGGGAGAAACACAAGTGGTGATCACAGACTTTGTAGAGTCATCCAGAGTAACTACAAGCCACCCGGGAAGAAGCAACAGGTGACAGAAGCAGAAGAGCCAGGGTTTGAGGAGATCTTACTGACTGTGTACTTTATGAGAACTAAATCTGACCCTCTTGTCCAACATCATGGCCTCTAAAGACATCAGGAGGAAAAGGTATTTGTATTGCTAATGAATGCTCTGGGGCTGTGTGATATTATTAGTCTTAAGTGTCAAAACTGACCAAAAGGTAAAATGATGAGATAAAAGTTGTAAGTATGACAAAGTTAAAATTATGAGATAAACGTAAGAGACGATCAAAATTACATTTTTTATAATTATGAGACAGAATGATGACAAAAGGTCAAAATTGTGAGATGAAAAGTTGAAATTATGAGATAATTACTGAGAGTTAAAGTAGACATTAACTAAATGACGACATAAATAAATAATCATGAAACATAATTAGATAAATGTCAGTTCTAAAAGGTATTTCTGTCATTATGACAATTAAATTTGACCTGTCATGACAACTTAATATCTACATAATAATATAAATACATATGTATGACTTGTGTCATCATTTTCATAATTTGGCTGGGTGATATTACTAAACTGCCTTAAAGGGGTTATGAATGGAGAAACCAAAATTCCCTTGATCTTGTGACACATATGAGATCATTGTGCTATACAAACATCCTGTGAGTTTCAGAACTCAAAACTTTCTCTTTAATCCAAAAACAGTTTCTTTTAAAGGCAGTCTGTCATTTTAAAATGAAAGCTTTAAGAAAGTTAAACTCTATGATGAAATAGTGTGGATAAACTCCGCCCACGCAGAAGATGATCAACATCACTGCCTGTTTAGCCCCGCCCACCGATTCTACTGGATACAATTACGAGATAAGTCATAACTGAGACAAAGAGTTGAAAACTATGAGATAAAAAGTCAAATTCAAAACTTTCTGTCTTGTATGTATTACTATTTATCTCATAATTGTAGTGTTTTATCTCAATTATAACTGCGTTATAATAAAAAAAAAAATAAAAATCGAGGTTCAAAGTCATAATTATAAAGCCAAAATGATCACAAACGTCAAAATTCTGAGAAGTCAGAGATAAAAAGTTAAAATTATGACAGTTATAATTATGAGATAGTAAAAATTCTGAGAAGTCATAATTGAGATAACGAGTTGAAACTAACTTAAAAAAAATCTAAACTATGAGATAATCAGGACTTGTCAATTTTGACTGTCATGATGAATCATAATTCTAACTTTATACTTCATAAATATCATCTCATAATTTTGACCTTTTATTTTATATTTATAATTTTGTATTATAATTATGATTGGCTAAAAATGGCTGTGATATTACAATAAATAAATAAATAAAATAAATTTTGTGAAATTACAAAACAGTAAAAATTATAAGACAGAGACAAAAAAGATATAAAAAAAAAAGAGTTACATTTATGATAGTTATAATTACGACATGGTCAAATGATCAGCCATGAGAAAGAGATGAAACAGACATGTTTAAAATATCAAAACTAAGAGATAGTCTAAATTATGAAATACACAGAATGTCATAATTAGGATTTGTCAGTTCTATCTCATAATCTCAACTTTTATCTCATAGTTAAGATTGGCTAAAAAGGGCTGTGTCACATTACCTCAGAAAGCTCCCTGACAGCACATGTAAGGGGTTACAGTCGTCTGAAATCCCCGAGCCAGACAGATGATGCAGCATTCACAGGAAAGACAAGATCTTCAGATCTCCTTACATCAGCAAACACAGCACTCATGTGGTGCTTTAACTGCACAGCGGGAAGCCTTTCCTCTGATTATCCCTTCTCTTTCTGTCCATTTTTCTACAAACACCCATTAGTGGCGGCTGAGCTGATGATGAAGCACACAAACAGGCCACATCAGCACAGAAACACTGCGGTAGGTTGAGACTGATTTCTGTAAAGGATCGTGAGCGTCTCATCTGCTCGTTCTTCACAGGCTGTCAAGAGGGATCTTTGAAAATCAATCAAACCAAGTGTTTAAGCTGTGCTGCAACTTGTGGTTCGCCACGCTATTGCACTATTGTCTTGAAAGTTGAAGCTAGCTTAAACACGTCAACATTAGTGTGACCTTAAGTTAGGGTTTATGAAATAAAAATAAAATACAAATCAAATGCTTAAAATGTTAACTTCTGACCTGGTCGTGTTGGATAAACATAATCTGATAAACTGTAAATCAAAACCTGGTTATAATTATTTATGATTGTTTGTCACATTCTCTCATTGCCTCATTAAAATGACAAAACATTTGCATACTTTCTGATCAGTGTTGCCAAGTCAGTGGGTTTCCCACAGAATTAGGCTACTTTAACATGGTTTTCATGTACGCGGGTTAAGGAGACCCCAATCATTTTATATTTAGCCCCTGAAATGCAATTTTTACTCAGGAAACCCCTCCAAAAGTACTTTTGGTCTAGGTTTGTGTAGCAAGTGTGTGGGTTTTGCTGTGAAAACCTGGCAACCCTGTTTGATTCCGTCCAGTTTGATGTGATGTATGTAAAAACTATTGGAGTATGATCATTTTTTATTTATTTAAGCTTAAAAACACGATCTGATTTTACCACTCAAGCAGTCATGACCAAGTACATTGGAAAATTAAAATTCATCAATTCAGTCCCATCTGTTGGGACTTGATAACTTGAAGCGGTAGCTCATCCTGTTTTTTTTTTTCCTTCTCATTTTAGTCCATAATAATGAGCATTTCAGCAAAGGCCACACAGCGTTCAAACCCAAGTTATATTCCAGAACTATATCTGCAGGATATACATCATGACAGCATCCAAATATATATTGTTTACCAAAATGTGGAATATACACTACAATTCAAAAAGATTTTTAAAGTGTTTTTGCAGTCTCCACTAATTAGCAAGGCTGCGTTTATTTGATTACAATACAGTAAAAACTATAATAAATATTATTACAGTATTATAATTAAAAACTATGTGAATATGTGTTTATTTCACATGATCCTTCAGAAATCATACTGTTTCCTGCTCAAGAAACATTTCCGATTATTAATAATGTTGAAAAAAACAAAACGGAAAACAATCAAAATCTTCTCTAATGTTACTTTTAATCAATTTAATGCATCCTTGATGACTTAATAAAAATCTTTTGAAAGGGAGTGTACAACAAAGCACACTGCACATAATATATCCCACAATGCAATGCACTCAAACAGCCCTTCATTTTCCAGTGACAAATGAATCGGAAGTAAATAAAGCTCATTTTAATCAAACTGCTGAAATTGTAACACAAAATAAAAATGCAAAATACTTTTAGCAACTAACTGTAATGAGTTATTTTCAATCCTGTTACAGTAATAAGTCAGATTTTCTCTCGGCTGAACGCTGCCCTCTAGTGTCTCGTACAGCTATATGACAACTCCAAATGAAGACAAATGAGATGATTTGAAAGAAAGAAAGTATTCCACTGCATTTGATGGTTCAGTAACAACCTTTTTATTGCTTAAACTGCCATTTGGACGATCGATACCAAAATGATTATTTTCCGTACAGAACTCGCTGGAATCTGGGCAACATTGCCAAATCAAACATCATGGGTGGTCCACGACAAATCAGCCGCTCATACGACTGCAGGTCACAGAACTAGCAGAAACATCTGGGTCTGAAGTTCATTCATCACTCTCCATTCACTGAGAGAAAACACAAGCGACGCTGATGGAAATCAAACTAATAAACATCGCAAAGATGAAGCTGAACGAGTCGGAAAATCCTTTGTGTTACACCGTTTTAAGGAGCATTTTGTGAATGAAGAGAACCGAAGAAGGATTGCTCTGGATTGTTTAACAGCACAACAGAATACAGACGTGTAAACAAATCGCTGATCTTAACTTAAACAAAAACTAGGATTTCCATAAAAACATATCAAAGGTATTCAAGTCATTCATGAGCAGAATTAATTCAATTTTCTGCTTCGTGAGTCTGTTTTTAAACCGTACCGCTAGAAACCAGAGGCCTCGGGATTGACGTCAGAGCCTAATTTAATAATCAGTTCTGTCTTTTATTCAACATTAAAACTGCTACAGCTTGTTTAAAGGAACAGTTCACCCCAGTATTGAAAATGGATTAGGAGTTTGTTTCTTCATCAGATTTATAGAAATGTGTTTCTGCATCAGAGTCTCAGTAATGGATGTGAATGGGTGCCGTCAGAATGAGAGTCTGATAAAAACATTTTTTACAAGCCAAAATAGTCCAAAACTGTTAAAAAGAGCTCTAAATAAATATGTGGCTGTATTTTGATATAAAAGACAACAGCAGATGCACTTTTTCACTGGAGGAGGCATTATAATGGACTCATATTTGAGTCAAAATCATCTTAAAGCTGGATTAGTTTGATCTTCTCCAGATGTTTACTGATGGGATGGAGTGCTGTGGATTATTCTGCTGTTTTTATCAGACTCTCATTCTGGCGGCACCCATTCACATCCATTGCTGAGAAACATTTGTAACAGTTTTCATGATCAGGTGCATAATTTCTTTGAGAACAACCACAGAAACACTTGAAACGGTGACGTGTGACTAACCGTGCACCCTTGTGGAAAAATAAACGTATTCAAAAATAAAACTGCTTTTTCGCAGCATATACTGACAGAAAGTTAAATACTGAAGCGTTCTGACCTAAAGCTCATTCACAAATGAAATGAAATCTGTCACGCTCGCCTCCAGAAGCTAAATTCGAGTCGAGAAAGTGAGGCTCTGTGCAACGTTTGGCACTGGCATCGTAACAGAACACAAACTACTCTCTGTTTTCTCATAGTTATCGGTTTGCGATTTGATCAGCCAGTTTCTCTTACAATGAACCCTAAACGTATAGATACTGCACAGGAATGGCCTCACCAGTTTCTACAGCAAGCAAATGGCTAAAAAGAGTGAGCTGGAATGATAAGAAGAAATAAAACAGCATGTGTGTTCACGCCGATAGAGGAGGGGAAATGAAGCAGTAAGGCTTAAAGAACAGAACCAGCACAGCCAAATATCACTCATGTAGGCAGTTCATCTTATAAAACTAGTCTTAAAAAACTAACCTGGTCTGTGAGGGTAAAATGGTTTCAGAATAACTCTACTATAAATATATTCATACTCCTCTATTGTTTTCATTTACTGCTCGGAATTAAAGGTAAAAACACTGCAGAGTAAAGGCTGTGACTGGATTGGTTTGTCTGTCCTTTCGTTTGGCTCTAAGTGTCCGACGATGAAAGCGGCCGTTAAAGCTCTGGACTTAATGAAGCGGTAATGAGCCTCTGAACGCGAGGTGGAAATGAGACGCCTGCGGGGAAGGTTTCTCAGACGGAGAGCGACACGAAGCTGTTGTACTGCTGGATGTTGCGCTTCAGGATGTCTGAACACGGGCCCAAGACTCGCTCGAAGCGAGGCCGGTCCAGCTTGACGCATTTGAGCGGGCCGCGGGCCACGACGGTGGCGGCACGGGGGCGGTTCATCAGCAGAGCGATCTCGCCTGGACAGAGCAAACACACACAACACACAAACATATGTTATTTGGATTATTTTTTATTTGTGGAGCACAGAAGCAGGTATATTTGTAGCAATAGCCAACAATACTTTGTATGGCTTGTATTGTATTTTTTTTATGCCAAAAAGTCAAGGTCATTTTCCATTTAGATATTTTTTTCAATATTCTGTAAATATATCAAAACTTCATTTTGGATTAGTAATATGCATCGCTAAGAACTTCATCTGGGTCACATGCTTTATTGCACTATATATTTCAGAAGCCCATTTCTGATGCTTACTAAAAAAATAAAGGTAATTGCAATATTTAATGTCACAATTTACCCCCCCCCCCACTCACAATTCTGCAAGAATTCAGATTTGTGAGATATAAACATTACAACTCACAATTAAAGAAAACTCTTTTTTTTAAGTCTGTGTAGAAACAAAAACTAAATTGTAAACTCAGACTTCAGAGAAAAAAAAATCTAAATTGTGAGAAGAAATGTTGTTTAAAATGAGTTTATATCTATAGATTCAATTTAACATTTTTTGATTATTCTGGAGTAGAAACAGCTTCCATAACATAGCTTCATGAGTAACTAGTAAGCATCCCATTATAATAAATAAACAACATCATATCGAATAAGATCAATTTTTAATTGTACTGAGACTGACAGATCATATTCAGAGACCTACTATAATATTTTGTTATTAATATCAACAGTGATCTTGACTAGTGACAGTGAAGTGTGAGAAACAGATCATTCAATAAATACTGAATTTAATATTAAAATATTATATTTAATAAATTGCACTATATAGCTTCATAAAACTAAGTACTGAATAAACAGACACATATTTACATAAAGAGGACATTTCATAAAAATAAAACACGTCGTTCTGAGCCTAAAGCGGTTTCTCTGAGGGATGTGGATAAAAAAAACAAGCTCAGACATCTCTTTGTTACACATTCAGTGACTTACCGAAGTAATCTGAGGGTCCTAACCGGCCGACCTCGACGAACTCCTCGTTCTCTGACCTGCGCTGCAGAACGGCTGCACATCCCTGAGCAGACAGATGAGCAGACCTCAGAAAACACAAGCCTTCCACAAACACTGACACGCTTTCAGCAGAGCTTCAGATACTGCACCTCCAGGATGATGAAGAACTCGTCCCCTGGTTCTCCCTGAACCACAATCTTCTGTCCGTCCTCAAACTGAACCGGCTCCAGAGCATCAGCCACGGTCAGACGCTCCCACTTATCCAGAGACTCTGTGGTCAGCACACACACTCATCACATCACTCGCTCCACGTGTACACTCATTTCTTGTTATTTAATTAACTATTTAAAGCTCTTCAAAGAGGTGGTGCTTATTGAGGGGAAAATGCGAATGCGATATTGCGTCTCGTCACACGTCACAGCCAGACTTACCTAAAATAGATACTTTGCTCAAGAACTCTTCATACATCTTCCTCTTCCTCAGAGTGCTCCCCTGGGATCAAACACAGGACAGATTGCTGCATGTGTGTGTTAGTGAATGGGGTGTGTGTTTGTGTGTAGGGCAGCTGTACCATCAGTATCCTCCTGTAGCTGTCTCTGTCGATGCCCCAGAGCTTGACGTTGGTCTTGGCTCGGACCGTGGCGGCTCTCGGGGTACCGTAGATCAGAGCTAGCTCTCCGAAGCTGCCGCCCTCGCCGATGCTGGTGACCCACTCACTGTTCACATACACCTGCCGGAAAACACAGTCTGAGTCGATCAGGACACTGATGGAGCAAATCCAGAGAGGGTCTTTCAGGCTGAAATAATGTCTATCTTAAACTGCAGTGTTGTTTAGAGTTGTGCTGATAGATGATAGTATTGTGTATCGACGACAGTCAGAGATACCACCAGTGGCTGATGCCTTTGACGATAGCAAGGCAATTATTATTATTATTATGAGGCTAGTAATACCTTACATATTTCTACACACACACATATATATATATATATATATATATATTAGTGGTGTCAAAATTAGCGCGTTAATGCATGCGATTAATTTTTTCAGATTAATGCGTTTAAAATATTTAACGCAATTAACGCAGGGGCGTGGCTAGGATTGGTCACCCCACTCACAACTGCTGCTTCTGTCACTTTTTCTCTTAACAAGAAGTGCATTTATTCAGTCGCAGAACGTCTTTACGACCACATCAAACGAGAGACGTTTCAGACGTGCGCTACACCTCACTTCAGCGCGCGCTCTTCAAATACATGCACAAAGACACCAGAGCACGCTGCAGGCTGTGTCCTTTCATTTCAAAGCGTGAAAGAAGCTACATGCTTGCAACGTCGTGGTCAGTTAAGTCATGAAGCTTCCATGCAAGCATGTAATATATTTAAGAAGATGTGTTTGAAATGTTCTGGAGCAGCCCAGTGCTGTCTCACTCATCTAACACGCCTGACCTGAAGCGGGTCAGAAAAGAGTTGAGAGTAAATCAGATTTGTGTCAGAACTGTGTCACATTCAGCAGCGGCAGCTCTTAAAGAAATAACAGATAATATAAGCTCTAATAAGCAGCTGCTGTGACGACTATTAATCAAAGGACAAAGAAAACAGGGGATAGCTTTATGGATTCATCTGTATTTAATTTAGAATGTGTCTGATAACTTCAAAGTGAAATGCACGAGTAAATATGACATTTATTATAACGGGTTATGTGAAGATTGTTTTAAGTTCACTTAAATCAGAAGTTCTTTTTTTTAAGTCTAAATGTTAAAATTGATATCTCTTGATTACAGTATACTGTAATGTTGAAGACTATAGTCAGTGGTTAAACATTGTTTTTGGGAGGGGGACAAGTTTATAAAGAAATCAGTATTGGTGTTATAATGGTTTTGTGTGAAGATTGTTTGGTTTAATGGTTTTATGAGATAGCTTTGTTTTGTTGAATGATTAAACAGCTACTAGAGGAAAAAACTATTCCAGAGACATGAGAGTAATGCTGGCCTTCAGTCACACAAAACATGCTATTATACAAATATTACAAAATGTACTGTCTTCATGTTGTTTGTACATTAATGTAATGTTTGAATGTAAAAATTATTGCAATATAAAATTATATTTAAAAACATTACTGTTAGTTGGAATTAATTGCGATTAATTTCAGAATAATATGCGATTAGTTAATTTTTTATAATCGATTGTCAGAACAAATATATTTATATATATATATATTTTTTAATTATTATTATTTTTCTTTCAGCGTTTTTACAGTGTTATAACCAGTGTTGGGTAAGTTACTCTAAAAAAAAAAGTAATTAATTACTAGTTACAAATTACATTTTCAACAGTGTAATTAGACTACTGTACAAATTACTCTCTCCAAAAAGTATTTAATTACTTCTTACTAATTACTTTAACCTATATCCGTTTTGACAAGTTAAAGACATAAATATAGACATGAAATGGTTCTTTTAACTCTTTCAAGTAACTAAAAAATTTATTCTGGTCAATTTAGAGTTCAATTCTCTAATTAACTATTAAATATGACTTTTGCCTCAAAATACTGCTAATTACTGCATATTAATACTTAATAAAGTAGTTGTTATGTTTAAGAATTGGGCAGGATTAATGATTCCGGTCTTGCAGAATAAGACATGTGCATTCAAGTAATAATAAACAGCCAATATTCCAGGAATAATCATGCTAATAACCAACTAGTTAATAATGAGAATTGGACACTATTGTGTTACCAATATTCTTATTATCTCACCGAAGTATTTCAAATGAGAAGGGAACATAAAAAGCATGCATTTTTCGACTAGGCTTTCAATGATGTTAAAACCATTATTGTATTCTGTTTAAATGTTCTACAGTCTATACACAGTATTAAGATCAATTACATAAGAACTAACTGTAATTAAATGACCGAAAAAAGGGTAATCCCTTACTTTATTTTCTCAAGGGAAAAGTAATTAAATTAAACCCCAATCACAGATGATTATATTGAGCTTATGAATGCAATCAGAGGTGTTTAGTCTGAATTTTAACTGCGATGTAATTATAAGAGATTTGTTTTATATACAGAGTAGATAGCTCCACTGATTGCAATAGGAGTGTTTTTTAAAGTGCATACACATGTGCTAGAAAGTCATTGTTCTTTAGTAATGTAAATAATCTTCGCTCATTATATGCAGCTGCTTTTTGAAAAACTGAGGAAATGGAAGTATTATCTTTAGTAACTTTTCTATTAAATTGTAATGTTAAACACAAATTCAAAAACAGCCTTTACTTCTAGCCTTACGCTGGAGTTGGTTCACTTTCTGGCAATGAAAGTACGTACATAAATAATTAACTAAATTATCATGATAACACTGTGTTTTGTTGATCTCACGGGCTGATGACAGAATGATATGACGACACTAAGGTGTAACTTACATCCATCTCTCCTTGGTCGATGACATAGAAGTTATCACCCTCATCACCTAGAAACAAGCATGAAGCAGTAAAGGTCAGTAAATGTATAAATGAGATCAATGTGATTGGTAATGTGATTTTTAATGCTGTACCTTGCTGGATGACAATCTCTCCTGCGATGTAGGTGACCGGAAACATTGCATCAAATATGTCACTGCAGGGTAAAACAGCAGACAAATTATACTATTAAACATGCGCTAGTTTACATAAATATCCAGAACATAAATCTGAAGCTTGGATCAAAAAAGATTCTCTTGTTTGATTTTAGAGTTAAAGGTCACTTTGTCACTTTGTTATCATTCCATAAAGTTTTTAGGAATAAAATCAGCAAATCATAGACGAACGTCTCTGTAAAAACCTATGTGAGAATATACAGTAGTCAACATTTGAAGTGGATCAAAACACTTTTTAATCAAAGTTGCCATAAGACAAGAGCACATTTTGGTTTTACAACAACTTCAATGAATGTTTTTGATCCACTTTAAACGTTGACTACTGTAGGTAGGAAGATATGCATCGTAATGAAGTCTACACATACATATGTGTGTCCCTGGAGCACAGCAGCAGTCATAAGAGCACAGGTATATTTGTAGCAATAGACAACAATACATTGTACGGGTCAAAATTATACATTTTTATAACAAAAATCATCAGGATATTAAATAAAGATCATGTTCCATGAAGATATTTTGTAAACTTCCTAGGTTAAATATATCAGAACTTGATTAGTAATATACATCGCTAAGAACTTCATCTGGACAACTTTAAAGGAGATTTTCTCAATATTTAGATTTTTTTGCACCCTCAGATTCCAGATTTTCTAATAGTGGAAAGATTATTTATCTCATACTTAGCTTATTTTTCTATATTTATCAGCTTTCAGACATACAGAAAAACTGATCCTTGTGACTGGTTTTGTGGTCCAGGATCACATATAAAGTGTAATAACAAAATCATGCAAATATATGAACAAACCCCTTCTGTAAAATCCTTTATATACAGCAATACAGTAAAATGTAAGGTTTAATCTATGAAAGTGCTGGTGAAGCGAAAAAAAGAAAAGAATATGTATTGTACCTGAAATCTGAACAAATACAGATGAAGTGCAATAAAATAAACACTTAAAAGTCTCAAAACTGTCCAGTGTACTAAAAAAACTAAAACACAAAGTCACCTTCTTTCATTGTCGTCCAGATGTGAGAAGAGCACATTCTTTTCGATGGCTTTGGCCAGAGCAGCCATGGTTTTGTAGTCTTTAGGAATGACCTTCAGAGGACACAGAACACACAGATTGAGCTACAGAGTCCAACACATCCGACTGAGCATCAGTCTGACCCACACACACCTTCCTGACGTAGGAGGCGGCATCCTCCTCGGTGTAGACCTCAGCGCTGATGGCTCCTCTCCGCCGGCGGCCCTTCACCACCGGGTTCATGGGAGGAGACACCTCATCTTCACGAGAGTCTGAGCGAGAGCTGGCTTTCTGCTGATTCAGCAGCTGCTTCGCCTCCTCCTGAGGCATGCAGGTTCATAAGAAATATCATTTTATAAAGAGGACAGATTCTGGTTGGATTTTAATGATGTAAGCAGAAAGAAATCTGGCGTTCCACTAAAAACACCGTTAAGATTTATGAATACATTAATGAACATACATGGGTGTCTTTCTATCACTGCTGCTGCTAGTTTACAGAAGTGTGTCTTTGCAGAGGCCCCTGACCTACTGATTTGAACGGAATTATGTAGAAATAATCCCAAACCTTTTCGAGCCGTTCGAAGTATTCTCTGAGGAAGGCCATGGGTCTGTCGGGCCGCGAGGTGCAGAGCTGCACGATGCAGTCCTTCAGCAGCTGCTGGACGCTGTGCTTCTGCACATATACCTCACATTCCCTCAGACTCTTCTCCTCCTCGCTGCTCACGCTGCCTGACGCCATGCTGACCGCTGGATCTGACCTCTGACCTGCAGATGCACACAGTCACGGTTACAGTGAGTGACAGAGATGCTGAGCAAAGGAAACCAGCCTTAATATTTCTTGCTTAGAAGTTTGAGCAAGTTTTTTTATTGTGTTTGTTAGCTGTATTATCTGTAACTAATCAAACTGCAGTTTAACTGGCATGCACAATGAAAAAAAAACATTATTTTTTTAAATGGTTAAAAACAGAGTTATCCGTTTTTTGCAAATGAATTCTTCATTTATTTCTTTAAAATGAAAAACTAATATGAAATACCTCTTTATATAAAGTGCTACTTGGTGGACAAAATGAAATGGTATTACTTTACAGTAAGGTTTCATTTATTACCATTATCTAATACAGCATTAATTCATTTTTGGTAATGTTCAGTTCAATATTTAGCAATACATTAATACAATCAAAAGCTGTCTCTGTTAATATTAACAAGGGTTAATAACATATATAACCCTTAAATAATTATTTACAATTTTATCCTTCAGTTTAAAAGAACTGGTAACACTATTTTAAGCATCCTTGTTACACGTACTCATTATTATAATAGCAATAAATTATGCATAATTACATGCAAGTAACTCTAACCATATAGTAAGTACATGTAGGCCTAGTTAATTAATATTACTCAGTATTTAAATGTTACACTGTAACAAAAACACATTAAAATACAGTGTAACCCATATATATATATATATACGTGTACAAAATTAATGTAAATATATATAGTTTATTATTAGTTCATGTTCAGAATAAGACTTTATTGTAAAGTTCTAGCAAATAAATATAAATATATGCATCTAATTGTAGAAAATACAGCACAAAAAATAAAAAAAGCCCTTAAAAATGTTAGCTATTCTGATTTCTTTATATAATGTTTGAAGTATTTTGATGGAAGAAGACATTATGATGGTTTCCTACAATCCTGTGCATTCTGCAGAATTTATGCACAAACACTCAGTCCAAAAGATAACTAATATTCACTGAAATATCATTAAAACCTGCACATGATGACAAACACACTGAAAACACAGCGATGCTCTAGATTTCCTCCGAGGACAGGATTACAGCATCACTTTAGTAATGAGATTGATGTCAGAAATAATCTGGAGATTATCTTTGTTTCAACACACCTGGACTCTACATCATTATCATTTACAGAATGACAACTTCATGCTGCAGACTCATTATTATTATTATTATTATTATTATTATTATGTGGAAAAAAAATATTCTCCACTTCAACAACATCGTTCAAAACACCAGTATATATATCTATAACTTATAAGGACAAGGTTAAAGTATACGATTATAAATTAGATCCTTTTTACAAGACCAAAAGGGTGCATAACGTTACATTTAATGTAATAAACACACATTAAAAACGCGCCTCAGAATGTCAAAATACACCATCAAACACACACAGCTTTCTAAAATGCGCTCGAAGCTTAACGAGAGAAACCCTTCAAGTATAAACGGACAGTGAGCTGTTTGTTGAAAGATATTCGGGATTAATATCGAGCAGAAGGCCGCTGACAGGGTCGCCATCTTTATCTGGATCGTAAACAAACGACATTTCCAGCGTTTGGCGGTAACAGCAGATGTCTCGCGCTACAGCTGCATGACAGAACACGACACGTCCGTTATTCCGTTATTCCGTTATTCCTTACCGAGCCTGTAGACCGCGACTCGGCTTCTGCGCTGCTCCGTTACTCAGAGGCGGAAAACAACTCTTTATTCTCACAGGCGTTTGCACTGCTGCCCACCGGAAACGGCTGATGACGTCAATGCGCCTCGTTCTCACATGGTAACTGTAACCCTTGGCAACATGAAAGAGCGGGTAATAATTAAAACCTCAGAATTTCCCTTAGAAATATCTGCGTGATCTTTAAACATATATTTTTGTTAGGGTCAGATATGATAAACATAGATAAAACGGAAATAACAGTCATCCCGTGCGTGTACCACAGTGCTTGTAGTCGACGTTAATATAAATGATCTATTATTACTTCTATTTCTTACCATATTTTTATCTTTTCCGAATATTTACGTCTTAAATTGTATTGATTTACGTTAAAAATCAGTTTAGAGATACGCGGGATTTTTGGGTTCGCGCTCTCTGTCGCGACTTTTATTTTGAAAGCTGTGGCGAACACCGGAAGTTTCACTGGCACTCAGGTTACGCTCCGGGCTACGAGCTGTGAGAGAAGAAGTGCGCTATTCTAAGTGTGCGATCATCCTTCTTGTGTTCCCTTCACCTGCGAGCATGACCTGAAAGCAGTATACGAATACGTGCACGGGAGCAGGTATGTTTGTAGTCTTTTCCTTTCACCTGTGTGTTATTACGAGCATCACCTGAGGCAGAAACACGTCAGATCTCGTTACTGTAACAGACAGTGCCTCTCCGGTTCACTGATTCGCTGAGCTGGGTCGTCTTTGTCCTGCTGTCGCGGTGGAAAGCTGATCTTGTGATCAGAAGAGAAAGTGCTCACCTGAGGTCAGGGTTACAGTGGTCTGTCAATCATAAGCATCAGGTGTGGGCTTTCAGTCTTTGCTGCTTGGTGTTCAGGTTGTACCACTGACAGGATACCTGGCGAAGCTCCTAACTTTTACACATTCACTTCTTTATGTTGCAAACCTTGAGAAAGAAGATCTTCCGCGGATTGACAGAGACAGCCGTCAGTCACCATCCACATCCATCACTTCTTCTTCTGTTTAATGAAAGTGATTGGTGACTCAGTTCGGCTAATTAGGTTTGTCAAATTATACATATTTCATGCTTTTTGTAGTCGAATATTCTTGAATGTTTTTCAGTAATTATTATGAAGTGTATTGTAGTAATGAATTAATTTATTAGTTATTAAATAGTATTATTTTTAATGGATGTATTGTTGAAGACTGTAGTAATGTTTAATCTACACGCAGAAGCTCAAAGAGAACATATTATTTTGGTTTATTTAATATCTTCCGTCCTTTCACTTCTTTTTTTTTGCATCAGAAGAATATATATGAATATATGCATTGATTTGAATCAGTGTTGTTATTATTATTGTGTACGTGGGTGATTTATTATAATTTCTCAGAGTGGGGGGGGGGGTTATTGTATTCTACTGTATTTTTATCCTTTTTATTTTTTATAAAAGTTCAATAAACAGATTAAGCAGAAAACATCAACAACAAAACAATTATTGTAATTTTGTAAAAAAATTTAATTAGTTTTTTAAATGATTATATTTACCTTTTTTTTTATTTCGGATTTAGTTGTAATAATTTTCTAACTTTTACTTAAAAAATATTTATTTTTCTTTTATTAAATTAATGTATTTTCATCTAATATATATTTATTTATTATTTTATTATTCACAATAATATATCTAGGTATTTCTCTCATTTAATTGCTGGTAATGCTCTGTTTGATATGACCTGAGGCCTCTGTGAGGATGCTATCTGAACCTCCGCTGCTCTTTCCACCTGTTTTATCACATCAGCTGGATGATATTATTCCTGCAGGATGTTTTTCCTGCTATTAGTGCTATTGTAACCGCTATAGTGACAGTGACAGACAGTTTTAAACAGCTGGCCAACCTCTACTAAAAAAGAGAACTCTTTTTATTTTGTGTTCGTGTGGTGTTTTAGTGAAGTATTTTAGTTGCTTCATTAAAATGGTTTGCCTTGTATCTCGAGAACAGGACTTTTTCTGTACATTTTCGGGTTTTATTTCTCATCCTCTGCGCCTGTCTTGTGTGGAGTGCCCCAGGGACTCTTTTCCCTTCACATGCTTCTCTTGCCCTACATTTTTCAAAAATACAGTATTTTGTATTATTGTTACATGGATGATTCTCAGCTTTATTTAATAGTAAACCTTGATGCTGCTTTTCATTTGAAGCATTCGTGAACTGTGCACATGATATTTAAACGTGGATGTCTAATAATGTCCTGCAGTTAAATGAGAATAAAAGCAAGGTTTTAATAGTTGTAATGCACACTCATCTCCTGCTTTGAAAGCTCAGTTAGGTCCTCTTTCCATCAGCGTACACAAACACTGACTCTTCTTTATTTTTTGATAAACCAATTGGTGCCAAGTTGTTTCCATTTGAGCTCTATTACAAACTTGAAGAGTCTTCTCTCAAGGAAGGATACGGAACACATCTCTATTGGATTATTGTAGCTCTCTGTATTCTGGTCTTCCTCGATCCTCATCGTCACGATTGCAAGCTGTTCAAAATGCAGCAGCAAGACTCTAGACCGGGTCTAAACAGAGAGATCACATTTCTCCTGTTTTATCATCCCTTCATTAGCTTCCCATTAAACTCAGGCTTGATTTTTACAATTCTTCTGTGTGTTTGCCGTGGCATTGTCTGGTCGTGCACCAAGTTATATCTCTGAACTTCTTGCACTTGGATCTTCGAGTCCCTTTCTTCTAACTGTACCACGGTGTAGGTACAAATCAAAGGAGATCAGGCTTTTTCTGTGGAAAATGCTCTCCAAGCTCTTTGATCATGTAGATTAGTTTGAGCACTGTACATCACTTTAGATCAGTTGTGTTTGAATGTGCTTTCTAAAGAAATGTTGAAGTAGTAATTAGTTCTGAGAGAGTCACCGTGGTGCATCAGAGGCTTAAGTGTGGTGTTCTTTTATTATAACAACTTGGTAACGATCAGTATGACATCATCACACCACGTCCCTCGATTGTTTCTACCGCGAGCTCAGCTTCCACCTGCGACATTCGGAAAAAAGTAGTGTGTACGGGTTTCCAGATGGCCCGTCTCATGGATGGAGATTAAAACATCTTGTAAGTAATACTCACTTTCATCAGTCCAGGCGTATCAGATGCTCTCGGAGGAAGTGTGTCCAGGGCCGGGTTTCAGCGCTCCGGTGACTCCAGGCTGCTCGTGAGCTGCTGCTTGTCACATAAGGTGAAGTGCCAAGGTCTTGATCAAATATTTAGCATGTTGTTTTCTGTCTTGGACATTAGTTGATAAACCTGTGCAATAGTTATCCGTGTATTTTGAGCTCACTATGTTTGATCTAATCAAACTAATGCTTCTGTGTGTGTGTGTGTGTGTGTGTGTGTGTGTGCACTGCTGGAGTAAATGAACTTCAGGACCGTTTCTGTCTTGGTACGGGTGGGTTAAGAACAGTTTTTGTCGGGTCCTTTTTGAATACATTTATTTTCTCAGAAAATCAGAACCGGTAACAGGTAGGTAAGGGTTTAGATTACACTCTGTGTGCTTGAAAGATTGAACAATAACCTCAGACAATAAAAAATATTTAGATTCTTTTACTTTTATGTTTTTCTTCTGTGTTTGTGTTTCTTTCTTTTTTTTTTTAAAGTGAGCTTATTTATTTAATTGGTTATATTTTGACAATAGCTGTTCATTTTTGTATTAATTACATGATATGTTTACCTATTTACCAGTTTATTTAGTTTTCTGAATTATCTTGTAATGTCTTCAGTTTATGTATTTCTTTTTTTTTTAATGAATTTATTGATTGGCATATCTTGGAATATCTTCTATATATGTATATGTTTATAATGAGTGTTTAATTTTTTAATAGAACAAATGAATGATTATATTTATTTATTGTAAAATCTTGAAATATCTTAAGTGTGTTGATATATTTTTGTATTGGAATTTATGTATTAATTAATTAATTTATTTATTAAAATATCTTGGAGCAGTGTTTATTTAAAATTTCTCATGTCTTTTTTTTCCCTTCATTTCGGGAGGAACATTGTTTTCATATTTTGTAAGAATAATAAAATGTAAAACAATAAAATGTAAAAGATGCTTTATAAACCGTCTAATCAATAGAGGTATATTTGTAGCAATAGCCAACAATATATTGTATAAAAATCATCATTAAATAATCCATGTAAATTTTTTGACAAATATCATTATGATATTAAATAAAGATCATGTTCTATGAAGATATTTAGTAAAATTCCTGCCATAAATATGTCAAAATTGAATATGTGATTAGTAAAATACATTGCTAAGAACTTCATTTGAACAACTTCTCAATCTCAATATTTAGATTTCTATGCACACTCAGATTCCAGATTTTCCAAACTATTTGAAAATCATAAATCAAACCATACATGGATGGAAAGCTTATTTTTTTCAGCTTTCACATGATGTATAAATGTCAATTATGAAAATTAGACACTTGAGACTTTTGTGGTCCAGGGTCACATTTATTTCCATCATTTGTTGATCGCAGAGGTCTGTGCTGCTTCAGGCTGCTGTATTATTTACAGCTTTTATGTGCTTAATGAAGACCCTGAAGGTCAGAGAGCTTGTGTTTCTGATTTCTCTCTGTGTGTGTGTGTGTGTGTCTCTCTCTCTCTCTCTCTCTCTCTCTCTCTCTCTCTCTCTCTCTCTCTCTCT
>JAUCMR010000066.1:642233-673789 GCA_032357425.1 Enteromius argenteus
AAAATAATGCACACCCGAGGTGTAACGGCCACTCCGCTTCGCGTCGTGACCGCATCACCACCTCGGGTGTGCATTATATTTCTAATAATTCAACGGCCCGTCGTCAATTATTCCTTACATAAAATTTGGCTGAGAAATTACACCCAAAAAGATCATTTTAAATCACTGCTGTGTGAAGCATTAAAAAAAAAAAAACATTAGAAAAAAAAATCTAAAGTCTGAGAAAAATTACATATAATAAATGATGAAACAATTGTCATTTTTGGGTGGATTAACTATTCCTTTAATAACACTTTTTAATAATTAATAATAGTATTATTACTATGGAAATATGAAATTACTTCTTTAATAAAATGATACTCTAAATAATTCACTAAAACTGAAATCAGGTGGTAAATGTCTTCATGATTAAGTCACGTATTCAATCCTTTGATTCGATTCGTTCAAACGTCTGATTCATTCAGGTGTGAAGTAAATGGTTCTTTATGAATGCTCCATCGAATCATTAGGTTTGGTCGACTTGAAGCAGATACATTGTCCACAATGTTGTATTTCTGATGAAACCCATCGGCGTTCAAGCGGTGATAAAACAAGAGCTCATTAAGATCGAAGAAAACAGTATTTTTGTTTAAAAGCATAGGTTTGGTTGTTTATTTTTTTATTTACATGTTTGCTCTGCCTCATGTTTGTCATCAGTCAGCTGTATATGACATGTCAGATGACCCACACTGGTCTGGGACGGGGCTGTGTAAATTAAGACAACGTAAGAAAGGCAGTTCAGAGGTGATGAAGTGCTTGGTTTTTACCCAGAGCAGCAGTGTGAAGGCTTGTGTTCTCCGAGCAGAGCAAACGCTCTCCAGCTCCACGCCGATCCTCTTCATCACCCTCTCCAGCACCGCGTCCAGAGCTTCACCTGAACACGAAGCATGCGTGATGATCAGGTAAATCAACCCCAGAGCTCAGATAACTCATTTATTATTCCAGTGACGTGCATCGATAGAAAACAGCCTTCTATTAGATCACGTAGCACAACATTCAGGGCAGATATAGGGTCTTTGTACCTGCCGGCCTCTTGTTGACCAAACCTGAGAAGCATTTGGCTGCAAAGGTGTATGAGAACAGGTGAGGACACGAGCAGCTGAGATCCTCCAGCTGCAGAAGAAGCCTGTCCATCTCTGGGATCTCCACCTGGCATTAGTCAGATCAACAAATACTGTTTCTTACTCTTAAAATAGTGTTGAAATATGCATTTCTGTTCAGCACATGTCCCAGGAAACCAGAGCCTCAGAAACTTATATAATCTGGCTGTTGCTTTGAGGAAAACTGTTAATTACTTAAATTTCAATACTTTAAATACTAAATTCTTTGTTTCGTTGCTGTGATTATTTTTAAAAATGTTATTTTATGATTATTTTATTTCCTTTCATGTAAAGAACTACCATTGTGTATGAAATGCTATTTAAACAAACTTGCCTTGCCTTCCTATTTTTATACGCTGCTTCAATACTATATTTTTTATTTTGCAGTGGAATATTACAAAAAAACTAGATAAAAAAAAGTTGGCTTGAGAAAGCTGAAGCAGAAAGTCTTAAAAAGTTTAAAATAGTTCAAGAACTTAAAAAAAGTTTAAGTTTAAAAAGTTTTAAGTTTGATGTTTTCAGTTTGAAATAGTTAGAGATAGTCAGATTACAGATAGAAAGATAGACAGATATAGATAGAAATAGATAGATTAGAAATGTTAAGAAATGTGTGGTCGGAAGATAGATAGATAGATAGATAGATAGATAGATATGCTGTTGCTAGGGGGCCTGGGGCAGTTGCTAGGGTGTTGCTATGCAGTTTCAAGGGTACTTGGGGTGGTTGCTAAGGTAGCCGAGGTGGTTGCTAAGGTACCAGGGGTGGTTGCTAGGGTGTTGTTACGGTACTTGGGGTGGTAGATAGATAGATATGCTGTTGCTAGGGGACCTAGGGCGGTTGCTAGGGTGTTGCTATGCAGTTGCATGGGTACTTGGGGTGGTTGCTAAGGCAGTTGCTAGGGTAGCCGAGGTGGTTGCTAAGGTACTGGGTGGTTGCTAGGGTGTTACTAGGGTACTTGGGGTGGTTGCTAGGGGGTTGCTATGCAGTTACTAGGGTACTCCGGGTGGTTGCTAAGGCAGTTGCTAGGGTACCTGGGGTGGCTGCTAAGGTATAGCTATGTGGTTGCTAGGGTGTCGTTATGTGGTTGCTAGCGTACCTGAGGCAGTTTCTAGGGTGTTGCTATGCTTGTTGTTATCATGATTAGCATGTTGTTAGCATGATTCTAGCATTATTAGCGTGTTTCTAGCATGATTTAGATAGATTAGAAATAGTATTAGATAGAGTGGAAGCTTAAAGGAGTTTAAATGGGTTAGAAATAGGGTGGTTCTATATTATATATATATATAAAATATATATATATATTTTTAAATTGTAATATTTCTGTAAAATCACTTTTTTTTCCCTCCACCAAATTGTGCAGCCTTACAAACTATCACAGCAAAAAACTAGTTACTTTAAAAAGCAAACGGAGGTTGTATGAAGAAGGTTTTTGTAGCCCTACAGCATAAAGCTGTTGAAAGGGCTTTTACTGCACATATATTCTGATGCAGACTAAACTCACGCTGCGTGGAAGAGAGCAGACGCAGGCCATCAGCAGACACACCAACTGAGACGGAGCCCGAGACTCTGCCTGACTCTGGAGAAAAACAGGGACAATTAATAATAATAATAATAATAATAAAATATATTACAGATATTGATGATCATACTGGTACAGGCGAGTCCACCAATCACTTAAGATGTGATATCCTAACGTAATAGTTCACCCAAAAAATAAAAATGTTTCTTTTAAGTTAAAATCATCTTAATGCTGGATTAGTTTGATCTTCTGTCTTCTCCAGATGTTAACTGATGGACTGGAGTGCTCTGGATTATTCTGATGTTTTTATCAGACTCTCATTCTGACGGCACCCATTCACTTCCATTACTGAGACACATTTCTCCAGATCTGATGAAGAGACACTCATCCAGATCTTGGATCATCTGAGGGTGAGTGTATTTTTATTCTTGGATGAACTACTCCTTTAAATCTGACCAGAACAGAATCTGACATCTGAGTCAAGCTCAGTTAATCTGGATTGGTTCATATAAACCTGACGACTGAATGTGATTGAGCTCGTCAAACCTGGAGCAACTGGATTTTGGAAGGGAAGGCATTCTCTGGCAGAAAAGACACGTCTCCATCCAGGAACAGAGAAACCGCTTGGGAGGCCATGCGAGACGCCCATCTGTGAGAAAACAATAAGGCTTGCATCTGAAAACGTGTATATTTTTAATAGGGCTGGGTTTTTCAATCCTCATTTTGATGAACTGACATAAATAATTAAATCCCCTGTAAATTCACTGTAGCCATGAGCCAATCATCTCTTCCTCTTTACTACTAGTTATAGCACAAAAAACATGAACATAAACAGGTGTTACGAGAAACTTTTGTATAACTTACTGAAATGTATTGTGTTTCATGTAATCGCTTAATCAGTGTTTCAACCATGAAATAAATAGAAAACTAAGATTTTGCTGAATATATGCACTATTTTTACAAATCTGTTATTTTTCATGAAAAGCCACCAAATAAATGTTTATATTTTAACAAATTTGAGCTGAAGCAATTACCTTGAAAAACTATTTAAAAAGTATTACATCCAAAAACGAACAGCACTTGATCTGAGAGTTGGGATTTAGATTTATCTGAGAGCTGAATAAATCATCTCTCCACTGATGTCTGGTTTGTTAGGAGAGGACAATATCTGTCTGAGATACAACTATTAGAAAATCTGGAATCTGAGGGAGCAAAAAAAAAAAAAAATTCAGCTTTAAAGTTGTCCAAGTGAAGTTCTTAGCAATGCATATTACTAATCAAACATGAAGTTTTCATATATTTACTGTAGGACATTTTTCAAAGTATCTTCATAAAACGATAAAATGATTTCTGGCATAAAAGAAAAATGGATAATTTTGTCCCATACAATGTATTTTGCTACAAATATACCTGTGCTACTTAAAGGAATAGTTCACCCAAAAATGGAAATTACCCCATATTTTACTCACCCCAAAGCCATCCTAGGTGTGTATGACTTTTTTCAGACGAACAGAGTCAGAGTTTTATCCTGGCTCTTCCAAGCTTGGTAATGCTGGTGGATAGCATCCATTATTCTGAAGCTCCGTAAACTGGATATATCAATGGCCACTATCCAAGTCATACACACCTAGGATGGCTTCGGGGGGTGATTTTCATTTTTGGGTGAACTATTCCTTTAATGACTGCTTTTGTGCTCCAGGGTCTCATATTACTGTGTGTTTTTTCTGTTGGACTCACTCTGTTGGTAACGCAGCGCAGGCGATGCTGATGACAGGAACTACAGCCGACAGAACGGCCTCATCTGTGAGCGGACTGCAGTGACCTGAAGAACAAACTCACAGTTAGATCTACAAACACTCACACACACACACACACACACCAGAAAAGCACAGCAGACCCTGACCCGAGTCTCTGCTCTGCAGTGCCGCCTGTAAACACAGTCCTAGCAGTCGCGGAATGATGATGTCATGGAAGAATCGTCCGATCTCCTCTGAGTCACGAGTGTGCTCTGCTATCCTCCGCAAACCAACGCATACGGCGCTCACTTCCTCCACAGAGAAACCACAGCTACCTGAAAGAACAACAACATCTCAGCATTATAGCAGAGCTGCATAATCAAGCCATAAGTGACAAGAGAATGTGAATTTTATTACATTAAAACATGGAAGAAATGTGTAATTATTTCTTGAAAAAAAGTCCCCATTTACAAAAAGACATGCAGAACATACAGGTCTTTTTTCCAGCTTAATGTATACAGATAGTACTCCATATCGTGATTTGATTGAAGTGTACTCCCTAACATTTTCATGTCATTTTAAGATTTTCGTCAATGAACACTGGAGCACATGTGTACCTGTGTGGGCCGAAGCGAGCATCTGTAGAAGAACAGGAGCACTCTCTCGCACCACGCTGGGCTGATTTGACACGGACGCTAACGCTGTCACACACCGCTGACGAACAGCTGCGTTACACTGATCTGTGGAGAAAACACACACTAAAACCTGCCACAGATACAAGGTGTGTCTGTGTGCGTCACGTCCTCTGGGTCTCACCCGACAGGATCTCTTCCTTCAGCCGAGGAATCATCCTGAAGATGAAGGCTTTGGGATGCAGACGAGCCAGAGAGCCTAAACACTCCACCACCGCCGAACTGAGACACACAGATATCAGCTCAGGAACGGCTCTAAAGGAACAATTCACATAAAAAACACAAACACATCTACCTCACTTGAGCATCGTCTTCCTCCAGGATGAGTCTGGTCAAATGATCAACAGCTTTCTCTACATCGGTCTGAGCCAGCAAACCTGTGAGGAGCAAAGCATGAGCGACTTATTTACATTTCAATACCTATTTAGTGCTACTTATTTTAGTATTATTTAACGGGTAACATTTTACAATAAGGTGTCATTTGTTAACATTAGTTAATGTATTCACTAACATGAACAAACAAAGAACAATACATTTATTACAGTATTTATTCATCTTTGTTAATGTTAATGAAAATTAACTCACAGTGCATGAACTAATGTCAACAAACACAACTTGTGATTTTAATAATGCATTAGTAAATGCTGAAATTAACATTAATTATGACCATGATTAATAAATGCTATAAAAGTATTATTCATTCTTAGTTCATGTTTACTAATGTTGTTAACTAATGAACCTTATTTTTACCATTTATTACTACTGTTACTATTACATATCAGCACTGATAAGCTATTACTAAATATAATGTAGAAACGTAATTTTTTATTCAGGATTCCTTGAATATAAAGCTTAAAAGAACAGCACTGATAATAAATCAACATTTGGGAGGATTTCCGAAGGATCATGTGACACTGAAGACTGAGGTAAAGGCTGAGTAAAATTCTGATTTTCATCACTGAAATAAATTACATACCAAAAAGTGGCTTTTTTATTTAAAGAATAAACAATCCAATGTATAATTGACATTTGAGACTTAATACTATAAAGCAATATAGGTTTTTCAGTCAGTGTCTTCAACTTATGTTCATGTAAAAATATGGAGTGCAGTTGCTTCAAGCAATGGTATAAACATTCAGTGTAAATTGTGTAAATCACAATTATTAATAGCAATTACATTTTCAAGGGAATGATTAACAATTATGATTTTTATGATTTTCGTGTGTGTGTGTATAAATATATCTAAAGTAACTAGTAACTAACTACTTGAGTAGTTTTTTTATCCAATACTTTTTTATTCTTACTCAAGTAACTATTCAGACTATTACTTTTACTTGAGTAAATATTTCCATAAGTACTTTTACTTGAGTACAGTTTTTGGGTACTCTACCCACCTCTGCAACTGAATGAACAAACGCATAAATTACTGTTACTTGCAAGAAAAATGGTTACCCAATTATATGTTTGGTCATTAATCTACAGATATTTCAAAAAAATAAGCTGCATTTATTTGATTTATTTAAAGTGTTTTCTAAGTGTATATTTGTTAAAATGTCATTTATTTCTGTGATGCTCAGCTGAATTTTCAGCTAACCCTAATCTTCAGTGTCACATGATCCTTCAGAAATCATTCTAATATACTGCTCAAGAAATATTTCTGATTACCATCATTATGTTGAAAACAGTTTTATGTTTTTTGTGGAAACTGCATGCTATTTTTCAAGATTCACAGATCTTAAAAACAGCATTTATTTAAATAGAAACCTTTCGCAACATTATAAAATGTCTTTACTGTCACTTTGGATCATGCATCCTTGCTTGAACACCAGTATAAAGGTCTTTCTCAGATGTTGTGCACTCACCGGGGTGCTGTCCCAGGGCAGTGAGCACTCGAGTGGCTGTAACCTGAAGACCAGTGCTAGACTCCGTCAGGGCAGAGAAAACCACGCCACACAAAGACTGCTCAAACGCAACCAACACACTATCCTCTGTGTTTATGCAGGAGAAAGAGAGAAATACATCAGCACTGCACATTAGACAAATACATAAAAAGTGCTATAATACCGGAGCACGCTGAGAGTCTAGTAGCAACACACTTAAACACATCAGTGGTCTAATGCATGAGATCTAAGTGTATGTACGGTTTTGAGCAGGAGTTTGATGGTGTTTTCTCGTCACGTACCTCCATCTACAGGCCGGCTGTGCGCAGTGGGCTGGACGAAACCCTGCAGAACCTCCAGCAGGGTGCGCCGCTGAGCACACTGTATAAAGATGTATAAACAAATGCATGAAACACAGCACAGGATGTCTGGGTAACATGTGAATAAATCTGCAATAGAGATCGACAGTGCTAGTTTTAAACAATATAAAGTCGTAGAAAGTCATAAATATATTATGGTTGGTGGTTGCCATTGACTTCCACAGTATGGACAAAATGCCACGGCCACCATCTAGTGAAGTATTTTTACTCCCTTTGAAAGCAATCACATTATGCAAAAAAGTGTTTTTGTTTTGTTTCTCTGGTTATACAGACATAGAGATGCTCCTTTGTATTAAACTATGCATGCATATATGACACGGTTTTATTCCCTGCTGTGTGGAGAGCGTTTGTTTAAGATGGACGAGTCTGTACCTGCGTCCTGTTATTATATTGCTCCAGGAGGGCAGGTACGACGGCGACTGACACCATCAGACTGGCTCTGTACGAGGCTCCAGCGGCGGCCTGCAGGAGTTTGGCGCTGGGCCACACCAGCTTGAGGTCTGGCTCGCAGAGATGGTGCTGACAGTCTGATAGGACGAGACACACACCAGCTGTGATGGGCAGAACAAGCCTGGGCGGCACCCATATTTGACTATGTGTACATGAGCGTGAGGAGATGACAGAGTTATGAGTCTGATCACTCTCCTTTGTCTGGATAATTAACAAGGCAGCCAGGAATGATCATGAAAAGATGTGCTCAGTCATAATTTATTTTGCACGATCAGCTGTTTTAGCCCTTTGCTTTGCATTCTATCTTTAAAGGCGTAGATCAGTCAGAAATAATTAATTTATTCACCCTCAAGCCATCCAAGAATCAGATTACTTTTTACTTCAGTAGAACTGCAGATATTTTTTCCTCGTGAAAGAGTGATCCTGGATGTTTTATAAAACTACTATAACTGCAGCTATACATTTAACTAAACTATAAGTTCACAAGAATAAAAAAAAGCATATCAAGGAACACAAAGTCAATCCCTGTGGCTCCTAATGCTATTTTGAGGTCTTATGAAGTGAAACGATCAGTCTGTGCAAGAAACTGAAGATTATTCACATTATTATTGATTATTTCAGAGCCTCAGTTAAAATGTGATGTCCGGTTCGTTTTAGTGAACCAGATGAATCAGTTCACTCAATCGGACTGAATCGCAGAGTCTCATGTCCATGTTTATCATGGTTTAAGAAAAAAATATGAGGTGCTGATGAATACTTTATTTACTTCACATCCTTTAGACATGTAAAACATACACATTTGATATCATTATTGGGTACTTTAATAATATAATAGCTTATAAACAAACTGGTGAGTCAGTTGTTGATTCAAACAACTGATTCAAATAAACAGCTCAAAAGAACCAGCGTATTCAATTTAAAATAATTGTTTGAAGCTCTGAATTACAGGTGATAATGTTGCAAATAATGCTCCGTTTCTTGCACAGAGTGAACATTTTGCTTCATATATTGTCATGAGCCACAGAGATTCATTCTGTTTTACTTGTTGCTTTTTTTGACTCTCAAAATGACTACAGCTGCTGACTTGTATTTTAGGAATCACTAAGTAACACGGTTTCCGTTCAAAGTCTTCTTCACTGTCCTATTATATATAAAAGTCACCTACATCTTGGGTATCCTGAGGGTGAGCAAATTAACATTATGGGTGAACGATCCCTTTAAATCTATGTAACTGCTCAGAGGACATTTATACTCATCTATACCTTTGAGGACAAGGTTTAGAAACACCTGCAGTACATCCTCCGAGTCTGAATTGAGCACAGAACGAGAAAGACAGGACACCAGTGCGCTGAGAGCCGACAGACCGGATGATTCCACCCGCTCACTGGCCGTCTGAAACACCTGGAACACCATCAATAATCACAAAACAAACGTTAAAAAGAGCCCAAAAAAATCTGATGCATGTTGACTGAAGCACACAGACAGAAGGATGTACACAAAGTTATGTCCAAGCACTCAACTTTCACATAAACACAGAAAAAATTAGAAAAATAGATGTGAATCGATATTGAATCCACGCACTCTTAAAGTGACAGCAGCCTGATTTAGCTGCTTTTACAGCAACTTTGAAGGCATTTACAGTCACAGGGTTCATCCAAAAATAAATTCTTTCATCATTCACTCACCCTCAACCAAACAATTCACGGCAGCCAATAATACAATAGAAGTCAATGGCTACCGTCAACTGTTTGTTTACCAACAATCTTATCCAACAGAAAGACTGTGTTTAACAGAAGATAGAAACTCACACAGGTTTGAAACAAGTGGAGGGTGAGTAAAAGATTACAGAACTATCCCTTTAAGGCAGCTTTTTTAAATTATTTGTACATATTGCAAATATTGATTTGTCTGCACTGGCACTACAAGAACAAAACAGCTGAACTGACTTTATTGTCTTGTGTAGAGCTACCTTTGAATAACTGATTCATAACTGATGTGATTTTGAACTCAATTGAACCGAACTGAATCAACACTGAACTAAACTAAGTGTAATTAAAACTGAATTAATATTAAACTACTATGTACTGTAGAGCTGCTTCATAGCTGAATTGATTTCATAATTGATTTACCTTGTAACACGTGACACTGTAATTGAACTGAATGGACATTGAGCTGAATAATGACACTACTGTCTTCCACAGAGCTGATTTACGGCAGTGTTTGGTCCAATCTGGCCCCTTGATCTAAAATGAATCTCTTCTGGTTTGTACTGTAATAGTTAACTGTGTTGATAGTTTAATAGTTAAGTGGTGGGAAAAGTGCAGTACAGAGCAAACTGACATGAGAAAAGCACCTGTGAGTTCCTGAGTCCATTGTTTAATGTCGATGTCTCTTACCTCCCTCCGTATTGAGCTCCAAAGGCCTGGAAGGAACTCTGCCAGCTCTTTATGGCTATATGTCAGACCGCAGGCGGCCTACAACACAGAAGAGCGTTTGGGGTTCATGTTCAGCACACTAAGCCATGTTTGTTTATTTATTTTTTGTAGATGATATTTTCAGCCAGAGAAACAGCAAAGCATGAAAAAAGCACAGTCATGGGTTTGATTCCCAGGCTATGCATGAATTAAAAAATGAGTAGTTTGGGTAAAAGCATCTGGCAAATGCATAAATGCAAATATAAAATCTGTATTAGTGGTTCTCAGAGGTCTGCTCTCTCAGCTATAATATTTCTCTCAGATAATTATTCATAGTGCTGCTATAATAGATTTACATTTATTCATTAATTTTAAATAAACAGAAAAATGAAAGAAAAAGCTTCCCATGACTATACATGAAAAGCATTAATTTAGTACAGATTATATCACAATTGTTATATTTAGAATTAATTTATATTCTTGTGTTTTCTGTTATTTATTTTGATGCATTTTGTCATTTTTTATTAGGTATTGTTTTAGTTATATTAGTAAACTAAAGGAAAATAAGAAATCTTGCCTTGGCAACCAGCTGCAATAAAATAGTTTAATGTTTATTGTATTTCAAGTCATTAAAATAACTTCATGGTTTTTGTTTTAGTTACCTACAATAACTCTGGCTGGCACAAACTCAAGACAGTCAAACGAGAAGGAAATATGAAAAGTTAATGACAAAATCAACTTCAATGTCTGACTATGTTGCCATTTTTTATGACTAAAACCTGAAGCCCGAGCCAGGATTAGTTGAGAAGCACTGATCTAGTAAGACTAGAGTCTGAATGGCAGCTGTACCAGGGTCTGCAGCGAGTCCACTTTGGCGCTCTGAACATCCGAGTCCAGCTTCTCAATGATTAATGGGAGCAGAAACTGTTACAGGAGAGAGTACAAAACACAATAAATCAAAGGTTCATTCACTGAACCGTTTACAGAATTTCAGTCTATTCATACACAGTACAATGCCAAGCCAATTCTTATTGAGTTTAGGTCTTTAAGAGACTGAACTAGGTTTAGGTCACCCAGAGTGTCTTACCTCAGCAAACTGAGACGTCCCTGTAAGAACAGCCTGTAGAGAAAGAACAAGCTCTTCTTGTGTGATCCCATGAGGATCATTGGGTGGCTGAGCACAGACAGAGAAACAAAAACACAAGCCCATGTCTATTGAGTATGTAGTATGGATAGCACTACTGTTCAAATGTTTGGGTCAGCATTCTTTTAATATACATACACTATCTCTTTTATTTAGCAAGGATGCGTTTAATTGATAAAAAGTGATAATCAAGACATTTATAATGTTCCATAATGATCTATTTCAAATAAAAGCTGCTCTGTTGACTCATCTGTGACACTTAAGACTGGAGTAATAATGCTGAAAATACAGCTGCGCATCACAGAAATAAATTACAGCTTAACAGATATTCACACAGAAAACAGCTATTTAAAATCTTAATAATATTTCATAATTTTTACTATAGTTTTAATCAAATAAATGCATCTTTGCAGAAGAGACAAAACCTTTAAAAAAAAGAAAAAAAAAGAAAAATCTTACCAACCCCAGCATCTGAATTGGTACGAAATCTCAATTCTAATCAAATTTTGGGGTACTATGAGGAAAGCGTCTGCTCAAATACAAACATGTCAGATAAAAGTACTCACAGGGCTAAAGTCTATGGGGAAATAACAGGACGTCACTTCAAAAAGCTCCTCTACAAATTTACCTGAAAAGAAAAATGGAGACACTTTTTGTAAAGAAAACAAACAAACTAATAATCATTACGTTCATAGACATATACACACATACATATATACTATTACACTTTACTACACATTATATGCATGTCATATATTGTCATATCTACACTAACCGAGATCATAACCCCTGTGAATGACGTTCCTGGCCACCTGGAATGCCAGCAAAAGGTTGCGTGGATCTCGTTCTCCATCTACTGACTGCACAAACCCAAATACGAAGTCTGCACCCAAACCCTTGAGCTCTGCGGATTAAGAGATCATGAGTGTTTCATGAAAGCAAAGGCATTAATATAAAAAGGAGAAGAAAAAAAAGATTTCCAGCGTTCCTTACCCTCTTCTCTGGTCTCCATTAGACTGATAAGGATGTTGTAAACACATGATCGCTCCGCCAGCATCAAGGACTGTTACAGAGAAATAAGTAAGGAAAAAAATGGTTTAAACCTGAATATGTACTGAACTGTAGGATTCAAGTACAAACTAATGAAACACTATTTAGTTAATAAACGTGTGATACTATTAAAATGATAAATCATCAATGTTTCATGAGACATATCGTTGTCACTTTATGTATTTACTGCCATCAATCCTTACTAAATAAATGCATTCACCTGAACATGAACATCCTGGAAGATGGATCTCAGAATGGACACAGCTGAACCAGGTGGCAGAACAGAGCATTTTGTCTGAAAGAAACCAAAAACAAAGACAAAAGATAAGTACTGTCAAGGTGACTATGACGATAACAGATGAGGCTCGTTTAAGGTGCTCAGCCTTACCAAAGCCTTGAGCCCCTGGAGAACATGTGGTATGATCACATAGTGATCCTTCAGTCTGTTCTCATAGAAAGCTATCAGAACCTCCACTGGAAAAAAAACAAACTTGCATGAGTCTTTGCAATCCAATCACAGAATGTCATTCAGACCTCTATCGATCTATAGTTCTCACCTTCTCTCTCAGATAGGCTGCTGTGGCACTCCTGCAGGACCTGAGACAGGAGCTGAACTCCTCGGCCACGAGTCTGAGGCTGAGAGCTGGTCAGACTCACCCTGCACGCAAAATAAACAAGGTTCACAATGCACTTTTGAGGCTGACAGCTGTCTAAAACATGCAGCTCACCACTTATACTGCTATGAAAAGTTGTGCTTTTATGATACATACGCAAGAGACAAGCATAAGGAAAGTGAGACCACTTATAAGAGAAAAACACAGAAGAGTTTTACCCCAACGCCTCGACCAGCTGGAGAACTGTGAACTGCCCAGCCTTGACACCTTAAAATAAGACATAAACTTATGTTTAACCCTGTAATGCCTGACATATGAAAAAACAGAGATAACAAATTCAAGGCACAATTTATTGAAACTTTAGACAATATCTTTAAAAAACAAAAAACTGTGACCAAAGTAATATATTTAAAATACATCATACTAAGTACAGCACAAATCTATTAACATATTTACTAAAAAAAGTGATATATTAAGACTTTCTGATATAATAATTTAGGCTATATTTAAACTTTATTTGGACTACTACTTGTGCACAAAGAACATTTCTTCATTTTAAGCCTAAAGTGTGTTTTAGAGTCATTATTGATCAGTTTAGTATACTAAATATACAACTGCAGGATGCTTTTATTAAGTACATGAATATGTCCATGTACTTCTAATGTACTTAACATGAATTAAATGTTGTTTTGCTGAAAATACTAGTGGCCTAAAACTTTTGCACAGTACTGTATATTAGTATATTTATTTTTCACAAGGGTACGGAGCTCATAAAGCCCAAAATTAGCAAAAATATGTAATCTGTAACCAAGCAAGCTCTTCTTTAAAACAGTACTATTTACATACACTTATATAAATACTGGCACTCAATATTTCACTTTCGTAAGAAAATATTTGAACACTTAAATTTATGATGAAAACATAACCCAATGATGACTGAGAGGTGCACTAATAAGAGATTGGATGATCAAAGTAAGCCCAAGGTGCTTCAAATACACAAGTTCCTCTCATGTTTATCTAAAGATTTCATAGCATACTAAACCTGTGTTTTACTTGCTAAACCAATATTAACTATTAGTCTGACGACAGGAGAGATCATAGAAGGCTTAAGAACTGAAGTAACCTCATGATGTATGCCTGTGTGGACTTTCTAGGGTTAAAGCACGGTCTTGAGTCCACTGTCAGGTTCAGTCAGAGGAGGCTACGCTAACGCTAGCAGCTTAGCAAAACAATCACACACGACTTTAATAAAGAACACGACGCCATGGCAGCTCCTGGTTTGGGTGTTTTATGAAGCAGGCACACAGTGTAAGAGTAAGGAGGGTTTTGTGTGTGTGTGAGCAGCTCTGTGATACAGGATGTGGCGGTTAGCATCTCTCACGGATTCTCTGACAGCGTTCATTATTAAGAGTCAGCGCTCAAACCGGCCAGACACGGCCAAGACGAGAGATACCGATGAACGAGATACCTGTAGCGGTTTCTGCAGCCTTGCTATCGACCTGTCCAGACACGAATTCTTCCACTAAACCCAGCAGCACGCCGTGATCCGCGGCCATCCTGAAGAACAGCAGCCAGCGCTAAACTCCGCCGCGCATGCGCACAACAGCGCCTCTGTGCCTGCGCGAGGGACTTCAGCTCACAAAATAGTGCACCGTTTCAAATAATAATAAACATTTATTTCTTTTAAATTTATTATTTATTTATTTAGTTATTTAGTGTTATTGAATGAGTTTCAAAGTATTTTTTTTCTAAAAAAAATATTTAAATATTAATTACGTTTTTTTAATATAAAAGTGTGTGTTTTGTAAAATAAAATATCGTAAGGTCTACATATATATTTTTTAATCAGCTATGTCTATTTATTTAGTAGATCTTAAGGTTGAATTGTGAATTTTGCTGAAATAATTAAAATATTAATTGCATAATTATGTTTTTGTTGTTGTTGTTTTTTTTTTTTTTTTTAGAAAAGTGTGGGTTTTAATAAACAAGTAAATGTCGTAAGGTTCTACATTACTGTCAAATTATTCCAAAATGGCAAAAAAAAGTGTATTATTAGTCTGAACAAATTAGCAGCGACCGTCAATGAATATTTGTTTCTCTATTTTCTGATTCATATGATGCATTTGCTTATATTACGAGAATAATATACTCAAACACACAGACGTGAGACTTTTATAAGTGCATTTTAGAGACTTCCTAAATGGGTGGAGATGTCAAACTCTGGGTCTTGGCAGAAATATCAATAGCCTTTTTTTTTTAATCGCTAGCCTACTACTAAGGTCTCGCATATATGTTGTTATTAATGCATTTAGCAATAGATATGAACTATTTTTCCTGCTGCTATGAAGACTGGAAAACATGGTGGGAAAATGTATTTAATTGTTCAGTTGTTATAACTATTTTCTATGTAGCCTGGTAAGTACTCTATTTTTTCTTAGCATTCTACACAGCAGGCAATTATTATTTGTTTATTTTTTTTAAATGGCGTTTTTAAACGTTAAATCGCTTTATTGCACCGTGAAGCAAACTGCAAATATAGCTCTCTCCAAAATAAAAAAAAAATGCTGAAATTCACGCAGTCTGTTCACGTCCCACGAACGTCCCACGATTTTTGAGCGGAGTTTGAAGGCTCCCTCTGGAGGAGGGGCTCTGGCGCAGTCACGTGGTCAAGCGCGCATGCGCGGTGCGCGTCAGTAACGCGAACTAGTTGGAAACATCAGTGAGGGGAAAGGTAACGTTAGACTAGCGACAGATAAAGAGCCGAGGCAGGTTTGCGACGCGTGTGTGTGTTTAGATATACACCAACGCGAGCACGGAGTAATCTATAAAGCTAAAATACGAGTCTCGCTGATGTTGTTTGACTCTTTTAGACCGGATTGAAGAGTTCGGGATGAAGCTAGTGCTCTGGCTAGCCGCTGTAAGTTAACGTTAGCTCGTCGGACAAAGCCAGAAACAACTAAACGCGATTCTCTAGCCGGATAACTTAACGTAGAGCTCATCCCAGACATCCCGAGTCTGGAGTTTTGCTGAGTTTTGGTTATTTTGTTTTGTAGGAGGCTTCGCTTTAATGCGCGTGCTGTTGATCGATCACCTGTATTGAGAACTGTGGTGCTGTTTCCGGTCGGCAAATCAAATGATCACAAAGCAGGAGTGAATCTTAAAGTCGTCTTGAGATGTGGCCTGTGCTTGATTGACAGTCATGGGAGGCTGCGTGGGGCGCGAGCGCGCGGAGTCACGTGGACACGGCTCGAGGAAGCGCGGAGGTGAGACTTCTGCATCTGCGATGCTGCTTTGCATGTTTGCTTCTGTGTGGCTTTCTTCAAAACATGCAAATGTCAGGTGTATTGACTTAACCTGATGTGGGAGGAACAGACACAACACACAAACAAAAACCACGGTATTACCATGTTACGAGGTATTATATGTGGCATGTAGTCTTTTGAGACATGCTTCAAACAACCATAAGCTTGCCATCAATGTTACAAAGAATGCTTGCTTTCTAATGCAATGTTAAACAAACGATTTAATCAGCAGTTAGTAAATATATGCATATTTCAGGTGTGTTGAATACCACAATATACTAAAACTAAGGAGTGCCATGGTTTTTTACACTTTTCTATGGTAAAAAGCGTTGAGTACCTTGTAAATGCCATGTTTTAGGAATGTGATAAACACTATAGTGTATCTCAAAGTGCAGTGATTTCACGATATACTTTTAATACTACATCTCTTTGCTACCTCACTTAAAAATAGTAAAGTATAGCAATTTTGGGGGCAGCAGACAACACCATCGGCATGTTTCCTAGGTATTATAAACATCATGACACATAAATACACCACCATAGGCTTACCACGGTATCACCACAGTACATATTTCTAATACGTTTTAGTTTTTTCATATGCAATCATTTAATGTACTTAAAATGTTCATATTTCAGATGTACTGAAATGCATAATGCACCACCAACAGAAAAGTACCATGCACACACACATATTCACATATACTATGGTTTTCTGAAATGCATCAAATGTGCAGTAAACTTATACCATAGTTTACATATCGAAGTGCACTTGTGTTACCATTTGGTTTTTATATTACTTTTGTTAGCCTACTTAAAAATATTCACATTTCTGGTTGAAAGTAACATTTTTGAGAGCAAGCATTAAACCGTAGTGTTACCATGTTTCATCTAATACTGTGTTTTTCGTACATTGGTTGTGATAATACTTTAAATTCACAGAAATGCATAGCATTTTAATCAAAAGTATGGCATGTTTTTTCTTAAAATGTGCAACTTTTAGTTGCAACACTTCTGCTTTTCCTTTTTGTTGAAGTTCCTCTTCTGTTTACTGCCACCGGTCTCAAACAATCATTTTATTGACTTAGATGTTAAATAAGGTGTGTTTACTGGTAGCACTTTTAGTAGATCTCACAATAGGAGTCCTGGTTTTGAGCGTTATCTGTTTTTCTTCTCCTGTATGCATGTTGGAGCTGGCAGTCTGTCCCGGCTCAGGGCATGTCCCTGCGTGTTTGCTCCATGTGACCGTCGTGCCTGCTGGTTTTCTGCCTTTCCCATCAGCTGTAGTGAAAAATAATCGGGATAGAAAGCCCAAACAGTTGACTGAGTCTGAAGGAAAGTGTGTTTGTGTGTATCAGTGCGGCTTCAGGCGTTTATCAGTGTATTGTAGGTTTATCTGTGCTTCAGCATGTTGTGAGTGTCCTGAACAGGAGATAAGATTTTCATTGACACGTGGGCTGTGTATCATGTGACCGTTCCTAGAAGACAATGCATCTCTCCGATCCAGTCCGTCTTCGCAGCGGAGCGACGTTTGGGAGGTTTATTAAATAACAGTCAATCGTTCTTATGTGAAATATCCTAAACAACAATAAAAATAAAAGAGCTACCATTTAGCACACAAATGAACTTTGCATAAATAACATTTATACATTTTTATTGCTTATTATTACCACAGAAACCTTTAAAGAAATAGTACCACTATTATGAGTATTATTTAAAGTTTTGCACTTTGCCTAACAAGATGATCCTCATATTCAGAGTAGTTAGATTACATATCATTCTCGTCATTATTTTTATTTAAAAAAGGCCTATTATTATTGCTATTGTTATTTAAACAAATTTTTCTCAATAATATAAAATATTCATAATGCATGTTAGTGCTGTCAAGTGATTAATCATGATTAACTGCATCCAAAAGTTTGTTTACATTATATATATATATATATATATATATATATATGCATGTTTACTGTTTATATTAATATACATAAATACACACACATACAGTATATATTTTGATAATGTTAATTTGTGTATATATTCTTATATTTTATATTATATAAAAGTACTTGAATATTTGTATATTTGAAAATGTACTTGCGTGTGTGTGTGTGTGTGTGTGTATACATAAATGTACTTAGTACACACACTCATTATTTTGGAAAACTTCAGATGTGATTAATTATTTTACAGCACTAATGAATATATGAAACTTGGTTTTTGAGTGGTTTTAACTCCAATCCGCTCATAATTTAATTTTGTGATTACATGCTTAAGTATGTAAAATATTCATTATTTCTGTATTAGACTGATTTGCAGGGTTCTTTTGTTGAATTTGTTCCTAAGAGTCAATTGTTTGTGAATCTTATTATTATTAATATTAGTAGATAAACTATAAAATCCTTTAAAACAATGATTTAAATTCTTATTGTTTCTGTTTTGTGCATAAACCTTGCTTAGTAATGTGTTCATAATTGCTTTGTAAGACTGATTAGTGAGTGTTTTGACTGAAATGAATCTGTTGGTATGACAGGTTTGTTGTGAATCAGACTGTGCTGTGTTTGTTGAGGACAGGCGTGCATTTTTGGTGCATAATGTCTCACGTTGCTTTTAGTTTGACAACACTACAGAAGCAGATGTCATAAGAATGCTTTTTACAGCGCTAACAGAAGAAGAGCTGCACATCATTCAGTGATGAAGCGGGAGCGTCTCGTGTTCCTGTAACACAGATCTGTTGCGGCTTGTGTGAGAGTAACGAGAGAATTACAGGAGAAGAATGCAACTTTATTAGGCACCTTAGAGCTCCGGGCCTCGAGGCAACGAGAGAGCGTTTACATCTCCTTTGACTGGAGATTATACGAGGTGCCGATCTTTGACAGTCACTTTCTGCGTCGTGTATTGTTGTTGTCGCTTCAGTCATAATCATAAAGTGGAATAGACCTTAGATGATTTAAATCACAAGTGCTCCTTCCTGCTATCCTCGTGTTGCGAAGCCAATGAAAATGGGCACAAAAAAAAAATCTCAAAGAAACTGGCATCAAGCTCTTGGCTTCTGGGAACGTTTAGAGTCCCTTTTAAAGTTCTTCACATCGTCAGTGGTCTCTTTTATTTGACCCAAGCACTGGATTGTAAACACAGCCATTTGTCTACATTTCTCTGCCTGTCACTTTGAAAGCCCTTTTTTGGATTAACCCCATAAATCCTTCAGTATCAGATTACATGCACACATTCACAGTCCTCGAAATGAACAAAACTTTGCTTAAAAACCACCATCTACTGCATGTGTTCTGTCGTCTGATTGAGGTTTTGTTCCTGTAAAAGCTCTTTTAGTGTAATTGTACAAACGTCCAGCTTCTTCTGTAAGAATAACTTTGGTCATATCTCCAGATGAACTCTTACTGGACTGAAGCAGCTCGTCAATCATTTTCTAGAAGAATCAGATCATCAGGAGCTTTACTTTCACTGTTCCTCAGCGGAGCAATGATCTCCACAAGCCTTTATTTCTTCAGCTCTTGTTTTGGCTATTGAAAAAAAGACAAAAAACGATTTCCGATTTATAGCCGGTCAACCGGTGCATCCCTAGTTCAGAGGACCAGACGTCCTGTAAAAGCTGCATTGCTCCTGTGTGTGTTTTTTGTTTGTTTTTTAGGTGTTGTTGATGATACTCCTCCATCATTGTACTATCAGAAGCATTCTGGGTGGAACAGGGCTTTAAATCACACAATGTGTCCTGGTGATTACTTGTTATTACACCTTTATGCTATAAATAATGTGTTTGGATGAACGCTCTCACCAGGATGAGTCATCTATCTCTCCATCTGTGCGTACTTCCTTATTTCTGGAGCAGGTTTATTACTAGAGGTGTTAGCTTACGCAAGCATCACTATTACTGCTGGGGTCAGGAGAAGATTCTAAACGTGTGGATTGATCAGATTAATCTTCTAAATGTTTCTTATTGGACGTTAGCGTTCTTGTGGTATTTGTAGCTTTATGTGTACGCTTTCTTGGTTATTTTCTGAAAGCTTTGTGTGTAAATAATTAGGGCTGCAACTAACGATTATTTTGATAATCGATTAGTTGGGCGATTATTTTTTCGATTAATCGGATAAAAACTAAATGCTTCTTTAATTTGATGTTTTGCTTATAACTATATAAAAACATAAATCAGGGTATTATTTATGTATAAAAGTAAACTTTAAAAAATCCAAAAGCCACATATAGTTTAATGATCTTTAATTTTGACATTTTAAACCTTAAATGAAAGACAAAGTTTGTTTTTGAACAGTAAAACTTCTCTAAATATCCAAAATATAAATAAAAAAAGCAAAACAATTTACTCCTATTATATTCACATTATGAAATTAGGACAAAAACATGCTGAAAATGATATTAAGCAGCAGAATTTGTTGAAATATCAAAATAATAAATAAAAACAAACAAATATTGAAACAGAGGTGTTAGTGGCTGCTTGTTGAGAAGTGCATGGGGGATTTCTTTTTTGAATGAACTCACTCATGCTGAGTTTTTAAAAGAATAAATAACAGCATTTGAGTAACTTATGCAAAGTAGAGCATTTTATGTAAATCAACATTTGTTTTGTTTTTAACAGTAATTGCAGATGACAAGTTGACAGTGTGTATATACAATATATATATAGTTTAAAAAATACACTGGCATATTCAGTTGTTAAGATATAAACAGCTAAAATAATGTCATTTTGTATAATAAAATGATATACTGTGTAAAACCACAGTAAATTACGTTTGAAAACAGCTTTGCTAGTTAAGAAGTTAACTTTGTAGTGGACTATAAAAAAAACTGTAGAAATGTTAATAGTCACAAATGTACTATTATTTGCATTCGCTGAAAACCACAACAATCACTAAATGTAATATTCTTCTGTTAATCGCACTGTGTAATTTAAGATAATGTAAAGTAGCGCCATTTAACTAATCACTATTGCTATTATCGATTTTATCGATTAGTTGTTGCAGCCCTATAAATAATATAAGAGCGACATTATACTGGTTGAGCAATGTATCACAGCGGGTGATATTTGGCCAGTTAGCACACTCCTCCTCTGACTTTATTACTTTACTGTGTTTGTTCAACAGTTGAAGTCTTCAGATCCAAGAGCTTTTATGTTTGTCTGAGATTTGTCTTAAATTTCTTTGTCTTTTAAATGAGCGTTTTTAGGCTCAGATTCAGTCATTTCACTTTAATGGCAAAGAAAATGCTAATAGTCAATTATTGAATGCTTTATTTGTAATGCTATGGAGCTTATTTGAAAGGAAAATCTCCAGTCTTCAGTTCTGTTTAGAAATAGAAAGCAGATATGCATTTCTGTCATTTTAGACAAGTTTAAATATATCTAATAAACAGTTAATGCTACAAATATCATCATATTGGCAGATATAGAGTGACCACTAATTTATGGTGGTTTCATTATAATCTGTTATTATGTTACTGTTTGCCATATAAATATCAGTATCTGCATGAAATTTCATATTTTTACTCTTTTTAGGCCTCTGATTAAATATAAATTATATTGTAATAAGATTAAGTTTTTTTTGTATTTTTAAATTGATTCATTTTCATATTATTTTGGTAAATAACTAAACACAAATGTAATTGCAGAAAAGTTTCAGCATGTGTTATTTTTATTTGTTTCTAAATTTAAAATATTTATTAATATGAAAATTGTACCATCAATAATACGTGGACGTCACAGATCATTATAAAGTTATAATGCACACCTTGTCTTTATTCATTATAACCATTACTCAGGAATAGCTGGAGCAACTAGAGCTGTTTTTCTCACAGTTTGCAAATTTATTGAGCAGTTGACTTTTTCTGGCTCCTCTGAGAAATCTAATCCCATCCAGATAGGAATGTCTGATGTTATTGTTTTCACAGTGCTCGTCATTTATTTTAACCCCCTCAAATAATTTAAGATTCACTTGTTGTTGGAGCTTAAAACCCAGAAATATGAATCAGAAATATGGCTAATTTGACTGCACTGACATCAGATGAGAGCAGAACTTGAACTGAATTGAGCTGAATGATGATGACCAAGATGCTGTTGTATTCAGTAGAGATGCTTTATGGCTGAATCATTTGCTTTGATGAACTGTAAATGTATTAAGTATGCAACATCAACACTTTAAACTGAACTAGATGACTATTTAATAATAATTGTTGATAATGTTGCACTATTTATTTCAGGCCTGCTGTGTGTGTGTGTGTTGTAATCCATGATGTGGGTTGTGTCCTAATCGCTGTGTATAGGGCTCAGCCTATCAATGTTGATTCAAAACAGCGGCTCTGTTTGAGCAGATAACCGCAGGGTCAGGAGCTGCTGTGTGGAGTCAGGGCTGTTGATGGATGGAGGCTGTTGTTTTTTGCCTGAAGTGATCAGTCATTGGGGAGGGCAGTGTTTGCAGACAAACAGTCATAAATACACAACCTTTGCTCAGTCATGGGAATATGAGTGAGCGGAGTTCACTTCTGCTTTTTGGAAGATAGAGTTACTGTACTATAAGAAAAAAACATATGCATACTAATTAATACATTTATTAATACATTAATTACAGACATATTATATGTGTGTGTGTGATATTTCTGTTCTTATGCTTACCTAGGCTGTTTATTTGATTGAGAATACAGCAACAATTTTGAAATATTATTACTATTTAAAATAACTCTATTCTGTGCAAGTATATTGTAAACTGTAATTTATCTCTGTAACGTAAATCTGTATTTTCAGCATCATTACTCTAGTCTTCAGTGTCACATGATCCTTCAGAAATCATTAATATGCTGATTTGCTGCTTAAGAAACATTTCTGATTATTATCAGTGTTGAAAACAGTTGTGCTGCATTCACAGATGAATTGAAAGTTCAAAAGAACATTATTTATATAAAATAAAAACCTTTTGTAGCGTTATAAATGTGTTTTGATCAATTTCCAAATTATGGAAAATATTCCATTACACCATGATCATTTGAACTAAATGTCAATTCTTGTTTATTACACTATTACTTGTACATTCCAGTCAATCTGCTTTTTGTTGCCCTAATTGTGAAAGTACTGATGGAAAATGCAAATGGAAAGTCTTGCTCAGCCTACATTAGTGAAATCATACATGCCTTTGCTGGAGAACGGCACGCACATTTGATTTCAAACTAACCTTGTCATAATTCATTGGAACGGTACAGTTCTGTTCATAATGGTCAGAAATAATGTGCTCGAAGCCGTTCTTCCAGTAAATGCTGTATGGCCTATGGTTCTCACACATTAGTGTTAATTCGCACCTCGTTTGGTCTGCAGGTCGTAATGAGCCGCTGAAGAAAGACAAGCCCAAGTGGAAGAGTGATTACCCCATGACGGAGGGCCAGCTCCGCAGTAAGAGAGACGAGTTCTGGGACACGGCTCCGGCGTTCGAGGGCCGGAAGGAGATCTGGGATGCCCTGAAGGCCGCCGCTGTGGCTCTGGAGTGTAACGATCATGAACTGGCTCAGGCGATCGTGGACGGAGCCAGCATCACGTTACCACATGGTGAGAGTCTCCGATCGGCTGCTGTGTGTGTCTGTGTGTGTCTGACTTCTGTCCTTTGAGGAATTGAAAAAATGTATTGTGCAAAACTGAACTTACCATGTTTTCCTGGACAATTTGGTTAAAACACTTGAGTTAGTGTTGCATGTACTAGGGGTGTGAATTGGTTTCATGATTCGATTTACGATTAGAGGGTTGTGTAATTCATCGAAATACAAACCTCCAACGATTATAAAAATAGAATAATGGAGAGAAAAATATTAATTTCATGTGCAACTCAGTAAAGTCATGTAACATGACTTGCAAAATGGGACGTGCTTGATTTAAGTTGATTAAATGTGTCAAAATGTGGCGCTCAGTGATTATTCGCGTAACCTTGTTGGTTGTGTATAAAAAAAAAAGTAACTTAAAGCAGGGGATCCCAAAATTTTCCATTCCACGACCCACCTAGACAGTATTTGAGATCAAAAAACAATTCAAATCACTGTAAGCTTATTCTTACTTAAAAGTTAAATATGGCAGAAATTAAGAAAACTAACCATTTTACTTTTATAGTACAACGGTAAACTACTAATATTTACGTTTTATTTATAGAAGTTCATGAGTCTGTGAAATAGGTCTATAAAACCTGATACGCACTCACTTCTGCACGGCCACTACTGTAATCCGCGCCGCGAGTGTTGTTAAACTCATCGTGGGGTTCAGTGCAGAAAATGCATTCATGATCCTTCCTTGTGTGAAGGACAGAGTGGAGTACAACCCATGACTTCTTTATTTTTATTTTTTAGCAAAGCAAAAAGAGCATTTACTTCAGCCAGAAATGTACTTTTGCGATCATTTAATACATTTTCAGTGATATATCTTTTTAAACTTTGGCACATTTTTACTATGAAGGAATGAAAACGGCAAACACTTCATATCTCTCAGAAAGACAGACAGTGCTGAGTTCAAACAGACAATAGATCTGAATGAACTTTTGTGTTCCCCTGCTTCAAAACACGCAACTCATGTGATTTGAAAATCAAACTAAGCAATAACATAAGCATGTTTCTAATGTGAACTGCATTCCAAACTGCATGAACGAAAGTATATCTAAAGTAAAAAACTGAAATAAACAGTGATTGGAAGCACATTTAAGCAATGCTCAAATGTCTCAGTGCATATTCTTTGCAATGCATTAGTGCTCAAGTCACATTTAATAGCATTAAGAAATATCAGTCAGTTTTACAAACACTGTAAACATGTATTTTAGGTCCCCCTTAGATCTTTCAAATTTAAAGGTATACAAAGCAAGAATGAAGAATATAAACTGCATCCACTATAAACAGTATTTATTATAAACACCAAGCCCAAATGAATTTAAAGCGAAACTGCATTACTGGCGTGTGGGAAGTGTGCTAAACAAATAAACCTGATTTGCCTTAGCATTGCCTGTCAGGCTCAAGCTGATGTGAGGAGAGAATAAAAACAAACCATTGATAAGATTTCTAAACTAAAGCACAAACCAGTCATTTCTTATTCTTCATGCCATGATCAATATTTATCATGATTTACATTCAGAAACACTCAGTGTGAGACATGAGTGAGGATTTGAGAGAAACGAGAGTCTGTCAATCTCATAGGATAGGATACTGTTAAAAATGTGGAACATTAGGTGAGCAGCCCACAAAATGAAGGTTAAATATAAGCCAACACATGGCCTAATCCAGATTTATATGCATACCTCCCATTTGTCACAAATCCAGTTGTTTCCACATTCAGGGTTTCCTACATATCCTCCATTTTAAAATTCTGCACTTTTCCAGACTCCAGATTTCCAAACCACTCAATAGATTTTCAGACCTTATTCAATAGGGGTGTGAATCCACACTGGTTTCACGATTTAATTCAGTTAAGCTTAGGTCAATGGTTCGATTCAATTTGATGCATCACGATTATATATATATGCTGCTGATGACTGCTTTGGTGCTCCAGGGTCACAAATTTAAAAAAATAATTAAACATTTTGATCTTGTGTCATTTGACCAGTCATAACATAGCAAGTAAATCTAGGTTGACTGATTTTATCATCTTCAACAAGCTGCAATAATTCCAAATGATTCCAAAGCGCCTTGAGCATGTAGAAGATGTTTTATGTGGATCCTGAAACATAAATGAAAGACTAAGCCTTGTTTATGTAATAAATAACAAGCATGGCAACTCAATTGCATTGTGAATAAGGTTCCTATGTGGTTTGAAAAAGTATGAAAATGTATGGCGTTTGATTCAAGTCATTTCCATGAATTGCAAAAAAGAAAAAAAAAATATATATATTTCTTTTCTTTTTTTTGTAAGTAAAGATCATGTTCCATGAAGATATTTACAAAATTTCTACCGTAAATATATCAGAACTTATGCATAGCTAAGAACTTCATTTGGACAACTTTAAAGATAAAGATCACCCTCAGACTCCTGGTTTTCAAATTGTTGTATATGAGCCAAATATTGTCCTCTCCTAACAAACCAGACATCAATGGAAAGATTATATCCAACTTTCAGATGATGCATAATTCTCTGTATCAAAAATTTGATGCCTATGACTGGTTTTATGGTCCAGGGTCTCACATATCTTTATGATTATATTGACATATTTTAATAATAAATGCTGTTTTTCCCGTATTAAACACATCCTTTTAAATACCCTGTTGCTTTCATAACCCAACCCTTATTTTCTTTATTGGTCCAGAGGGGAAGTTTTTTATCATAATAAAGAAGTATTTAATAACACGACAACAAAAGAAATGATGTCTGTGTGTGCTTTATTTCCCCATCTCTGATGGTTGTTTGTACTTCTAATCACTCCAGGATCCCTGACCGAGTGTTATGACGAACTTGGCAACCGTTACCAGCTGCCGGTTTATTGCCTGGCCCCGCCGGTCAATTTGATCAGCGAAAGAAGTGAAGAAGACCTGTCCGACAACCCCGAGCCCCCGACCACACAGAAGAAAGAGTTCCAGCTGAAAGTACGGCTCTCCACCGGCAAAGACGTGCGCCTCAACGCCAGCATGACTGACACCATCGGCCTGCTCAAAAAGCAGCTGCAAGCTCAGGAGGACATCGAGCTGGCCCACCAGCGCTGGTTCTTCTCTGGGAAGCTCCTCACAGATAAGACCCGCCTGCAAGACACCAAGATCCAGAAGGACTTTGTTATCCAGGTCATCGTGAACCAGCAGCCCACACCGAACCACTAGGACAGACTACAAAGGGATGAGGGACCAAACCACAGCAGCTGAGAGAACGTCAAACCAAAAACACGCTTTGCACCAACATGACCATCGAGCAATTCGATCCTGCTGTTCTGGAGGAAAATATCTGCGATTCACAGCCGGACATCTGGAGAAACAAACAAACCGAACACAGCGGATCGCATCGAGCGCTTGAGCAGAGGTGCCAACGTGAACTTGGTAGCGAAGCACACTTGACTATGCAAATCCTGCAAAACAAACGGTCCTCTGAACGCAATCTCTCTCCCGTATAAAGATAATCGAACTTGGGCTTCATTTTGCACACTTGAGTATCTTAGAATAGTCGTGCCTTTGAAAGCAGAGTAAATGCTGGTTTTATTTCGCTCGTGGGGCACGTTTGGCCACTTTCACACGCTTTGTATCTTTGAGCACAACTGTACTTTCTATGCAATCCTAAAAGCGGAAAAAAAGACGCTGATGTGGTTCATCTGATGTAGCTGATCTATGACCTGGACATGTCCACTGATGGAGGCGCTGCTCACTGTGTGCACAGAGACGATGCTTCCGTGTGCTGTAGATTACAGGTCATCTGGTAGATGAAACTGTATTGCTGCCTCCTAAAAAGGAAGACTGGACACTCTATCAGACTTCTTCTTTTATAGTGATGTTATGCTGTAAGGCTGCAGTCAGTCGATATTGCTACTATTTTGAGAGATTATATTCTGTACTATTCCAATCTTTACCCTGCTTTTTGTAATCACTTAGACTTTTTAATGATTCTTAAACCTTTATCAGTGGCATTATGAGGCTGTTATATTTTGAGAATGCATTGCAACATATTCGTCACATCTGTATCTGTATCAAGCCTGCGACGTTTGGTCCTCGATGTCTGTTCATTTAAATGTTGTTTCTTTTACTAAAGGCTTCTGCTCTTGATTATATCACTGCTCACACCGCACCGGTTAGAAACAGCTCATTACCTCAACGCCAACTGTTCCTCATTAGCCTGAGTTTTCCGAACATTAGACGTGTTTCTAGTATCACGCCATTCCTTCTACTTTGGGTTACTTCTTTCCTCCTGTTGCATTTTTTTTTTTAAATGAAAAGATATGTGACGATTTATGGATGAGAGAAATCACATCAATTTATCATTGCAAATTGCTAAAGTTTAATTGGGCGCGCAAATTGCATAATTTTGCATTCAAGGAATATTCCAGGTTAAATGCAAGTTAAGTTATTCCGAATCCTCTGTATTGTATGGTCAACCACCACAGAAAAAAAACATTTAAGCACTATGTAAAGTCCATGTGGTGTTTACTTTAGTAACTATCGGTATGCAATAGATTCAAGGGATTATTGAACAGGAAATTAAAATTCTGCCATCGTTTAGTCAGCCTCATCCTCTCCTGTGAATCACAAAATCTGAAAAGCCATATATATATATATATATATATATTATAGGTCATGTTTATGAAATAAGACATTATGAGATAATGGGATTATGAGATGCTAAAAACAGATATTTTGCAATTGAGATAAAAAGCTCAATTATAAAAGCCACAATTCTGACAAAATTCAGCTTGACAACTTGGCTTATGTATTTTGGCATTTTTGTAAGTGTAAATATTTGTCAGATCAACTGAAACTGAGATCTTAATTTTTGACCGTTTATAGTGATGCTTTTTATCTCATACTTTTGATTTCTCTTTAAAATGTTCTCATTTTTATTTCATAATAAAAGCCTGTGTGGTCCAGTGTTGTTTCGGACCCACAGGCTATCATTTCATGTACAAAAACAGCAGCAGAAACATATCTTTTGTGCTTGGCAGAAGATAGTAGGTCTCACGGGTCTGGAACATGAGGGTTTCATTTTTGGGTGAACTGTCCCTTTAACCTGAAACATTCCCAGTCCTGCACATGCCCTGTGCAAACAATGCAAAAATACCTACAAACACCGTTAAGTCCAAAAATTCACACTGATTAACCGTTTTTGATGTGAACGAAATGGTACACCGTAACATTGTGTACTCCTCAAATCATGCATTCTTTGCTGCCTTTTTCCCAGGTTGGGAGCGGTGTGACCTCCGGCGGTCTCCATAAACCTGTCTTTAGTCAGCACAATATGAAACCCTAATGCTGTGAACACAGCCCAAATAGAAGCACGGTTGCTGCTAATGATCGAGCCAAAACAGCAAACCTTGATAGTTATTCTCTCATCAGCATCCGCTTTGTCTTTCTGACATACTAAAGAGAAAAAAAAAAACTAATTACTACAATTCTGCTAGTAATATTAAAGTGTCAGAAGATAATTAAAAGGGTTATAGTGACAGTATAGGTCTGTACAAACGTGTGATGATGGTTTGAGACGGCGAAGAGAAACCTTGCTGTCATTCTAAGTGCATGATTCGATACAACAATTCTTCTGTATTCAATGTTTTCTTTATGTATTGTTTGTTATCTTTCTTGAATGTATGTCTGATATGTTTGATGTGGATTTAGGTGTGTCTCGTGACATGAAGTTTCCAGATTTGACTGAGGAAGCTGCTAGGAAGCCATACATGTGGATGTTTTCGCCCCACTGTGTTGGGACAATTTCAGGAGACTCGCTTTGGACATTTTTGCTTTCTAGTCCAAGAATATAAGAAGCCATTACTCTTTACTCAAGCCTGTGTGTGTGGAAGCCCGTTTCTGCCATACAAGAAAAAAAATCATGTTTTGCTCAATCATAACTGTGATGCAAGTCATTATGAGATGTGTTAAAATTGAGATTATGAAGTAAAAAACAAGTGATTACGACAAAAAACGGTCAAGACTAATTTGATCATTTCACTTTGAATGTCTCAGTTTTAACAGTTGTAATTATGACTTTCATATTTTGAACTGAATCTTATAATTATGTTTCCGTCACATAATTGGCATTTCGTCATTTTGACAATTTCAGTGTTAGTTGTTTTCTTCAACTTTTTGTCGTAGGCTTTATCTCTCATAATTATGACTTCTCTTATTATGATTTACCAAATCATGATTTTTTGTTTTGTTTTGTTCCTGCATGGCGGAAATATCCCACCCACAAAACACATGAACTTTTCATAAACCCTTAGAAAGAAATTCACAGGAATTTCTTCATAGATGAATATCTGTATATTAAGAGATAAAGTGTGAAATTCTTACCTACATTTGCCTATTTTACAAAAGTTACATTTACAAGGTAATTTGTTTTTCAGATGTTTTAAATGTCAATTAAAATGAACAGCTGGGAAAGCAAACCGTCAGTAAACTGTGAATTATTTCAGCGTGTTCTCAGATCAGCTAGTGTTCAGTTTCCTCTGCAACAAGAAGAGTTTTGTGTGTCTAGGACAAGTTAGTCAGATCTTACCTGATAAAACAAATGTTTATGTTATTTAGAAGTTAACCACCTCAGGCACACTGCCATCTGCGGCCAGGAATATTGATGTGGTTAAAGCCACCATGTTTTTACCTCTCACGGCAAAATTAGGTTTAGCCTGTGTGTAGATTATGATTTTATTTTTAATTCCACACGATGAGCTGAATTCTGATTGGTTGTGAATGTGTCGTTATAGCTGTAGTATGGACTATGCATTGAAGCATGTATTGTTGTAGTTTTAGTTAGCTCTGGACCTTGTAGCATTTATTAGTAACCACATACTCTTGAAAATGTACTTTGTTCATTTAAATTTTATGTCCAAATATATCTAACAAGCTTAAGATTAAATAATAATTAGGCTATTAAATAGCTGATACAAGTAAATGAAGGTCCAATATTTCCATAACTGTAATGATGAGATGGAAACTAGAATAATCTATTATCAGGATAGCACCATATTTAAATTTAATTATAAAAAAAAAATAGAGTGGTTATGACAAAAAGTTGTAATTGTCAAAATAGACTGTAATTATAATTTGATCATTTCATTAAAATTTTTGTCAGTTTTAACTTTTAATTATGACTCGTTTGATAATTTTGACTCTTATAATTCAGTTTAAGCCTCATTGATGTATTTTATTTTGACAATTTAAATGTTTGTCAGTGGTTTTCATGAAAATTTCAACTTTTTCTCAGACTTTATATCTCATAACTACGACTTGTCTTCTCATGATGGTTTACCGTGTTTGTTTTTTTAATAATGATATCTGAGATGAAAACCAGAATAATCTATTATCATGATAGTGCTATATTTAATTTTTGATGGGAATGAAAGTGAGACTGTTAGGGACAGAATTAGTTTAACAACATTTTGATAGTTTAGCTGACAAAACATAAGCCAATTTCTAAAAGACTTTCAAAGACATAAACGCTATAAAAAGTGAGTTTTGAAAATGACACACAGTAACTGGCTACTGTATACAGGCCACCAGGGCATCATACAGACTTTATTAAAGAGTTTGCTGATTTTCTAACTGAGTTAGTACTGGCTGCAGATAAAGTCTTAATTGTTGGTGA
>JAUCMR010000066.1:673889-684449 GCA_032357425.1 Enteromius argenteus
CTATTTGATAATGTTCAGTGCTTTGCTACAATCTGTATTGTTAAAAGCGCTATATAAATAAAAGTGACTTGACTTAAGTCATTCCCTCGTGTAAAATTCAAGATGGCGTCTACTAATAATAATTAGAATAATTCTAATATAATTAGAATAAGCGTGCAGAGTTGTGTTGTCGTGTTAATGGCTCCAGTAATGTGGCTGAGGGCTGCTGGAGTCCCTGTAGAGAGCTGTCTCACCCAGTTAAAACTGCTGATTCGGGGTTTAGTCTTCCTTGTTTTGTTCCTGACTCTCTCGATCTGCGAGGCCTGACTGAGAAACATTCGCGCGCTTTAACCTTCCCGCCCACGCGGGAAAATCTGGCGCGCTTTGAACACGTGTCATTAATAGCCACACGATGGCAGTATTTGCAAATAAATACTTTTGAAGTTACCTTTTTTTGACTGTGTTCTGTCTTCGATAAGTGGAATGTGTTTTAAAAAACCAGATTAGAAATAATTCTACATTTCATCCATGTGTTGGCATCACACAGCCAATCTGTTTCTTCTGTCCTGAAAGTAGGCTCCTTCCTCTCCTGTAGATCTGACCAGACCAAGTCTTGTGCAATATTTTCTTGTACAGGTAGGTTATTGATATTTCCAGATGTTTTTTATTCTGATGATGTTTGAGGACTCAGGCCTGGAAGTCTAGATATGATTGATGTGGATACTTCATAGATCATTTAATAAACAGAAAAGGGACAGGGATTTTTCTGCATATGGTCGTTTTGAGCCGATCAAGCTGGTGTTTAGCCTACTTATATTCTATTTATGTGAGTATTTGAATCTTAATCATTACTGTCTAAAACATTTAATTATTTGAAAAGGTTTTTTTTTAGTTTAGACCTATTTGTTTATTTTTAATATTGTTAATATTAACAAAAGGAGCAGTAAAGTGTTGCCAATTTTTTATTTATTTTTTTAATAAATTAGTTCATTCATAAATATGATTGCTATATGGGACCCTGGAGCACAAAAGCAGTCATATAGCACAGGTATATTTGTAGCAATAGCCAACAATGTGCGCGTCAAAATGATCCATTTTGCTTTAATGCCAAAAACCATTAGGATATTAAGTAAAGATCATGTTCCATGAAGATATTTTGTAAATTTTCTACCATAAATATTTGGAATTTTGAATGAACTTTAAGGGTGATTTTCTCAATATTTTGATTTCTTTGCACCCTCAGAATTTCAAGTAGTTGTATCTCAGTCAAACATATAGCATTCAGCTATATATATTATCTATAAAATCCATTCCTATTTATGTTTTTGTTGCTTTATTTTGTTTGCATCCCTTGACTTTGATTTGGTGTAAAAAAAAATATTTTAATAAAAACTGGCAAATTACAAATCTTTGACTTTTTTTTTTTTTTTGCTGAAGAAATACAGATTACACCAAAATTCTCTTAAATAGATAAGTCTAGACATTACATGAGCATCATGTCGTTGACCCACGGGTGTTTCTTAGGTGATGAAACCTACATAGAGTTAAAAACCCACTAAAAAGTCTCTGGATCAAGTTCACTGAAAATAACCCTTTCACCACGGTGTGGTTCCTTACATAACCAGTCCTGTTTAGGTTAGGGTTAGGATTAAAATCTGCTTGCTAGGCAGTAAAACACAACAGCTGCGGCCCAAAAAAAGTCCCTAAGATGGTGGGAATGATGAGTAATGAGATAAATGCCTCAGCAAAGCGCTTCTAGGCGGGAGAGACGAGGAAGTGTGCTGCGTCTCAATCACACATTCATCGAGTCTCCAAGCTCTCCTACACAAGAGCAAACACATTCATGGCACCCCAGGCCTGGGAAAAAGCCTCCATTGATGTCAGCTCACAAGGAGCTGTGTGTTCTTGTGTTTCCCGTCTCTATCGGCTCTGGAGCTGAAGGGCTAAATCACCAGATTTGTGCTTTATATGAAGTCGAGTCAGGCCAGCTTATTCAGTGCAGTCTCAAACCTAATGGAAATTCAGCTTTTGCTCAGGCAGATGTTGACTTTGAATGGAACTGATTCGATTTTGACTTTAGTGTTGTTGATTTTGCCTTATGCCTCACCAAAGCACATCTGTGATGAAATCATGGCAGCTGGACGCTGCCTAAAACTTCAGTTCTGGTGGTCCCTTCTGTTCTGGACAATAGGGAATAAAACAATGCTAAATTCAGACTATAAGCTCAAAACGTTGAATATGTTTTACACATATTTTGAATTGCGCATTGGATTGCAGCATTAAAGGAAATATCCATAAAGCAGAAAAAAGTCGGGTAAAATAATGCATTACACTGCAAAAACATGCTTTTCTAGCCTAGATTTTTTGTCTTGTTTTCAGCCAAAATATCTAGAAATTCTCAAATCAAGACGGATTTTTTAGACAAGCAAAATAATATTGTTTTCTGTTTGAAATAAGATTATTTTGCTCGTTCTAAGAAAAAAAACTTTGATTTAATTTGGACAGTTTTGTTTTTTAAAGCAAGACAATCATTTTTACTTGTCAAACTCTTCTTTATTTAAATATTTCTTGATATTTTGGCTGGAACCAAGGCTTTTTTTTTGCTGTTTATAAAGGTATTCAAAATGAAGGTTGTAAATGCATCATGTTTTTTCATAAATAATTGTTACCAAAGTCAAAATGCAATATGTGAAGGTTTTCTTGTCATATGCTTTAGTGCATAACACTTTCCAAAGGTGTTAACAATGAAAAGATACATAATATAATGTGCTATTCATGAGATCATTTAAGCTGCATTACAAGTGATGATTAAAAGCACTTCTATAGTGCATTATATTTAAAGGCTTTAAGCAGCTATTACATTTTTCTATTGATATTTTCATACAGTATAATCATGCACAGAGAGAACAGCAAAATAAGCACATTTTTAATTATTAAAAAACTTGTATAAAAATCTACATAAAGAGTCATAACAATCATTTTGACAAAAAATAGCCTTGTTTTTTATTAATCCTGATCTTATTTTTTTGTGAGTTAAAGAAACAAGCAATTTATTAAACGTCAGATAGTGTTCCAAATTTGAAATATGCTAAGATTTCTATCGCCAAAGCCATTCAAGTTTCATTCTGATGCAAACTCATTTGCGTGCCCAAGTCAGGCAGATTTTAACACGGACAGGAAAATTAGACCCAGCTGCATTAAACACACTTCACTAGAAATGAAAATAACAATGAATACGAAATGAAATGATTCATGTTTTGTAGAAACCAAGCGATCAGTATGAAAACAATGTAAAACAAAAACAGCCTGTTCTGATTCATTGCACATTATAATGCTTTTTTTAATGGACTTTAGTCCAGCAAACACTTCTGATGTTGTGTTGGTCACCACTGATGTCTAACGTTAAATCTGGGTCAGTTCAAATCTATTAACAGATTCACTGACAGATAACTTTTGATTCAACTTTATTTGGAGTATTGCTTGTGCAAATTTCTTATTAACGTAAGTTATATTAATATAATGTTTATGTCACTTTTATTGAGGATTGTGTGATATTTTCCTCTTAAATGCTAAATATTTAAAGTGTGCCTGAAATATTCTTGCAATAGTTCCACTTTAACACTTTTAACAAGTACAACATGAGTTCAGCAGACTTTAAGTATAGCAGTTTAGTATGCTAAAAGTAGAGTTGCATGGGATTTTATTAAGTACATAAATATGAAAATGTATTTGCAGTATACTGAGCATGAAATAAATGTTATTCAAATGTTTTTTACTATGGAGAAAACATCTCAAAGCAAGCTGAGATTAGTTTAAATGCAGCCAGGAGCAAGCTGGGATAAAGCTGCCATAAAATGAAAATGTTTCTACTTTCTCATCCTCGACACACATGTCAAATAAATACAGTGAGTGCAGGAACTGTGTACGGTGAGTGAAGAGGCTTCATCAGATCGGGCTCAAACGGCCTCGGTTTGCTGTAACTGACCTATTCTGTTTCCTCTTTGGAAATTATGACCGTCTTCCCACCCACGCTCTCTAAACGCTCTACATGTGCCTGAAACACCAGCCAATGAGCCGACTGCATGCGGCTGGAATCTGTGAGGCTGGCGCGAACACAGCCCGAATCTCACCGTTTTCATGCCGTCTTCTTACAGAGAAGAGTTTCTTTCACAAACTACTAGAAGAAGACCAAACGCCTGGAAGATTTCTTTCATCAAGCCCACCAGGGTTTGACGAATCGATGGCATTTCTGTTCAGTTCCAGTATGAGAGTGTATTGTTGGGTTTTGTCAGCTGGGCAGTAACAGTGAGGTCGTGTTGTGTTATTCTCTGTTTCTGGGGAGACTGGTAAATGCCTCCTGAATTCAGCACAGAAGTAAGGCTCTGAAGGTCACAGCTGTTGAGCAGAACAGAAACAGCTCTCACTGTAGAAAGACCCGGCCAGAACAGACAGATAAAAGAGTTTAAAACGGTTGGAGTGTGTTTCATTGAAAGAGTGATGAAGGAGAGAAGGACCATCAGAGTAATCTTTTGTTTTCTTCACTGATATTGACGCCTGATGGTTTTTATTCAAACAAACTGATTTCAACTTCAAGGTCTTATAAATCTTTTTTCTTTGTTTCAAAATACTTTTATGTAGATTTTCGTTCATCCACGTTCCAGAAACAGATGATGAATGTTTAGCTGTGCAGGTCCATTAAAGAAATACAAAAGAAAATGAATTACATTTCTAATTAAAAGAGTAAAATAAGTACCAACTATTTATTTTTCATTATAACTAAATCATTTTTAATTAAATTATATAATATAACTTTAAAATAACTAAAAATCTATTTTTGTTGTTGTAATGCAACTTTTCCAGTCAAACTATAATTGATAACTATGTTAGTATATAAAAAATAGCATTTGGAGTTAATTATTTTACTTCAAAATTAAAATTTCATTTTATTCAAAAAAGTGTTTAAAATTTCCATGACTGTCAATAATATGAAAATATAAAAATGGAAAGAGCGAAATATAAATTATTATAATTAATTAATTAGTAATGAATTACATGTTTTCATTATATATAAATGTTTAATATATATGTATATATATATATATATATATATATATATAACTGCATAAATGGTTATATAATAAATATAAACAATATATTTTTTATTTTGATATTTATTAAAAAATAAATGAAATATTAGGTCTATTATACACAGTAAATTTAAATATATGTTAGCATTAGCCAATGATAAAGGAAAATTAGAAAAATGCTTCCATGACTGTCATTATAAAGGATTGCTTTCAGACAGGTTTCCTGGACACACCCCCTGTCAGCCATTGGTTAGAAAACAAGAAGCTCCTCCCCAAATGCCATTTGTCTTGGCCTGGTCAGGATGCTTAAAGAAACAGTGCAGTGTTTTTATACTGCTGCAGAGACACAGTGTTTACACTTGTCATGGGAAATTATTCAACAAATTATTTTCTTTTGGTTCTTAAAAAATACACATTTTAAATGCAAATTTGATAATGCTGTCAAACGTGGCTACCGTGATGTGACTGTGACACACATTTTGTCCTGGATCAGGCTTAGTAGAGATGTGTGCCGGCGTGTGGGGTACAGTACATTGGATGCGTTTAATCTGGATTAGAGAGGTTTGTAAAGCAGACAAAAGTCTCAGAGACAGAACATCTGAACCTGTCTGATCTCTCACACACTTTCTGTTTCAGTACAAACTCACTTCAGCCAGAAAACTTCATAGAAAATGATTTCCTAATGTCTTAAAATGACTTGAATGTAGCTCTACACACTCAGCTCCTTTAGTGTAGGCGGATTCATGAATATGCTAATTAGACTCCTCCTCCACTCAATCACACCAGCTCAGACTTACTCTACTTTCACGCAGTTAAAGCTATAGGGCAAATACAGCACTTTCATTATTGATTACTATTGTAGGCCATGCAATAATGGGATATCTTACCTGCCTGTCAACATATAAAGAGTTTATTTGCAAAAACAGATAACTCATGTTTTTTCATGATCCTAAAGATCTTAAATAACAAAATACACAAAACACAATAGAAACATGATGTTGTTATGTTGTTCACATAACTAATGATTCCTATGTATTTGCATATCTCTGCACAGCCAGAAAAAAAGAAAATATCATAACTTGGTGGAGAATAGGTCATACTGGTCTTAACAGAATAATATATATTTGGGATGCACAATTTTATCGGCCCGATATCGGAATTGGCCGATAATGGCGTAAAGTGTAAATGCCGATATGTCTTGCAGAAAAGAGGAATATGTTAACTTACATGTGCTCTTAGAAGAGGCACTATTGACCTAGTTCTAATAAAATTAAGGGGAAAGACACAAATAACATTTAGATTGTGTTTCTGATTAAATAAAGATGCAATAAAATCATAAGTATGTTTTAATTTAAAGGTCAGAAACGTCCCCACACACCAATTTACTACATTTTCTTTTTGAAGGAAATTAAAGTATTACTAATGCAGTTTGTTTTTAAAGATTTTATTAGCTATAAATCTTGTGCAGTTATAATAATTCAGAAGAAACACTTTCTTGTTTAGTGGACAGAAATATTACCCCAACAAGACAAAACTGCAACAACCAAATGAACAGAGGTCTTTTTTATAAGTGGCTTACAGAACATTCTCAAAACAACCTAAGAGGACAGGTATAAAGGGTTTATTTAAAAAAAAAAGTTATTCCAAATGCTACCATAAAATAACCTGGCATCTGAAGGATTTTTTAAAGACCTTTTTAAGATCTGCACTTCACATTTCAGTCAAAAGTATCAATTACGGTATTAAATTAATTTAAACAATTAATTAATTATAAGATAAATATATCTTAGTGTTTTAGTGCTGCTTATAATGCATTAGATTTTTGTCGATCCAATGGTTCATATTTAAAGTAAAAATAGCAGACAGGCTCATTGAAAAAGCACATTTGTTTTCTGCCAGCAGGTTTCACTTTCAGAACAGCAGAAATATAGACTCTTCTAATTTAGACTTTTTGTACCATATAAGAGTTTTCAGGGCTGTAAATGTAAACAATTTAACTGAAGACATTTGAAGGACCCGTGGAAACCCTGAGAACATAGTTCAGTCCAAGCATTTCTGTCATGCATTTGGCAAAAAGCTTTTGTTGACTATGAGTTTTACCTTTGAAATCTGAGGCAAGTGTAACTCTGGCGTCCTCGTGGTTTGTGAGCAGTGATAGAGGTTTAAATAATACGTATATGGCCCTCGGACCGCCAGTTGCCCAACCCTGCTTTAGAGTCTCTCTACAAAAGTTAAATCTTAAAATAAAATGTTTATTACTGAAAAAGGGCATCGATTGATATATAGTTTATTGATGGAAGAATAAAAGCTCTTCTTCATTGAGTTTGTAGACAAAGTGTCAATGGTCCATTTAAGAGATCTGTCTGTGATCCGCCATAAAGCAAGAAGAAGAAGAAGATATGTCTGGTTGTGAATGTGCTCAGGACATTCAGACATTGTAACATCTAAATACTGTTCAGTTTTTTGCACAGGCCGATCGTTTCATATCATTACACCTCAGTGTATCGGCACGAGTCGCAGGGTTTCATTTGGTTTTGTCTGTGTATGTTTTTTTGACTCTCAAAGCCATGAGACAGACTGCAGTGGTTTGAGTTAAAAATCTTGGTTTTTGTTCTACTGAAGAAACAAAGTCACCTACATCTTGGATGCCCTGGGGGTCAGCAGATAATCACATTTTCATTTTTGGGTGAACTATCCCTTTAAAACTGTTCCTAATATGTTCAGCCTTTTATTGGAAGTAGTCTACTTTTATCTGAGAGATGTGCCTTAACTTTAATGGAGCTGTGCGGGCTGTGTTTGGGATGTTTGAGTTGGCATTTGCAAGTTTTTTGAAAACAATCTTTATATTTGTGGTTCTGCTAGGTGACAATCTAACAGCAGAAACTGCCTGCCTTAGCTTTAACTGAAGTAGTAAATGCTACCCGATTGACAAATGGCAGTATTGCATGAATCATTTTCAAAGAGTGAGTCTCTAACTAATGCTAATACACCGGAGCAGTGTCGTGTCAGACGATGAATGTTTACCTTAATGCTTCCTGGCTTTAATTATTTTAAGTGAGCACCTCCTGCTGCTTCAAGAGGCCTAACCTGCAGTAATTGTGTTGTAAAGTGCTGTAATCCCAGACTCCTCTCTGCTGTTGAGTGGGCAGCAGCTGGCCTGCTCTGACCAGCAGGAGTCAGCGTAATCTCTCAGTGCTGGTGACATGAGAGCAAGGCCCCGGGGCCCCGGCGGTCTGCTGCTGCCAGTAAAGGGGAGGAGAGGAGGAGGGTGCCACGTTTGCATGACGGCCCATTCCTCAGCATGACTTACCAGCTTCAGCATTAACTCACTTCACCAAAACATCTGAGGGAGTTTGTTTTTGTTAGGATCATAAATACAGTCACTTCAATTCGCTTCATCTGTGATTATGTTCATTCATTTTGACACTTTTTTCATGAAACCAAAAAAGTTTTGATATTTTAATGAAGAAAAATGAATTAGAAAAGGTTACAATTATTATTATTTTGGTAACATTTTAAAATAAGGTGTCATTTGTTAACATTAGTTAATGTAACAAACAATGAACAATGCATTTATTACACTATTTATTCCTCTTTGTTAATATTAGTTCATAAAAATACAATCATTCATTGTTAGTTCATGTTAGCTGTAGAAATATTGTTAATTCTTAGTTCTTGTTAACTAATGTTAACTAATGAACCTTATTGTAAAGTGTTACCATTATTTCTTAGTTAAACTATTCAAATATTAAAAATAATATAGTATATTTAATAGAATATATTAAAGTCATGTGGTCCAACCAATATGGAGAAATATGCAGAAAAAATATTACATCATAGAATGCGTGTGTTCGTGATGTTGATTTTAGTTACATATTTAATAGTTACACCACATGACATTTTTACGTTTATTAAATTGAAATGATAAAACAGGAAATGACATCATACAGATGACCCATTTTAACAAGGTTTCATCAGATAATTTGCTCTTTTTATGACAAACCAAGGTTAGCTGAGAAAATGTCATGTGGTGCAACTTCATGACTTAATTTTTTTTTTAATATTTATAATTCTCTCTCTGTCTCTCTCTCTCTCTATATATATATATATATGATCAATAGCACCATGAGTTTTAGCAATCCAATAAATAGCATGGGATTTGGACTGTCAGAGAGGATACCTGCAGACATTTTTCCAATGCTGAGAAGTTAGAAAGTTTAAACTCACTCAGACTCGCTGTTGTTAAGCACAAGAGTAATTACTCGCAGGAAAAAGCTGGGGCTTGCATCCAAGTATTTTCATATACAGAACCCCAGACAAGCCAGACATTATGCAAATGTCTTGATGAAAACGCTCGCATTCCTGGTAAAGGCTTTGTGCTGGGTTCATGTCATGTCTTGATTACAGTGTTTTCACTCCAAAACGTCTCGTCAGACTGCGCTCTCTATACTTGTCTTCTGCGCTCCGTCTGTCCTCACAAATTGCTTTGGCTAACCGAGAAACATCTGTCTCTGTGTGTTACCTTGGAGACGAGGGCATCCAAACAGCAGGAGGAGTTCAGATGGGGTTGCAATGTGAGAACGGCTCCGAAAAGCCTGACAATCAGCACATTCCCTTGGCCTGGGGTTTTTGAGCAGAAAAATATCAGCGATTGTCGGTGGACGCGGTCAGGCCCTGCATAAACAGAGACGAGGGGGATTTACAGCTCGGCCTGCTGCGCATGACCACAGAGGAGGAGGAAGAGCGCGAACAACCGGAAAAAATAACAGCCTGTTATCGTGTCTGACAATTGAGAAGCTTTAAATTACTAGAAAGCTTTCTTTGTTAGTCATTTCTGACCCTGGAGCACAGAAGCAGTCATCAGCAGCATATATATGTATGTGTGTGTGGCTAAATACATCTGCAAAGACTACTAATAGACTTCAGTAGAAGATATTCTCCTGGCAGTAAGTGCATGTTTTGTGTGAACAGTCATTGTTTTTCTCTCTGAATGCGTCTGTTCTCACACCTGTGCTGCTGTCATCTGCCCACACCGCACATGTGATTCGGCCCGCCTCATTCCTAGTGTTCCCAGAATTCCAGAGTGGAAAACATCTCCCATTGTTCAGCCTCTTCCTACAGCAGCCTGTTCTTCATTCAATCCTTCGGACCTTCCCATGAGACAATCCTTCCCCTCCACCAACTTCCACATGTATATGGTTGCTGCACAAAATATCTTTTAAGTCACATTCAGGGTTATAACCGTTAACTAAAACTGAAACCATAAAAGATTAATTACTTGAAATAAATCAAACTTAAGTTATCAGAAAATTTTACAAAAAGTCACAAAGTCTCAAAACCAAAGAGATATTCTTTATAAAAGTTATGACTTGTCCACACCCCCCTAAAACGACTCGTTTAAACACGCCCCCACTTTTCTACGTCACAGAATGGGTTTATTTTCAAACACCACCCAAATGTTTACACAAAGAAAGAAGGCGGAGCTATTATTCTG
>JAUCMR010000066.1:685099-733482 GCA_032357425.1 Enteromius argenteus
CTTAGAATACTCAGATAGATACTGATTTAGGAGTAAATTGCAGTGGTCTCTTATTTTTTTCCAGAGCTGTATATATATTGTGATTTCAGGTTACTTTATAAACCAACTCCATATCTTCATTCTACCATCATATTCAGTTTTTCCATTTTAGAAAAAAAAACATTGTTTAATGAATATTAACCCACTTTTAATTTCCCTTGGATTATTGTCTAAAAGAACATGATATGAGAAAACTTAGTAGATTTAGTGGACTATAATCCTGCTATGAGGGTCAGTAAGAGGTGAAGCTCCCATCAATCTCAGATTCTGTGTATATTTACATGCATTGTCTTGCAATACAAGTTTTGCATTACAAAATCCATCCTAAACAAAACAAACAAAGCAACTTTAGGTGATTAATTCAATCCTAATAACATAAGTCTCGTGAGCGGGTCACCTTCTTTTAACACAGATGCGTTCCAATAACCAGACGACAGCAGTAAAAGCTGGAAAGTCGACCTTTATTAATACTGTGAAAAAAGTAAACTTTATGAGCCTTTCAATAGATGCATCAGTATTGTTGTTAATACACTTACTACATCATAACACAATATAATTGTGATTTATATTTCTGGTATCAACTTTTTCGTGGAATAGTACAGATCACAAGGTTTCAAATGATTGCTCAAGCAAATAAAACAACACAAATCCAAACAAAAAAGCACAAACCTATAGCATCATACTGCAGCTGTTGCCATCAAGAGCTTTGGTTTGGACCACATTATACCTCATTTTAATAACTGGGTGAGATGGAAGTTTTTGCTTGTTCACAGCGGAGCACTTTTTGACTTTCATGACAGAATGGGGAGAACGGGAAACAAAATTCATGCACCAATCTTTCTTTAATACAACGAAAGTAAACAGTGCTACTGTATCATACTTAAATGACATATAAACATAAACTCAAATAAAATAAAAAACAAGACACACAGAAGGCACTGGCTGTTATCTGAGGCTAAGTGATTTTTTTGATTTTAATGTTTTTTGGTTTCATGCACAGTGTCCTGTTTGTATCAGAGGACACCTTGTCATATTCAAGTACCTTCCTTCAGGCGTGGGGATAATAAATTAAATGCTGTGAACTGCCCTGCAGTTGCAATATGTTTGATGATGAAACGCAAAGGAAACAAGATGAATATCAACATACGTACAGTACAGCTGCAGAATACAGAAAACATGACAAGAACTGACCTGACTTTGCATTCAGAGGTTCAACCTTCACAATAAACAAACCTGATCTCATGAAACCCATCAAGAACCTGCCTGCATCAGAAGAAACAACAATACTCAGCGAAAAAGAAGTCTATCAGACATTTAGCATTTAGGAAGCTCCCCTTATTCTCATTACCGTAACACAAACACATCCAAAAACTTTTTTTTGTTTTAAATTTGATTTTGTATTTAGAAATCATGGTAAAAATTTTCATGCTTCCTTTAATATGTGTAGATATAAATATTGCATTGTGTTTCTGCCACAAGATAAAAAATGAATTCATATATCAAAATCCAATCTTTCTAGTCAGTATATAAAAAGTAGAAAACTTGTATAATATATCTCAATTCAAAGAAAAAAGTGAGAATAGTAAGATAAAAATGTGCAAATACAGAAACAAAAAATTTTAAGAAAAAGTCTCAGAAACTTTTGCAATTCCCAATTATTATACATTTTTTTTAAATTTCTAATTACATCCATTTTTTTTTTTTTTATTTGGTAGTTTTGGATAAAAGTCCAACATATTTATTTAATTTTTTTATAAATCCTACACATTACTCCCAACTTTTATCTTATGGAAATATTGCTAATAAAATATCATAATGATGCACGTTTGAGAAGTATGTGGGATTTATACATTACACATTCACTAAAAATATTTTATTATGATTTTTGATGCAATACGGTAATGAGAATTTTGGGCTTAAATGCTCTTAACTGACATGAAAATAATGTCATAGTAGAAAAAAATAGAATTTTTTTTCTTTTCATTTTGGTGTGAAACGTGACCTGGACTTATTTTCATGACATTTACCCACACTGTACATACTGGTAACTGGAAACTGTTACCCTAAAGAGTAATTTTGGTTTCTTTGGTATAAATGCATGTATTTAGGTTGATTCGGTGACGCTAAAGACTATTTTATGATTTGAACAAAACCATTACATTTAAATGTAATGTTACCAGTGCAGATAAAGATCCGTGATAAAATGGAAACCGTTCTTAAATCCCACTTCTGCACCTTCGAGAATCTGTCAGAATTAAAGCAACTGCGTGATTTAAGACGAACCCTGCATCAGCTGTGCCTAAACGAAGAAACCTGACATTAATCCTCAATCTACAGTAAAAGAAACGATCAAACCCTGCCTTTACGCGTTCATCACTTGCACTCCTCCCACATTTTGACATGCGATCATATTCCCTTCGTACAGGATCAGAGACTCACCTGAGAGAACCTGCAACTCAACCACTGTAAAATCAACACTGTGTAAAAAAAATCGAAACACTCGAGAGGGACTGGCAGTATATAACATAGCATCTAATACTGGTTACTTTGGACATTTTGGCATGATATCAGAAGCTCACAGGATTCATATGTGCTTTAAAAGCCTGATGAAAAAGAGCACAGAGCTAAAAACGGTCTCTCTTATTCTGCGTACGGAAAACTCAGTAGTTGAATTTTTGTCACGACAGTTATTTCTTTTTGCTTTTCTTACATTTTTTTTGCTGTCCAGCAACAAATGATACAGCACATCCTAATCGAAGCTGAGCGATAAATAGCACGTGGATTTTTTGGCTTCCCTGGTTACAAAAACTACATTTCCATAATGTATTTAAAGTGCTCTACTTTTGCGCACTAATTTTGTACTTAATGTACTAAAAATGATTCTTTAGTACATCTTAGGATAAACTTAAGATCATCTAAGTGTACTCAACTGTGCTATTTTGGGACACCATGAATATGAGCTAAAGTAGGACTCCAAACATTCATTTAGCCATTAATTGTAATAATGCAGTGAGATTTTTGTCTGATCTCCTCATCATCAGTCTGTCTGGTATGACATGAAGAAACAGAACAAACTGAGACAGACTAAATCCAGAAGAAACGTGTCTCCGAGACACTTCAACAACTCCTGAGAAGCTCAAAAGCAGCTTTAAACACAAAGAATGGTCTCAAAAGTTGAGAAATGGCTAAAAACACATCACTTCCATCTTTATTTAACCCTCTAACTGTAGCATTGTCTATCCTAATTCTATTTCTTTTCTTTTTTGACCCACCTGCACTATAACTGCTTGTTTTACCTGATTGAAAAACAACAACTTTCTATATTCCAAAAGCGTCTTCATGGTGTCCAAAAATAGCACAGCTGAGTACACTTAGTTGATCATAAGTTTATCTTAAGAAGTACTAAAGAATAATGTTTAGTATATTAAGTACAAAGTTAGAGCGTGGAAACAGAGCACTTTAAGTACACTGTAGAAGTGCACTTCTGTTAATCTGGGGTTGTTTTGGCCGTAGGACGGGCTGCTCTGAGGGCTGGGTGTTTGTCTCAGGGTTTCGGCGGGGCTCGGGTCGGCGGGGGACATGGCGGGGAGCGGGCGGGCGGAGGTCCAGGCGGAGGCTGGGGCAGCGGAGGGCCTCGGTTCGGAGGTGCGCTGACGGGGCTGGGCTCAGGCTGATAGTCTGGAGGAGGTGGAGCTGGGCTCTGAGCTCGTGGAGCAGCTTTGGCTGCTGCCGCCTCTTCTTTAACTCGCTGGAAGTTGATGCATCGACCCTGAAAAGAAAAGAAGAAACAAGTCACATCACTGAGCTCATCTGCTGGACGCTCCAAGACACAAGCATTACTCGCTCCTGCTTCCAGAATGACGCCCAAAGCTGAGCCGTTCTTTCTTTAGCCCTCTCACACACACACACACACACACACACTGGCTGGAGCTCTGTGAAAACCACAGATGAAATCACCCAGAATTGTAAATTATGCATCATGGAAAGACTCTGAAAGTCCTCTATAACCCCAAACCCTGCTTGCAAAAAAAAATAAAAATGCCTAGACACCTTTAAACCAGGGTTTTTATCGTTAAAAACTAAAACTAAAACCAAAACCATTACAATTTGCTTGTTACTTTGAATTAATGAAACGTTAAATGTATACTTAAAAAACATAATTATATGAACTTTTAAATAAACCTTTTTTTTATTTAACCTAGCTGTCATGGCAGCTTTCTCACTTTAATTTAACACTTTAATAAAAATGAAAAAAAAAACAAACATGAATATGTATATATATATATATATATATATATATATAAATTACTATTTACCTTCTTAATAAATATTACTGCTGTACATCTTAACATATTTTAACATATAATCAGAATAGACTACTGTATTTATCTGTTAAATTTTCTAATAAATATTCCTGGTATTATTGTGCACAATTGACAAAAGAATATTAAATATATATTTTAAAATATCCACTAAAATAGATTTATTTTATATTATTTATTTAATGAATAAAATAATTATCAAAACAATTTTGATTTACCTATTTACTTTCACTTTTACTCTTTTACTATAATTATATTATTGTTATTATATATGTTCTATAAATAAGTTTCCAATGTAATTAAACATAATTGAAATCTAAGATGAAATCAAATATTAATAAACTGTGCATGATAAATATTCCTGGCCTTATGTTGTGTGCAGTTTACAACTCATTTTCCTTTTATAATGTGACAAACTTTATTATATTCATTATATTATATGAAAAGAACACTAAATGTACAATTAGTTGGATTTTGTGTTTAAAAAGCAGAAAACATACCTAAATATATACATATTTAGTATTCCTTTCATATTATAATCATTGCATTCAAAGATAAAATCAAAACTATTCACTTGTTAATACTTGTTTTGGTTTTAAATATACTTCAAAATATTTTGGGCAAGGCCTCTTATTTTCACCTTCAGACTCCAGCTCAATGCTTGACTTTTCCTCACATTATGAAAGTCAAATGAGTTGTTGAGGCCACATAATGACGGGTGAAGTACGTGTTTTAAAGGATGTTTGTTGAGGAAAATGACCTCCTGACACATCAGCAGCTGTAGCTGGGGTCATAAAGCAGTCTGAAGGAAGATGTCTTGGTGTCTGCTGTGACTGCGATGTGTGCATGAGCTTATGCTCAACCACCAGCACAGCGACGAAGGAGGGGAGGACACAAACCTAAAGCTTTGACGTCAGAGGAAAGCTGATCCCTGTGCATTATGGGACACAAAGGCATGAGGAAGAGAGCTTTAACCCGGGAACAAATGAGAAAAACAGGCGGAGCACAGATAATGATACACTATAGGAGACATATGCACACATTAAACCCTGGAAGAAGTGCTGGTTTCCACTCCAAACACACAAGGTAAAGCCAAAACCTGAGAGGAAAGTACAGAAAGAGTGAAAGTGACGGGAATTTGTTTGTTTAAGAAAGAGAAAAATTGCATTACATGAATAAAAGCAATGCCTTGACCTTGTTTTCAACTTATGGCGAGTTCTTTCACAGCACAAGCACCGCTGGACATACTTTATGTGCTCTTTATGCAGTTTAACACAGTTCATGTTTATTTTATTTCATGTAACTGGGATTTTATGGTTTTAGTTATGTCTGATAACCCTGTTCACTATATTATTGTTTTTATTATATTTTTGGTCAAATAAATGTAGTTTTGTTGAGCGTAAGTGACTCAACAAAAAAACCTAATTACTCCAGATGTTTGACTGGTAGTGCATATATAATGAATTATTTATTAAACAGAAACTGATAACAATTTTGTTCTCTTAATACAGTTTTAATTAGGAAATTCTGCACATTACATTTCTTTTAAAATATTCAAATAGAAAGCAACAATATTTCACAATCAATGTTATTTTAGTATCACTGCTATACAATTACAGTATTAAAAAATAAATGTTTTTTAATTTTTGCATTTTCTGCTTCATTTTCATTTGAAAGATTTAGTAATTTTGTTGTATTTTGATATTTTATTAGTTTTTTTGTATGTTGTTTTTATGTCTATATAGTTTTTATACATCTTTATTTCTTTTTGATATACTTTATTTTAATTTGAGTTATTTCAGTACATCAACTTAAATTAAATAGTAAAAAATAGTAAATGTTGCTTTGACAACTACCTAAAATATATCATATTATATTATATTTTGAATTAGTTTTCATTGTTGTAGTTGTTTTAGTAATTTTATTGTGTATTTCTTTACAATTTTGATTAGTCTTTCTTTTTTTTTAAATATAGATTTTATATTAATTTTTAAAATATTTTTTAATCTCTGTTTTATGTTGCTTTGGCAACTAGCTGAACATATATTAATAATATTAATAAACTGTGCATGATAAATATTCCTGGCCTTATGTTGTGTGCAGTTCACAACTCATTTTCCTTTTATAATGTGACAAACTTTATTATATTCATTATATTATATGAAAAGAATACTAAATGTACAATTAGTTTGATTTTGTGTTTAAAAAGCAGAAAATGTCCCTAAATATATACATATCTTTTCATAATATTTTGGTAGAACTATACCAAAACAATAAAACAATTAAATATAATAAACCTGTTCGCATTAACTATTTCTATTGCATTTTTGATCAAATAAATGCAGGCTTCATGCGCAGAAGAATCTTATTTCAGTAGCATTATTATTCCAAACTTTTGTAGTATGGCACTGCATAATTATTTATTAATTAATACTAATAATATTAATAGTACAACTTGACTACTTACTACACTTTCTTAAGTAAAACCTTAGAGATTCTCGTAAAAGCATTGTCATGATGACCTTGTTTTCAACTGATGCAGCGAGTTCTTCCTCCACAGCAGAAGCACTGCTGGATATATTTTATGTCCTCTTAATGCAATTTTAGACAGGAAATGATGCCCGTTTGATTTTTTTTCCATACTCAGAAAGAACGAGAGCGAGAGAAAAGAGTCAGTCTGGGCATTTTTCAGGCCTCTCGTCACAAACCACAGAGCAGCAGAGAGGCCCAGGCATTACAGGACGAGGAGGTGAAAATCATTCCTTTGCGTCATGCAACCTTTCGGCTCGAGGCGATTAAAACCAGCCGGCTCAAAAACTCCTCCAGATCCATTGCATGCATTGATTATGAAAGGCTTAGCAACTCCTTGCTTGCTAAATTTGGCAGATGCTCTAAAACATGGAATCCTAGTTAAACGTTTTTTTTTTTTACACACACACACACACACACACATTAAAAGGTTTAACTCACACCTGGAGATAGTTCATCTCAAAACTCTTGTCTAAAAACTCTAAATCAGATCCGATAACCTGGGATTTGACACCGAGAAGTCTGCTCTGCATGTGTAAGGGTCGGGACTGTTTGGAAAGCGTCTACATTTGTGTTTTATTTCAGTTTTATGGCTACTGATTTGACCCAGGTGGCGAGCCGTGCCTATGAGGTTGGTCAATGAAAGGTAAGGAAACGTCTGGCCGAGGCCAAGAGGAGTGAGTCTTAAAGTCCACAGGACGTTGATTTATTAGGTTCCAGCGCCTTGAAAGCTTTGGTTCAGACTGTTTGTTGTTGGAGGAGTTTGTTTGACATCATACTTCTGGATGAAAGACAATGCTAAGTCTTTGATCATCAAGATACTCACATGATCTCCTGGCTGTGGCCTCATGAGTGAAACTTGATCATATCCACGCCGGAAAAGAGCCAGGATCGCATCGAGTTTACCCTGAACAGAACACAATAACACTTACAATGTGCTTTGAACACCAGCAACGCCAGTAAACAATAATGACGATGACGAAGCTTCTTTACCCTAATGGGAGAATACCACTTCCTGTCCTGAGCTGGCTTTCTGTTTGGTTTTTTGGGCTTGGGTTCAAAGGGTTCAAACTCCTGCTCAGGCATCTTTATGACAGCGTTTTTGGGTTTCTCCAGCTTGGCTCCCTCCTCGGTAGAGCCCTTCCCTCCCCAGCGAACCTGGACCAGAGGAAAAACAGATATGAGAGATCAGATCTTCTGAAACCCATTACAGATCCTCAGCAAATGCAAAAAGCATGTCTTTCAGTTTTCGGCTTCCTTCAAAGATGTTTTGATGTTTCACTTCAAGGAGACTTCTAGCCACTTAAAACTATTTTTTATTATAAATCTGAGTGAAATCTGTTTGTGTGTGTATGCATGTAGATATATGACTCATTCTACAATTGCGGGTACATTTGGTGTCACCATCAACTCTGTTACCTGGGTAGACTTACAATGGAGACAATAGTGTAACAGAATTGACGGTTTTATTTCATTTTTTCCAAAAGCTCCACTTGCTGGCATAAGTGCTAAGAACACATGACACTAATGAAAACATGATTTAAATAACCCAGTGTGAGATCAGTAATAAATTCTGTTTTCCTTTTGATATCGTGGTAACAGAGTTGACCTTCTACACAATAACTCTTGGTGTAAGAAGTTTTTAGAATAAAATATTTTCTCAGAGAAAGCAGATACTTTTCGGAGCTTCAGATCTTATCAGTGAGTGAAAGTGACATCATTTCCTGTAACTTATACAATTCTGAGAGATAATTGCACCAATTTAAAGGCAAAATATTGTTTGGTAACAGAGTTGACACAAGATTTATGGACACACATTTTTTTAAGATTTTTTTTTTTTTTTTTAAATAATTTAATGTTGTAGAATTAAGTAAGTAACAATTTACAACTTTAATAAATAAAATGAATAAACTGTTGTGAAAAGTATTATAAAATATTTAGATAGATGATGGAAAAAATACCTAATATTTTCAGATATTTAAGACACTTTTAAAATAAATTATTATATTGTTATGGACTGCAACATCTTGTAATTCATAACAATTAGTAAAGAACAATAATAAATAATAATGAAAAATATAACCATTTGAAAAAAAGGAGAAAAAATAATGGCTTTATTTTTCTGGGGACACCAAATGTACCCGCAATTATAGAATCGCCCATATATAAATTAAATATTAAAAAACAAAAATAAAAAAAGTATATAGACTACCAGTTAAAGGTTTGGAATAATTCAAATTGTAAACTTTTTCAAAATAACTACTCATCAAGGCTGCATTTATTTGATCAAATAATACAGTAATATTGTGAAATATTTTTACTATTTAAAACAGCTTTTTTTATGTGAATATATTGTAAAATGTAATTCATGTGAAGCGCAGCTGTATTTTCAGCATCATTACTCCAGTCTTCAGCGTCACATGATCTTCAGAAATCATAATAATATACTGATTTACTGCTCAACACACATTTCTGAGTGTTGAACACATTAAAAAACAGAAATGAATACAGCAGAGAAAAGATATTCACATAGAAAACTTCTATTTGAAATTCTAATAATATTTCTGTATTATTACTGTATTTTTGATCAAATCAATCCAGCCCTGGTGAGCAGAGGAGACTTCTTTCATAATCGCTATTTTATTTATTCTTCCAACAGCTACATTTTATTTAATGAAGTTCAGAGAGTGTTTTGAATTTATATCAATAATAATCACACTACACATTTTTCTAAGATTGCATCTCCTCTTTTGAGGAATCCCACCTCCATTCGTTTAATTCCTCCGACTCCTCGACCGCCGTAATATGAGGCGTCCACCGTGGGCCATTTCTTCTTTGGCATCCCGTCATCATCATCTGACTCCTGAAGACCAAAAACATCTTAAATCATTTACAGAAACACAAGAGGTACGAAAACATCTGCCAGCGCTTCTTTGACATGTTGATGTTGTTACATCTGAATCTTAAACTAAGAAAATTCTGCTCTGCTGTGGTTTAGATGTTGACATGAGTTTTGCTCCCGAATACAGAAGATGAAATATCTGATCTAATCTGATTTCAAACTGTACATTTTCGAGCAACATGCTACTCATTATTTACAGTAATTAAACTACAGTCACACTTACTGTAATTTACTAACAAAAAGAGCATGGCTGACCTCATTAAGTAGTGTACTTATTACTGAACTAGGGAGCACAATGAGACACAGAAGACTGAAGACTTAAAAAATACATCACACTTCTGGTTATCTTGTTTTCTTTGTTTTTTTAGCTCATATCCTTTTATAAAAAGTCCATGAAAAGTAAAATAGTGTAAAGAAATTAGTATTACATAAAATTTAAAAAAGTTTAAATATTATTTAATGAAATAATATAAAAAATAGAATAAAAAGTTGACTATATTGGTATTATTAATTATTAATAATAATAAAATTATTATTGTAGTACTACACACATGCATATATATATATATATATATATATATATATATATATATATCCATTATAAATGGCTAAAAATAATACAGATATTAATAATAATTAGCAGTATTTAATAACAGTATTTAGTATTGGTGTGTGTGCGTGTGTTGTGTTTGTTATTTACATTGTTCTAAAAACTACATGGCGACAAGAGTCTGTTTTCATGAGTGAGCAGCCGCAAAGACTTTTATATTGAAAGAAGCAGAAATGCGGTTGTAAACAAGGAAGTTATTTTCACTTTCAACAACAACTTGTAAGACGCAGCCAGCAATTGCAGTGAGCAGCGCGGTCATCAGAAACCCCTAACAGATGAAAGGATAGTACGACAAAGATATTGCTTTCCTCAACGGACATTCAAATGAATGTTTTATTGTGAATATGAGATTGAGACGAAGGTAATCTCAGCTCAGTCAATCTCTCTCTCATTACTGCTTTGTTCTACTAGACCCATAAATATTTATCAGCGCGCTCCATCTGTGATATTTAATACTTTAGTAGCAGATAAAGCTGTAACTTACTGGCTCTGGAGGTGGAGGAGGCGGAGGTTCCTTGATCACCTGTGGAAAGATGTTGTGTCAAATAATCACATAACCACAAACACAAGTCACATTATACACAAACACATATTAAATCATGACCTCGCTTTAGATAAACGGCCCAATTTTCCACCTTAAATCACTCAACTTCAGTCTTTACCGCAAATCCATAGGCCTTTGGCTCCCGGATGAACACAGTACTGGAAGATGTGTTGTGAGAACATATAAAGACTGATATTTACAGTAAATGAGGCAATGACTTACTACAGTGCAGCAAAGCGGCCAGAACCACCACATAAACAGCAGACCCAGCAACAGAAATAACACCAGCAGGGTGATCAGGAGGATGGTGCCATCAAACTACAGAGAAAAACACAGAAACAGTGTGGGGGACTGAGAACTGCCACAAATATTATGATTCACAGGTACAAAATTAATGCCATATTGTAATTTGACCTTCAATTTAGTTTAACTAACCATTTAACTAACAATAGACAATAATGAAGACAAGATGAAAAACATGCATCATGATTAATAATGAAATTATTTTAATTTAAACATTTCAGACAAAATAACCCTGCAAGATAGTAATATTTATGGTTTATGTTGAAAAACGTATTTGTCTGACATACTGTTTGTTATTTAATAAATGTATGTACATTTTTTAAAATATCTATTTAATAATATTAAACAATTAATTCATTTTTTCCAGTTAAATGATGCAATTTTTATCAGTAAAACTTAAAATGGTGTAAAACCATTTGACATATATGACATATGTTTATACATTATAAAATAATAACTCATATTTGTCAGTAAAATGCTGTAAAATAATCACAAAACATCACAAAATAATGTTTAAATAATATTAAAATATGACCGTTTTTAATATAAAATAGAATCCAAAGTCTAAAATTAATGAAAATTACCTTACAAAATAATGTTTAAAATAATTAAAATTAGTTTTTACACTAAAATGTAAAATGTTGTAAAATTAATTAATGACACCAAATAGTGTTTAAATATTAAAACATCACTAACACAAATATTAGAAATTGCATATTTGCCACTAAAATGTAAAATTATGCAAAGTTACTGAATATGACAACACAAAATAGAGTTTAAATATTATTTAAAATATGCATGTAATTTTTGCCAGTAACATGTGAAAGGATCTTTTAAAGAATATTGATTTTCATCCAAAGAAAAGCTGTGACCACCAAAAGCTGTGTATCCTCAATTTTGGAAAGTAACTCATGGGAAAAGAACGGGAAGCGCACAGTGCATTTATGAAGAATTTGGAGAAGAAACGCTTCATAAAAGTGACTCTGTGGTCATGGTCTGAAGCCTGCGCAGTGAGAATCAGAGACGGCATCGTTCTGGGGCTTTGTCTGCGGTTTGGCCCTTGATGTGTGTGTGTTTTTGGGGGGAAGGGGTTCGTGAAGAGAAAACGATGATAGGGAACGACCTGAACGTGAGGAGAGGAGAATGCAAAGAAAATAAGGGGTTACGAACTAAAGACCACCCATAAACTTTCCAATGATTCATGATCTAGAATAGTTACAATCAAATACAACAGCTATATTTAGTTATAGCAACTACTTTGACTGAATAAAAACATTCTGAGCAAAAGAAATGTACGTGACAAAACAGTTTAATATGTGGAGAACGAAAGGAACCATGAGACAGTTCTAAACTGATTATTGGATGAAAGGTTTAAAGAACTGTCTTCTGATTATTATTATTATTATTATCATTATTAAATTAAATGATTATAATTAAACTATTACTATATTAATATTTTACTATAGTAAAATATATATATAGAGAGAATACAGTACGTGCTGTGTATAGAGGTTGCTATTGAATATTTAATCGTATTTGTGACAACACTTGGCATATTGCACTGGTTGATATGTAAATGAGTCTGTGTTCTTTAATTTGGCCATTGTCCATAAATCACCTGCATAAATTTCCCCAAATGAAATTCCCCTAATTTGCCCTTTTTATTAAATCTGTCCCTAAAAGTTCAAAAGTTATTTGCCAAAAGAGGCATTTTTTGTGACCCGTAGGTGGCGCTGTCCCCAAATTTGGCATGGACCCTCAGATCATGGTTTTGATAAAGTGTACCAAGTTTAACTTTGATTAATCAAAGTTTAGCTGGGATACAGGCTCTGAACCAATTTCGGGTCAACCTTGTTAAGATCATGACATCATTACCTGTTTTTAACCTTAACTCAAAAATATCTGTTCTGTAATTTCTATGCAGCTCGGCCCAAAGATCATATCTGCCAATTTTGGGAAGAATTGGACCAATTTATGAGGAGGAGTAGTGAAAATTTGTGAATTTATTCAGCATGAGGAGAGTAATCAGGTGGACTAAGTTTCAAGAGCAAGGGGTTCAAAAGTTATAACCGCTTGAAAAGTGAATGTTTGAACTGAGTTAATCCTAGATAGCCAAAAGTTGGTCAGATCAATATTAATGACCATCGCTACAAGTGTGCCAATGTTCATAATTTCCTGAATTCTCTTCTGAAGGCTGCCATAGACTCCAATTGGAGAGGAAGCATAATAATGACGATTGCACATGCAATGGGAGCTGTGGCCCCGTTGGTGCTTGGCCCTAAATATTATTTTAAAAAGTGCAAGCACTTTTGTTTGTAAAATGTTAATTGATGTAAATGAATGAATACGGTATGACAAAATAATGTTTAAATAACAAACATTACATGTAATTATTCATTTAAAAATGGTGTAAAATAAAGCAACATTGCATGGCAAACTAAGATTTAAATATTAAGAAACAATGTATGAGCATTTAATATTTTGTAGTTTGTTTTGTGGCTGTGCTGTATGTGAGGCTTCAGACTTACACACTCGGTTGTAGTGATGTGAACAGAGCTGGTGATGAACGACAGACCCTCGTTCATGCTGACTTGCAGGTACACCACCCTGAAGCGCAAAGAACAAACGTAAATTTTCATACCCATATTTGTCACTTTGAAAGCCAGCAAATCCTGTAACGTTGCACAGCAGGGTCCTAAAAAGCACTAAACCAGACCAACGGGATTCAGAAAGACATGAGTGCCAAAAACAACCTCGCTAGATTCCTCTTACATTTTTTACACAAAGATGTTTAGTTGTATGAAAAATGCCTCACAGACCATAATTGGCAGCTTCACAGAGCTCTGCTGGGTGCTGGTTAACTTTTGTTGAAGTCAGCTGTCTAGTGTCTCAAACATTTGATAAAAACAGCTTTCCAAATGCTCAGCATTCCCGCCGAGGTTTGTCTCCCGACACACAGAGGCCAAGTCTGTGTTTCTGACAGATAAGACCATTTTCTCTGATGGAGAGAATCTACTTCAGATTAGCTTCACATTCCTCTGAGCAGCAATATAATGATGTATCGCCACACAATCATTACTGAGGGGACAAGTAAAGTTTGGTGGAAACTGAGTACACGTTTGCACCAAATGAACACTGAGGGACTCAGTCTAGACCGAAAGCTTGAGCGTGAGAGTCTCAATGTTTGAGAAATAATCTTTTTAGCAAGAAAAAAGTGTTGACATAAATAACGGCGAGATAAAAGAACTGTTTGATGGTGGATAGGATGGAAGACAAGACGAAGGCGAGAAGAGATAAGAAACAAACTGGTGATCGGGCTTTAGAATAAAGAGATCATGTTTAGTCCAAAAAATAAATGTTTCTATTAGAACAAAATGGGTTCTAAATTCTGATCAGAAGAATTTTTTCCCCCTATTTTTCACTGAGTTTACATTGAAGTACAAAAAAACTTATAAAAAACTAATAAAAATTACAAAACTGTAGGTAAAATTTAAATGAAATCAGAAAATATAAAATAAAAAACTAATTCAAAATATTAAAACCTCTGTGATACTAAAATGACACTAACACACAATATATTGATAGCACATCAGCTAATATAAGAGAATTTATCAGCTTTTATCAATATATTGACAATAAAAATACAATACTGATCACTGAACCAAAAAAATGCTTTGGGACTATTTTTACCCTAGTAAGTAGGGCCTTTCACACCGCTTTAGTTCCAGAACTAAAGGTACAGTACTAAAGTACTGGGATTTTGACTGAACTATTTTCCAGCACCATGTAAAAGGGTTGCATTCGCACCAAGAGTGGGTGCTAAGAAGTGATGTAAGCAGGTCGAATGTGATGTCATTTGTGCATGGCGTTCAACAAAAAAAAACTAAGAACATGAACAACAGGAGGATAGACGATTTTGTGATCGAAGCTGTGTTTTTGTGTCTCGCAGAAAACGCAGTAGACGTAGTCTTCAGGTAAATGCCGTTTATAAAAGAAATCAGTTGATACAATGTCTACACAGTATAGGTTTACACTGCGTTTTAAATCATGCCGGGTGAGGGCATTTCTGTATGACTTTAACCAATCACTGTACACTTAGGCCCTGATATACTTCAAACGAAATCGAAGAACGAACTGAAATGGTCTCCAGTCACTATATATAGCTGAGCTGCCACATATTGGCACCTGGAAGATTGCTCGCGGACTTTAAAAGTTCAGCGAGAGCAATTAATTACTACAAAGAGACATAGAGAAACGATGTAGAGAAACATCAGATGCAAGTTTTCCAGAGCCATGAAAAGAATGAAAGGAAAGGTCGCAAGCAAATAAATATTACACCATACTGCTGCTGCTGCCGTCTTTCTTCTTTCAAAGGCAATTAAAAAAGGCACACGATAAATAAACCTTTGTTTTTAATCAAACGTCTAGGCTACGTGCGAGCATCGCATCATGTTTACATTAATCTAAACCCCGCCTCCAGCAGCGCGGGGGGGTCACAATGTTCAGAAACAGTATACCGTCACTCAGTTTCCAACTTCTTTTTGCCCTCAAACAGAAAATGAAAAATAACTTTGTTTGAAGTATATCGGGGCCTTTACGTCACTGATAGTTCCTGGTACTATTTTAGACCCTACTCTGAAGTTAATTTACTTCCTCTAAATGGAGTTCCTGAAAATAAAATGATTCCTAGTTCCTGCGTTGTGAAACACGCCAAAAAGTGTTCCACAATTAGTTTGAGTACTACTAAATAGCTCCTGCGGTGCGAAAGGCCCTAATGTCAAATAATTATTTGATAGTAAATACCAAATAATTAAAAAATAAATGGCAATTAACAGACTGAATTAAATGTGAAATTTTAAGTAGAAAGGTGACGATAGTATTTTCTTGACAAATGTTAATTGATTTACAATTTTGAAAATTTTTAGATTTCGATTTTTTTTTTTACCACCAACTACTAATTTAAAGGTACTATTTAACACTTTTTAAATTTTTAACACTTTTAATTGTAAGTGTATATTACGATCCCTAAGTAAGAAGTGCACTCGATTTCACTGAATATGTACCGTTTTTTTTTTATATATAACATTTTTCCTTTTTCACTTAAAAACCACTGTATTACAAATAGTTCTGCACCTAATAGTTTATCATTTTTAAACTAAAAGCAGAAACGGAGGAGAAAATATGAATCCTTAAGGGTTTATGGGAGCAGTAAAGGGAGAGAGGGAAATAATGGATGAGGATCAGAGAAAGAGTGGGTGTGATGAACACAATGATTTCTGAGGAACTATATTCCCTTTAATAGCTCCTCAGAGCCGCTGACATCATGTAAAGCTTTGATTCTTCAGTTCTCACAGGAAAAGGAAAGCCATGAACCGCCTTCAACAACAGCATGACCTCACAGCTAAAGCAGAGAGCTGCACAGGAAGTGGAATGTGACCTTTGACACGGATCATAAACACGGGCCTAATGCATGGCAGACCTCACACTTACTTTCCAACTTCATCTATAACCGGCGCAGGGCACAGCAAGAACGTGTCTTCGACGCTCGCAGGCTTCTCGTCTGTAAACAGAAGAATGAAACGTTCTAGTGCTGTCAAATGATTAATCGCATTCAAAATAAAAGCTTTTGTTTACAGAATATATGTGTGTTCCATATACATGTATATATTCTATATGTATATATTTATATGTATGTGTATATATTTATATTCATATAATTTATATCAGTGGTTCTCAAACGTTTTATACCAAGTACCATCAAAGACAATATTGTCTCTCCAAACACCACCATAATGACCAACATTAAAATAGTTAAAAAATTAGGTGTTTTATTACTAATAAGAATATTTACTGTCATCAGCCACTTTGACATTGTAAATACACAGTTTGAACATTATCACTGCACTGTGCTTACATACAGGTAAATAAAAAAATATTTAATTATGATTATAGAGCTGTCAAACGATTAATTGCAATTAATTGCATCCAAAATAAAAGTTTTTGTTTACATAATATATGAGTGTGTGCTGTGTATATTTCTTATGTATATATATAAATACAAACAAACACATGTATACATTTCAATCTAGAATATATTAATATAAATATATAAATGCATATATATGTAAACATTTTCAAAAATATATACAGTATGTGTGTGTACTTATATATACATAATCAATAAACACAGTGCACACTCATATATTATGTGAACAAAAACTTTAATTTTGGATGTGATTAATTGAGATTAATCGTTTGACGGCACTAATTATGAAATTATGATTAAATTAAAATGTGTTCTACCTAAAAGTTAAATATAAACTGTACTGTACTTAGATGCAAACAAACAAAATACTTAAACATTAAATTAAAATATATTCCCCGGTTTCACAGACAAGGCTTAGACCTAGCCCCAGACTAAAACTAAGCCCGGTCTGTGAAGCCAGGCCTTTGTGTTTTAACATTCATTTATATTTAATTTAGTGATTCCTTTGCCTGCCATTAAAGAGTATATAATATATAAATACAAAATATTTTTCTTATATACATACTGTATGTGTGTGTATTTGTATATACATAATAAATATACACCGTACACACACACATATAATATATATATATATATTTATATTATGTAAACAAAAACGTATATTTTGGATGCGATTAATCATGATTAATCGTTTGACAGGACTGAAATGTTTAGATCAAATGAGTGCTGAATGCCGGTATATGTGCTGGTTTTCAGACTGAGAGACACTCACTGAGTGTGACCGTGTCGTTGATTTTGAAGCTGCACAGGACCTGGTCAATGTTCCTGGCGTGTCGAAAGCCGTTCCCTCTCACCACCACCTGAAACGACTCTGAAACACAGACGCTGCTCAGAAATGCTGATAAATGACGTCATTTTCCTCAGAAATATCAACTGTATTTTCAGCACTTGGGTCAACGTCTTCCTGCTGAACTCATCAGAGCTTAAGGAATGCTGGGCAATGTAAAACCACACTGATATAAGTGTGCTCTTGGGTAAATGCGTCTCACAGACTCTCATGTTCAACACCAGAATTTTCCCTCCCAATGTTTCCTCTTTTTTAATGCTAACTTGCTTATTTCTATTTGAGTAATTATGATGTGCAACGCTAATGTTTAAATATAAATCTAGTCCAGAAGAGTGATGTTCTGGAAATGGAAATTAAATCAGTCATTAAGTGTTACCCACTTAATGAGTTAAAAAGATTTATGGCACATACATAATCAACAAAGAGACATGTATGTGAACAATAATTCATATTTCCTATGGCAGAACTTCATAACGAGGATTCACACACACACACACACACACACACACACACATTATACAGTATATATATATATACACTGTACATATACATTATATATCATTTTTTTGCATAAACTGATACTTTTTTTTTCTTTCTTTTTTTTTATTACATTTTTCAAAATCATGTTTTTTATGTTATCATGTTTTTATTGTGTTAATTGGCTGTTTTAAAAGTTATTTTTTAACCTTGTCAAAATAACGCAACAGTATTTTGATTTTTGACTAACTGGAATGTACAATGACAAAAACATGATTTCTGAAAATTGTTAAAAACTCATTTATCTGTTTTTGCAAATGAACTCTTCTTTTATATATATTTTGTATAATTTATTTTCATACCTCCTGCACATACACTGGATGGCTCCGCTGCCAAAATCTCGATGCAAGATTTTTTAATGATCTAAACACAGAAAATATTTAATTCACATATTTTATTCAAATCAATGAAGATCAGCATTGGGAAATATAGCAAACTATAGCAAAAAAAAATCCCACACTTCAGCTTAATGAAAGGAATGCGCATCTTTACAATATGCATTTTTAATTAATCTTCCACATCACCGAATGCTTGAGTTTACCGAGTCGATCATTCCTCTCAGCGCCTGGAATCCTCCCAAGACCGGAAACACATGCTTACTGGTGTCTGCGATGGTAGCCAGCTAGAACAGGACAAAAGCATTATTTACAGCTTATCTGAGCATCGATTGGTTGATCTGATTAGTTTCCTCTATACAAAGTGCATTGTTTACACTGAATTGCATTCTCTAGTTAAGTGCATTCTTGAGAAGGAGTCTCTATTATTGTTTGTTAGTACTTATTGCTGCTTTAATACAAGACTTTTACAACATCAACAATAGATGATCAGCACCTGTGTCTCATTGAAGTCCTTAACGCCGACACAATACACGATTGCACCCAACGTCCGAGCCCGTGCTGCCTAAAGAGACGTCATGCAAACATAATTAAACACTGTATGTTTTTTGATTTGTAAACGTCTGAACACTGAGCGTCATGTCACCTCCTGTTGAGCGTCTATCAGCTGATGTTCTTGAAGCTCACCGTCCGTCAGAGCAATTATGACACTTGCAGTTCCTACAAAGTGGAGTCAAGATGGTCAGGTAAGAACAAACTGTAATAAAGTTTAACAAATCAACATTAAACTGACTTGAGCTGAATGATAATGACCATAGAGATGACTAACTGACTTAAAGGGACAGTTCACTCAAAATATGGAAAATTCTGTCATCGTCTACTCAAGTTGTTTCCAAACTATAGTAGTTTCCTTCTTCTGTTAAACACAAGAGAAGACATTTTAAAGAACGTAGGTTGACAGAAGCCAAGGAGTTTCATAGCATGGAAAAAAAATACTTTGATTGTTGAGAATTTTCATTTTTGAGTGAACTGTCACTTCAACTACTGACTTTTTAGACTCGCTTTACAGCAGAATTTATTGACATTTGACATTTATAAGACATTTGCATGTTTGATTCTGTTATGTTCCTGATTATTACTGTGAAGCTGCTTTAAAACGTAATATGTGTGATGTATAAACCCTAGTAAAAAAGTAAACTATTATAAATATAAAGTTTTTTTTTTATATTAAAAGTATAAAACTATTATAAATGCACAATGAACATTTCTTAAAATCAAGCCTAAAATGTGTTTAATGTCACTTTTGATAAGAATTGTATGATCTTTGAACACTATCAAGTCTTTAAATGCAAAATATTCAAAGCGTACTTGCAATAGTTCCACTTTAGCACAAAACATATATACTTAGCATATCTTTAATTGTACTTTAAGCCTACAATAGCAGGCCATTTTATTAGTATAGTGCATAAATATGAAAATACATTTGTAGTATACTTGGCATAAAATATATGCATTTCAAATTTATTATATTTATTTTTCACTAGGCAAGTAATAAAGGTGACTTGACTTTGATTGACTTTTTGAGGTCATTAATGTAAACCTACCAAAGTTTTCCTGGTGAATTTGCTTGTTCGCCTGCGAATAAATTTGGATAATATTGTTAAAAGACATTCAAATAAGTACATCTGAATGACAAACATACTTGATTTGAACATTTTACCTCTTCTAATCCAAGATGCATAAATGTATCTCCGCCTGGGATCTCTCGTCTGAGAGCATTAAGGCCTTTTCTTATGGTCTCCCTTTGAGAAATGAAAACAAAAATGAGAAGATTAACAAAATAAACAACCAAAAATGTGCAGCACCAGAGGACGTGTCTTTCCGCACCTGTTTTCCGTGAGTCTCATGATTGTGTTTCCTCTGGTTGAGAACACGATGAAGGACATTCGCAGCATTGGGCTGAGAGACGATGAAAAACAGACCAGAAATGTTTACAGTTTGAAGAAATCTCTAAAATGCATTTGTAAAGTCATCTGTGGCCTACTTTGCAAATCTTACGCAACTGGATAATGTCAACAAAAACATGCCATTCAGTTGATTCCTATAATGTGCTTGTTTGTTTTGCTCGAGAGATGCTTCAGTACCTGGTGAATTTCTCGGCCAAATGTTCGACAAAATTGTAGATTTCGTGCCAGTGGTGTTTAACGCTCCCTGACCTGAGAAGAAAGAGGTCAAACAATCAGTAAATGGGATGCTTCTGCTTCTTAATGTATCAGATCAATACAACTGAGAATTCATCCAATTAATTATCCATGCTTTCAACTTAGAAAAGCCATCTAATTTTGTCCGCTATATTGTTTTCACCCTGAGGCGCAGCTGTGAATGCTTTATGACAGCTGGTCATTTCCCGTCTCAGCCCCGAGAGGCAGCCTGTGGTCATTCATTAGTTCTGGATGACAAATGGGAAATGAGCTAATTGAGTCTACTGATCTGTGCTTGAGTCAGTTTGACTAATTGATGAAACATGGTGCAGAAATAGGCTGATGTATGATGTAACACATTTGGTCATAAAGCCAAACATAACAGTAACAAAACCGGTGACATTGGCAGTCTGACAAGAAGTACATTTCTGTACGATTTCAGATGAAGGGATTATGCACTGTGCCATACAGTTGATGGTAACAAGGTTGAACTCTTTTTTTTTAAATGGTAAAATTTTATTTATCAGTCTTGTGCTCAACAAGTCATGGTAACAGATGTAAGATAAAAAATTATAAAATGCGTGAATTGTGACATCTCCTTGGAGAGTTTAATTACTGAAACGATAACGAAATAACGTTATCTATTGACAAAATGGAAAAATATGAAGGTAATAGAATTGAAATGCAATGCAAAGAGTGTTTCAACAATACATTATATGAGATAAAATTTAAAAATGCAAAGAAAGAAATAAATAAAAGGAAAAATGTTTTTATTCGCATTGAATTTGTGGATCAAATGTGCATATATGCTCTTACAGAAATAAGTGCTAGCAATGGGGACAGACACTTTCACGAAGACAAAAAGGAGAAAAAATTAAATAATATTAGTTACTATAAAACATTGGAATAATTGCGGTTTCAAAATGTTTTTGAAAGACCTAGAAATGTTTTTGATGCACTAAGGTTGCATTTATTTAATTAAAAATACCGTTAAAACTGTAACATTGTGACTATTGAAAATAAATGTTTACTATTTTAATTTATTTTTAAAATGTCATTTACATCTGTATTGGCAAAGTTGCCTTTTTTAGCATCATCGCTCCAGTTTTCAGTGTCTTTCCAAAAACTTTTTTTAAAGAAATCAAAATAAATTACATTTAAAACACTCAAATAGAAACAGTTTCATAATATTACTGTTTATACTTTATTTTTGATCAAATAAATGTAGCCTTCGTGAGCAGATGAGATTTATATTTTAATGCAACTTTTACTTTTCAAAAACAAATATATATATTTTTAATTATTATTCCAATCTTTTAAATGGTAGTGTATATTAAAAAGGTAACCCTTTACAATAAGGTGCCATCTGTTAACATTAATGTATTAACTAACACAAACAAACTATGAACAATACATTTACTACACTATTTAGTAATCTTTGTTAGTGTTAGCTAACAAAAATACTGTAATTTGTTGTTTGTTCATGTTAGCTCACAGTTCAGCTTGTGAATTAACATGAACTAATATTAATAAATGATGTAGAAGTATAGTTCATTCTTACTTCATGTTAACTAATGAACCTTATTGTAAAGTGTTACCATTAAAACATAGTAAAGTTGACAATTATTGCACATATTATGACCCATTTGACCCAACTCTCATTGTTAGACAAGAAAAAAAACAACTGTATTTTATGGTTTTTAATAAAATGTCCCATCTTAAAAAGCTGTTTGTGTTCCCTCAGAGAACATGCTAAGCTAATGACTTTGTTTTATCCTGAAGGAGAGTGATAAATGCTCTCGAAAAGCTCTTTCTGGAACGGCGTGGGAGGAAGATGTTTTTATAACACAGTCAACAAAAGACGTTCCAGCACACAGCCAGCACACTCTGAAACTGCAAAACAGACCATAAGAAACACAGAGGTGAACGCTGGCGAGAATATGCAGGTCGTGCTAAGGGCTTGCCGTGGTTTTCAGCTTTAGATTTTCGAACATCACAATGGAAGCTGTTTGTGTTGGAAGTGGGACTTTCTTGAGGTAACGGCAATCATGGGATTGGTGCCTAGCTTGCAGATTTCTCACCTGTGCAAACAGCGTTAGGAAAGGAAGTGGTCTATTCTCAAGTGAGATCCTTGATGAAATATGTTTGCGGTGCCCTCCTTTGATCTAATTTTAATGGGTTATACCAAACCCTACAGAGCTAGCGAGATTCCAGCTCTGAAGATGATCCTAATTCGCAGAGAAAGAAATTACGAGCGATCCGAGAAGAGCTACGTCATCTTTTAAATGACCCCCAAAACTCATGCTTTCTACAGTTACACAACTCTTGGTATATAATTGCACATATGTTAAGACATGTGAAAGTCATTGCGGTTTGATGCAACAAGAGCCAAGACGGGAAGACTCATTGGAGTAATATTTGGAAGAGGGCTAATTAGAAAAGTGTGTCTCATCTGCTCTGAGATCAGCCTTCCCTCAAGATCGAATCTTACACTGACTTTTCATATCTACCTTTCTGCCAGAAACCAAAACACAGCTCATAAAAAGCTTCTCTTTGCTGTTGAGTGCAGTTACCTGTCAGATGAAAGGGGTTTGAGAAGCGCTAATAATAATGTTTAAAGAAGACCAGAGAAGGTTTATGTACTGTATAGTCAGCATTAGCTGCCCTACTTCCTGCTTTGCGAGGCCTGAGACATGGTAAGAATATTATGGTGACATTTCCCTGACACTGCTGTTTTAATGGCTCCTCCGGGTCCTCAAACATCTTCTGGGCCTAGAGCAGTTTAACAGAACAAGTCTGGATGATCTCCTCAGTGTTTATAAACAGCGTTTTGCAATAGCACACATAAAATATTCAAATAAATAGGTGCGGTGAGGTTCTTTTGCACACCCCTAAAATCAGTAAAAAACAAATAAATTTTAGGTCAGCTGACATTTGGAAGACCTTCCAATACATATAGTTCCCAGCTGAAATAAAGACTAGTGACAGTAAAACACCAACAACTTTGTTCCTTTTCATGCAAATTCTGATTACAGCGGCAGATTATCGATTAATAAAGACTTTTTTTGCACAGTTCCTTGAACAATACTATGCTAAGACCTCAAAACACTGTAGTTCATGATTTGTAACATTTGGATCACATAACCAGCTCCATATATTTGGCTTTTCTGATGTGGTAAACTTGCTCAATAGCACACCCGGTACAACATTGCACTAGTGATATGAACCACTCTCGTACAAGTCCTGTCAAACACGAGTCATAATAAAAGAGCTCAAAGATTGTAGAAGCATAAAAATGCACTTTTTTAGTGTTCTGTCCTCTCACGGTGCAGAAATGCTCCCTCACGAGAATGCTTTTTGTCTTGTTTTTATGTGCGCTAAACGCCATAGTCACAGGTATGCTAAATCATAGAAAACCACTTAGGGGCGAAGATTTTTTTTCATCTTGAAGTGCTTGTGCCACCCCCCATGTGTCATGAAAAAATGCCGCCCGGTGGCTGGATAAAGTATGTGTATTTGTTAAAAAAACTGAAAACATCATCGCAGGGGGGTAAATCAAGATGGCAAACCAAATAAAGAGAATAAATAAATTCATTTACTGGATTATAAAAGAAGAATTATAATATATACTATATCACAGAGGCACTCGCTGCCTGTCAATCATTTTGCTTACACATGTTTGAAGACTTTTGGGTTGGCTGACATAATTTGGGGAAAAGGAGGTGTATTGAATGGGATTGGGTCTAATTCACTGGACAAGTATAGTCAGCAAACAGTTGAGGCTGGTTGTTGAAGTGGTGTTTAAAAGCCAAAGCTCCTTCTCGTATTTTATAATAATACTCATCAGGTTTGAGAATGCTTATGTGTCAAGAAAAAAAATCATAGAAATGATTACAATTGTACAATTTGGATAATACATCCCATTCTAGGATGATGAATGACTGGACAGTTTAACTGAAAAACCATTAACCTTGTTTAAAATCCATGCTGGAAACCTGAGCTTACGCTTCTGAGTTTCTCGCTTTTAGTCTTCTTTCAGTTTTCTGTGCTGGTCTGAGAACAAGTTTTCCGCATATATGAATACTTTTTACGCCCTGGGTAAACTTCACAGCAGTTTCTGGTCTGCATCCAGAAAGCAGATTTGTGGTGTGTGATAACATTTAACTAGGAATGCATGTCTCCTAAAACTGTTCCAGGAGCTTTACCCGTTGGTAAAGCTGAATTTGGGTGTATTGGGGAGAAACTCGACATGGCTCTCTTGACATTTATGAATCATTGGCACACTACAGCTGTTATTCTGGCTGTTTTGAAACAGATGACTCAACGGCTGGGTTATCTTAAGCTAAACAACAGTTAGTGGAACCAAAACTATGATTAACACAGTGATGTTTCAAAACAATCATACAGTAAATCAGAACGCGATATGTGTCATTGTTTATGGACAAAGATGGTAATAAGCAATTATCAATCCCAATAGTCAGGTGGTGCATAAAATGCATTGGCCAAAAACTCAAATAATATAATTTCCTCTCCCCTATGTCATCTGACAATGTCTTCAAAGGGATCCAATGATATTTTGGCCTTTATCTTATATTTATGCATTTGGCAGATGCTTTTCTCTAAAGTGACTTACATTGCTTTCCAAGTGTAGATTTGATTAAATTAAATTTAATAGATTTATTTCAAGCTTTCACTGGGAATCAAACCCATGACTTCAGTGTTATTAATGTAATGCTCTACTGTTTGAGCAACAGAAATGCATTATATGGACAATACATTTTTTCAAAACATTGTTTGTGTTTCACTAAAGTAAGTAAGTGAACTTGGTAAGAACCTCTAAAATGGCACCGGCAAAAATCAGTGCAAATAGCACACTAAGCATTCCCACGAACAGTTTCTTTGTTTTATTCCACTTGTTAAACAGCAGGCCATGAACTGGTAGACTGGTTCTGAATCACTTCCCAAGGCCGCGACTTCCCAGAAAGCCTTTGGCCCACATCAAAGCAGAAGTGGAAGCAATGATGCCAGGCTTAAAGGACAATTTACGTAATCATTTCTATAAATCTGGCTCTTTTTTAGCCCCACATTTTCTATTAATGTAACCAATATTCAAATGATATTCTGGGACTTTCCACAAAGATACCCACTTTTAAATGGACTTTTAGGAAGGAGGTTATTTAATTTTAACCTTCTGGTCAGTCTGATTGAGTTTCCCAGTGGTAATTGTTTTCAATTACAATATTTTTAAAGGTTAAAGATTTCAAGGACCTGATTTATTTTTTTAAATCTCATTGTGAGCTTGTGGTGAGATGAACCCTTTCTGACAGATAAACATGCCAATTCCTCGAAAACAAATCCAGGAAAGCCCCTTCTCAGAAGTCCAATAATGGTGCACCTGAAGCCAAACGCTCTTGTGCAATACAGCTGTTGTTTGTGATGCTTCAATACTTCAACTTCAGCTTATTTTGTGATAAAACAGATAAAAATGACAGATCTCAATGCACGCAACGGCACGGTGATTAAAAAACGCACAAATGCATGCACAAGAAATGACTTAAATTGTTGAAGCTGAAGGCTTGTAATGTTCTGAAAGGGCTGCAGATGTTCATGTGCATGCAATTTCACTATATGTCAGTTTTTCCAAAGTCTGTAAAGCGAAAAAGGGGGGTGCTCGGGTTGGCTATGTCTTCTGCCATCACATCATGAGAAAAAACTGGGTGGAAAAGGACCTTGCATGAGTTATATATTTACCTCAGCTGATCAATTCCAAAGCATGTTGCATGACACATGAAAATTAAATGACACACAACACGCAGGATTTATGGCGCATTTGATGGTTTCTAATGTTTTTGCCGCTAATTTTATCCAGTTTGACCTAAAATATTTCTTCTCTCTATGACAGCTGCACATGCTGAACTTCTGACATATGGTCAAACAATATCACTTCATCAAAGGGCCTTGAACTATGTGTTCGTAAGGGAATATTAAAACAGTCTAAACCATCTAAACAAATAAATACAATCGGTATTTTCGATCAATGCAATTTTAGACAACCCACATAAGACTAACAGCATATTTGATAAAAAGTCACAATATTCAACTATTTCAAATTAAAACTTAAGTTGCTGCCTTAAACTTGACTCTGTCTGAAATCCAGGCTAACGTCTCAAAATCTAACAAGCTTCAAAGGTTGATTTCAACCATTAATTTCACTATAATTTCAATCTTTGATATGGCCATACTCAATCAATATATATATATATATATATATATATATATAAAGATATCAAGGTTACAATTTCACAGAATGTTCTTTACCTTAAATAAAAGATGATTTCATGTAGAAAACAGTAAATGACAAAAGCTGGGTTTTCACAGACAGGGTCACAAATTACTAAGTACAATCAACTTGATTGCACAAGTTATACCAACTAACATTAACTTCAATCCTTCCTTAACATCCTCATTAAAAAAAAGTTGAAATTTCTCAATTTATTTAGATGGGTTCATGTTAAAACACAAGTTGGCTTTACTTACTGATCATCTCATGTCACAGTGCATACAAAAAGGTGCTTTATTTATAAATAAATGTGCAATTAGACTAAACATCCCGTAAAGAATCTTCCCAGTCAAATCGTGGGAAAGGACGTTGATTTTCTGGGTCTGTATAACAATGGTAAAGGATAAGAGACAGGAAAGAGAACCACAGAGAGTTGTGCTTATTCAGCAAACTTCACATGCACCAACCCTCTTCTCATCTTTACACACAGACAGAGCACAAAACAACAAGCTGGCACAGTAAAAATAAACGGGATGCCTTCTGTTAAACAGTCATTGGTATTGTCTCTTGCACTTCCTTGAACTCTAATTGAACCCAGCAAAGTGATACCAAACAATGGACATCTGGTGATTATTTTGGCAATGCGGAATGTGAGAAATTTGGGGGGAAAGACGGAGGATGTGAATGGAAATGTACTGGCCTACTTTATCCAGGCAGTATTCCTCAGTGAGGAAAACATCAGGCCGACAGACCGCAAAAGCATCCCTAACATTTGCACTTCATACAGATCAAGTTGCCTTTATGTGTGATTGACGGGTTTATGTTGGATAGCAGAAAGTTTCGCAGCTGTTAGAGCAGAGAGTTTAAAGATATAACTTTCTTTTATGCTTAGAGAGAAAGAGAGAGACGGGGTTCTTTGTTTAAAAAAACAATGCCCATAACGACTGACTTGTAAGAATTACTTACTTGTCAAGAACGAAATACAAGTCAAAGGCGCCCTGACATGATCTCTCCTCCTCCACATCTTCTTGCGCTCTCGCAGATGGAAGCGTGAACAACAAAAGTCCAAAGAAAAGTATGCAAAAACACATTTTTACTACTGAACGCGCCATCGATACTTGTTGCAAAAACACCAATCCTCAAGAAAGCCGACGGCCATTCACATTATCCCCCACAAAGAGCTTTGGCTGAGATCCTGAGGGAAGGATGCACACAAAAGAAGAGGAGTTTCGCGGATGTTGACGCAGTCCTTGCTCACATCAGTCTTAAAACTGTAACTCCACGCTTGAGATAAGGTGAAAACGCGCTATTCCCAAAATGTACTGCACAGAAAGCCGACATCCAGGGAAAACACCACACACGCAAGAAAAGAAACGACTTCCAAAGCGTCCGGTTAGATTTCTTTGTATAAAAAACTAGCCGGTTTGTTGTTTTGGGGTTTTTGAAGAATTGTTGCTGCACGAAATCCACGTGTTAAAGGCCAGATGTGTTTTGTCCTTTTGTCCAAGCTCTTGATATCTGATGTTAACGTGCAAAGCAAAGACTGAGTCGTTTGAGAAAAGAGCCCAGGCTCAGAGGAGCTGGTGTCATATTTCTACCCTTTCAGAAAAAAAAACACAAAAAAAATGGGTCAGTTTCTTCTGCTTCTTGAAGGTTTCCTCCCTTCCTTGGGATATGCAAAATATATGGGTTTTGGGATGTTTTTGTGCTTGTCTGCTAATGTTGTGGAAGTAAATTTCAAACTAAAATAGTGTGTTAAATAGCTGAAAATCATGATTTCTTCTTGTCCGCATTAGTCAGTCTATTTTTTCCATCATGTATGTGCAATCAAAATATTTTATAGTACTTTTCTTTTGGCAACATTTCATTCACTTTATTTATATAAGCCCTAAATAGTTACTTACTTAATTCTGCAACATTAAATTATTTAGAATGATTTTTTTTTCTTAGAAAAATCGGTGTCCATAAATCTTGCGTCAACTCTGTTACCAAACCATATTTTGCCTTTAAATTGGTGGAATTATCTCTCAGAATTGTGTAAGTGACAGGAAATGATGTCACTTTCACTCACTGATAAGATCTGAAGCACTGAAAAGTATCTGTGCTCTCTCTGAGAAAATATTTTAATCTAAAAACTTCTTACACAAAGAGTTATTGTGTAGAAGGTCAACTCTGTTACCACGATATCAAAAGGAAAACAGATTTGTTACTCTACATCTACGCTACATTGGAGTTGATGGTAACAGACACCAAATGTGACTGCAATTATAGAATCACCCTATATACTGTATACATCTTAAGTATTGTTAAATAATTATGGTTTCTATTTTATTTGTTTTCTCCTTTTCTTATGTGTAGGTTACTATTTCAGTTAGGTTATTTCAGCGGTTCACATCGTTACCAGTAGTTGGCGTAAGAGAGAGTCTTTCTTGTGTGTTGTGAGTGAGTTCTTGAATCTATCAGTCAACTGATTAGTTCACAACCCTCACAACTCTATGATCATAAACTTTTGGCAAAATCAAGAAACCCCACATTCATTTGTATGAACTTTTATCAGGTTACAAAAACAATAGAAATACGGTAAATTAAGCATTTCAACTACATTATAGTATCCGTTGTTGTAAACAAGACTCTGAAAATTCATAAGACTACACTTTAACAGGGCATTATAGTAATCTCTATTCAAAGAGTCCATTATATTAAATGAGTGTAATCCCTATGGCTTCATCAAAAGGGGCGTGCTTCTTCAGAAGATCAACCAATGAAAGTCTCAAAAGTCTCAAATTCTATTCACACATGTTGCAGTCAATCTTTGGCACCACACACACTGAAAAAATGGATTCATTCACTTCATTAACAAAACACAAACAAAACACTTCACTCGACAAAGCCAAATAAAACCGAAATGCAAGGTAATACTGAGTCTGAGGTAATATCCTACTAATAGAAATAAGTAATACTAAATAGTTAATTTGTCCAGAACTACATTTACATTTGCAAAATATTAGCGCCTGATTCTCAAACTATTTAAGAAATTCATATATGAATTCATCATTAGACTGAATGACTAATTCATATATGAATTTATTATTCATAATTCTTTAAGAAAAGCTGCTTAGATGGGTGATTGGCAATATTTTTATTTTGGCAGGTTAGATATTAACATAGAGGTAGAGTGGGGGAAAGCCCCCCTTAAAGGTGCTGCAATAATATGTTTGTAGATATTTAGGAAACAAATTATGTTTACATAACTGTTTCTCTGAAAAATAATGCTATAGCCAGTAATTCTGGCCATTTCGGGCAGATTCTGGGCCAGAACTGCATTACGCATCTCAGCCACTAGCGGGCAATATAACATGCAATATAACACCTTTAATCTGTACGATCCTGCCCACTTCCAGTTGTCAGAAAACACAGTGATTGATTGTACTGATGTCAAAGAATCATGTTATGTTTACATAACTTTTTATCTAAAAAATGATGCTAGATCCAGTAATTCTACTCTGAAATGTACATTCCGGCATTTCAACCACTAGCTGTCAATCCTACATACTGCACATTTAAAGGAACACACCACTTGAAAATAGGCTCATTTTCCTACTCCAAACTTGAGTTTTACCGCTTTTTAATGCATTCAGTTGATCTCCGAGTCGGGAGGTAGCACTTTTAGCTGTAGCTTAGCATAGATCATTGGATCTGATTAGACCGTTAGCATCAAGCTCAAAACTGAACAAAGAGTTTCTATATTTTTCCTGTTTAAAACTTGACTCTTCTATAGTTACATTGTGTAGTAAGACCAACGGAAAATGAAAAGTTGTGATTTTCTAGGCTGATATAACTAGGAACTATACTCTCAATCCTGCATGGCTGCAGCAGACGCAATAATATTATGTAGCACCTGAAAGTAGTCCCCAGCATTTTCAGGCTCTGCATAATATCATTGCGCCTGCTGTAGCCATGGTACAGAAGCAAAGTTCCTTGATTATTAAACCGGAATGAGAGTATAGTTCCTAGTTATATCACAGCTTTTCATTTTTTGTCCGACTGAGTACACATTGTAACTATAGAAGAGTCAAGTTTTAAACAGGAAAAATATGGAAAGTCTTTGGTCGCTTTTTAGCGTGATTCTAGCGGTCTAATCAGATTCAATGATCTATGCTAAGCTACAGCTAAAAGTGCTCCGCCAGACACAGAGATCGGCTGAATGGATTCAAAAATAGTAAAACTGAGAAATGAGAAAATGGGCCTTTTTTTTTTTTAAAAAAAGTGGTGTGTTCCTTTAAGGATTGTGTCATTTGTTTTCTCTGTGAAAAAAAGTTAAATGTGTCCCTAATAGTTAATATAGTTTTAGTGGCAATGGCATAAATTATTAACCATGTATGGAAACTGGAGCTGATTTTTAACAAAAATTTAATTTGTACCAAGGGGGGCCACCAAACCAACAAAGCAATTTGCTTTAAACATTTACAGCAAAATCAGAGTACAGGCAGTTTTAGCTTAAAATGAAAAAGAATATAATCAGTAATTATGAATTACACTTTCACTTTTGTCAACATAGTCCATAGTTACAATAAAAATGTATCTTGATTTTATCTTGTGGTTATACCCTATGCTGGATATTAGCTGGTAGATCATCTTGGCCATAGCCAATTAAGCATGATTTTAGTACAAATAAAAACAACAACAACAAAAAAAAAAACATGGTTATTATAGTTCAACCATGGTAACCACAAATTAACCTTAGTTTATGGTATTTGAAGTAAAACTGTGGTAATACCAATGGCAATCAATATGCCAAAACAAAACAAAACAAACAAAAAAACATGGTTACTACACTTTTACCGTAATAAAACCATGTTTAATTTTCATAAGAGAGAGCACTGTATGTCTGACCGACTAAAACCAGCATGACTGTGCTCAAAACATACCCAACTTATAAAGAGGAACAACAATGAAGCATTATATGGCAGTCTATTTTTACGCTAACTTGATTTTGCCAAGTGCAAGATGTCCCTGGGACTTTGTGATTACCCATTAAGATTTGAAGAAACAGTTTAAAGTTTTTGTGAGGTTTAGGCTTACAATCAGTGTTTGGGGCTTGTACATCAGTGTCAGTCATCTATCATTTCCTCTGATTTTAGGCATTACTCATGGGTAAGGGTAGGTTTAGGTGTAGAGATATGGTCAGGACTATATTTTTGCATTAAAATGTTGTTCCAAGGTCAAGAAAATATGTTGACCTATAGGGACACACAGTACTTTTGCAAAATCAGGACGTGCCCATTTTTATTGCTGGAAGTCTACCTTTGACGTGCCGTTAATATACTGAGGGTATTATTTATCATCCAGTAAAATCTGTTGCATACAGGTGCTGCATATTTGTTATATTAGTATGTCAGTGGACAGCAGCTCACTCTGGCCAACAGTTAAAGAAGATGTGCTGCCATCTTCTGGTTCTTTGCTGCTAATATCTGAAAGAAAATGTGTAGTAAATAGTTTTGTACTGACCTCAAGTGAGCAAAAAGTGGGTTTTTTACTTACCAAATATGAGCATTGTTTGTGCTGTGTGGGTGAGTGTGTTTATGCTGTAACTGAGATTGCAAGCGGATAAGTAAATAGAAGTAAATAATCTGCTCAAAAATAATCTGGACAAATCACAAGAGGCTTTCAGATACGTAAGCATGTCTGGAATTGGTTTAATGTTTGTTAAACTCATTTTACCTCAGTTGAAAGGAATTTTCGATGTAATCTATAAAACACATTACAATTACAACAGTTTCCACGTGCTTTTTATTATTATTTGGTTGCAATATAACTCCAAAGTTGCTTTTCCCCCCAGTTATACTTAAAGAGATTTAAGTTGCTTTTGAAACAAGACAAATTTATGAGTTTGTTAATATGCATGTGTAGAGAGCATAAACAAATATGCACAAAGAAAACTAGTTCACCAACACATATATTCATATATTCAAGAACAGGCCAAGAGCATTTATTGCATTCGCCTCCACTTTAGAGAATGCATGCTTTGGGTTAGAAATAATACAGAGAAAAGCAAAGCAATAGAAAAAGGTGCTTTCTAAAAGATCTGCACAGATTATGACAGCATCTTCACAACATGTTGTCTTTCTAAATAACTAATTTGCAATATCATTTGGTTTCCAGACCAGGCCCACAAGAACAATTTATTTTTGGCCAGAAAAATGCTTATTGAGGATGCTCTTTGCTGTGTCGAGGGCGGCATCAGCGGGTACGGGAATATGAGGGGCGATGCCAGCACCTTCCCAGGAAGGACCCTGAGCAGTGTCTGAATGGCTGACTGGAATAGACAGAAAGAGGTCGCTTTCGCCAACACTGAAGGTCTCTGGGGGGTGACAGCTTCCATGGGTTGTCTCACCGATAATCATTGCACGTCCCAGCCTCTTCATGATAAAAACAAACTCCTCGCTGGCACCAGCGGTCACACCACTAATGAGGACTATCACACTCTTTTTGCTGCCGTATCTCCTGCCTGTACAGAGTAGAAACCTTAGTTTTGCAGTATTACACCGCGGAAATGGACAAAATGCTTACAGCACAGTATTTTCAGCAGCTATAGAATGATTTTAAGTCAGTTATTTCTAGTGTGTCAGTAGGAAATATCTTTCCAAATATTCATTTTGCCATTGAATGTAATAATCCAGTGAGATTATTGAGATCTGATCTGATCATCAACAGTTTTAAACAGAACGGAGACAGACTAAATCCAGAAGAACTTCAAGAAAGCTACCTGCAAAGCTACATTAGTGTTTGTGTAAAAATGCTGCAAAATGAGGATGCTGTGAAAAATAGATTTTCTTTATCAATTATCTTCTATTAACTAAATTAAATCAACATTTGCTGTGAGCATCCTTTGCGTTTAAAGCTGTTTTTGTTCTCTGTGCACTTGAGCAGAGTTTCTCAGGAGCTTTGCAGGTCTCTTTCTTGAAGCGTCTCGGAGACACAGTTCTTCTGGATTTAGTCTGTCTCAGTTTGTTCTGTTTCTTCCTGTCATTCCAGAAAGACTGATGATGATCACATTAGATCTGACATTTCACTGGATTATTACGATTAAAGGAACATGCTACTTTTTTTAAAATAGAAAAATCTTAGGGTCTGGCGATAACACTTTTAGCTGTAGCTTAACATAGATCATTGAATGATTAGACCGTTAGCATCACACTCAAAAATGACTAAAGAGTTTCAATATTTTTTCTATTTAAAACTTCATTTTTCATCAGTCTTAGTACAAGATGTAACTATAGAAAAATCAAGTTTTAAATAGGAACAATATGGAAACAGTTTTGAGTGTGATGCTAACGGTCTAATCAGATTCAGTGATCTATGCTAAGCTACAGCTAAAGGTGCTATCGCCAGATCCGGAGATCAGCTGAATGGATTAAAAAACGGCAAAACTTATTAACTCTAGGGGAGTTAGAAAATGAGCCTATTTTCAAAAAAAGTGGCGTGTTCCTTTAATGGCAAAATGAATGTTTGGAAATGTATACTGATATTTCCTACTGACACACTACAGCTAAAGCTGGAAATAACTGACTTAAAACCATTCTTTAGCTGGTGAAAATACTAGTGTTCTAATCACTTTGGCCACTAAATATATGAAATATAGGACACTGCACTTTTTGGGCATAGATCAAACAATCTAAAGTAAAATGCTAAACATGTAAGTAATAGTAGTGACAAAAATAGGAAAACTGAATGCACCTGTAAGGTGTGTAAGGGTCAGAAGATCTCTTGTGGTGTTGGAGAGTCTGTCGTAAACGTGGTCTAACGCAATCTGCTTGTCTTCCTCAAAGAAGTATGAGCAAAAGCCAGCAATGGAGGCGGTGGACCCACCAACATTGTTCCTTTAAATATAGATGATCATATCACATTATAGATTAAAACTGCTGGAATTTGTGCTTATTAGAGTGACATACACATAATCAATAGTAATAATCACCTCAAATCAATGATCAGCGCGTCAGTGTCAACCACTTTATTCCAGACGTGCTCCGCAATGATTTTAGCAACATGTTCGAAATCTCCAAACATGTCAAAGCGAAGGTAGCCAACATTGTTTTCAAAAACTTCAGTTTGGAACGAAACTTTGATGAGCTCGACGAACATCTCAGGTGGGAGATTCTGGAAATTAAATACAGTTTTATTCGAAATTTTGCTTCGACAACCAAAAAACCCCCCCCAAAAAACAGCATATGCTGGTTACGTATGTTTGGAAGCTGGGATGCTGGTTTAAGCTGGTCCTTTGCTGACAAGCATAAACCAGCAAAGGAACATCCTAAACCAGCATAAACCAGCAAAGGACCAGCTTAAACCACAAAACATACCTAACGAGCATATGCTGTTTTTTTTCAGCAGGGCAATGTATCGTTATATACTGTATTTGTTGTGCGTAAGACTTACCTTTGGAGGAAGCGTGGGGATGTTGCTGGTGGCCTTCAGACACTTGTCTCCTGACAGTTTTAGGAGATCTGCAGAGAGCTTAGCTTCCAGTTCTTTCTTTGTGGAGATCAGGTGGTATTCCCCGCCAGCCGCGACGGCTCCCAGCTTCTCAGCAACATCGTCGCCGATGCTCGGAAATGCATAGTTGTCTGCGACCAGTGTGGCTGCCGCCTGAAGCAACTCCGGGATTTCAGCACGGAGTTTAATGATTGCAATGGCAGCATCAAAGGCATCTTCTGCAGCAACTTCAACATCTGGAGCCACTCCGTTGACCTCCCAGCTCTTGCCAGTAATGGGGTTAATAGACTTAGCAACCGGCACCGTCACATAAAAGTCAGTATCACCCACCTTGATTTTGTTGATTTTTATGCTGCCCCCAGCCGTGTTCTCCCCAACGACGGTGGCCCTTTTAAGGTTTTTAAGGCAATATGCAACATCCTCTGCAATCCCACGAGTATTCTTGCTTGTCAGAATGATTAAGGGTTTGGAGGTGCCATACCTCTTTCCTAATAGCGCCGGCATGGACCACAGCTCTATGGTGACATCGGAGGTGCGATCGTACACAGAATCAATGTGGATAAGAGGCTCAGGATCGGTGTAGTAGGACACGATGTACGGGATTCCAGACAGCTCACCAGTCTCTGCGCTCCGCAGGTCAAGAATCATGGCGGATGTTGGGAGGATTTTGTCCCAGATGTACTCCAGCAAAATAGGCCCAACTTTCTGAGCCATCTCCTCTCCGATGATGTGCTGGATCTTCAGGTAGCCAATTTTTCCATCCAGGACCTCAACTTTGACCGTGCCTTTGATCATTTCGGCCAGCTGCTCCGCTGGGATGTCAGGCATAGCTGGGGGTTTTACAGGCACGAAACCTGGCTCATATGTGACTTTCACTCTGGAGTCAAAAATAGTTTGTTCGACCCCATCGGTCAGAACACTGGCAAGGGACGCAGGATCTGAAATGCTGAGGATCTCCGTGTTACTGCTCGCAGCGTCGATTGCCTCTTCCATGCCGGCCAGTTTTTCTGGTGAGCAGTAGTTGTCCATCAGAATTTTAGCCATGTCTCCGATAAGTGTTGGAGAGAAATCACAATGAGCCACATTGCTGAAGACCAGCAGCGATGCTAGCAGAAGCACAGCTTGACCCATTGTGTTTTGATCTGGATCGCTGCTAATATCGGGCAGCTGAACTGTCCTTCTCTGTGGAGGTTTGTCAACTGAGTCTGCTTCAACCATCAGGTTTCTGTTAACACACGCATAAGAAGCTTTTCCTTACAATAAAACCTTAATCTCATTAGCCAAAGTTCTTCAGTTAGACAATAACAAGCTAAATATGAATGTTACATATGCTACCAGTCAAGAGTTTTTTTTTTTTTTGCAGTAGATTTTTAATGTTTTTTAAAGAATTCTCTTCTACTCTCCAATCCTGCATTTGATCCAAAAATACAGCCAAAGCATTAATAAAGTGAAATATTTTTACTATTTAAAATAACTGTTTTGTATTTGAATATATTTTTAAAATGTAATATATTTCCGTGATTTCAAAGCTCAAATTTTAGCATCATTATTCGAGTCACATTCTTCAGAAATAATTCTAATAGTTTGATTTGATGCTCAAAAAACATTTTTCAGGTTTGATAATAATAATGCTTCTTGAAAAGCAAATCAGCATAATGCAATGATTTCTGAAGGATCCCTTAATACTAAAGACAGGAGTAATAATGCTAATTCGGCTTTTACAGGATAAAATTACATTTTAAAATATATTTAAATAGAAAGCAGTCATTTTAAATAAATAATAAATAAATTATAATAAATAATATATAATAATAATAAATAATAAAATAAATATTTCACAATATTACTGCCTTAGCTGTATTTTGGGTCAAATAAATGCATTCTTGCTGAGAAGAGGAGAAGTCTTTAAAAAATGTTGTACCATTCAAAAACTTTTGACTGACAATGTATAAAGTGTAAACGTCTGGCCCTTATATTAAGGCATTTTTTTGCACGTTGATAAATGACTGGTATTTCCTTTTTAATAGTTTTTCTTAAATAAGTATGTATTATTTTCAGTGGCTACAGCAGAAAAAGCTATGTAAAAAAACATTTATATTATGCAAACAAGCACAAGCACAGGACATTTTTCAGTTTCAAAAATAATTATTGCTAAGCAATTATAAAAACATGCCAGACATAACGTTTAAAACATTAATTTCTGTTATTCATTTTATTTCTATTATTTGATTTCTCATAAATGAGGCCTATAGTACTATTTCCCTGACTTTTTCTTTTGGTGCTTTACGCTAATAATTTTCTGGGCAACACTGAGTGCATCACTTGACTGAGCTGCTATATGTGGTTCAACACCAGACACGCTCCATGCTTTTCCAGTGACTGCGCTCAAAACGGCTCGGTTGGGAATGGAAGCATATAGGATGCTGTTCCCAATTTGGTACGTTCCACTCGAGAGGGCACCTCCGATAGTGGGCTCTCCAATAACAGTGGCCCTTTTCAGGTCTTTCAGTGTTCTGGTGAAGGCTTCAGCGGCTGATCCAGTGATGTGACTCGTCAGGATATAGATGTCCTTTTGAGAGCCGTACCTTTGTCCTAGCACTTCAGGAAGGGTCATAACCTTTGCTGCATTTCTTCTGGAGGGATCAAATATAGTGTAAAGGTGTTTCAAGGGTTGTGCGTCAAAGAAATATGTGCAAAGTAGCGGAATAGCTGTGGAATAGCCGCCTGTGTTATATCTCAGATCGATTATGAGCATGTCCGTGTTCAGCAGCTTGTTCCACACAACTCTGATGAGTTGGTGACCAATTGCTCGCATTACCTTTATGTCTTCCATCATGTCAAATCTCAAATAGCCAATATTTCCAGGCAGTAGCTCAACTTTGAACAGGGCATCAATGATGAACCCTGCCTCTTCAGGAGAAGGAATTTCGGGAACATTGTGAAGGGATTCCGGTTCAATTTCACAGTTAAAAACGTGCAGTCTGTGATCCCCCGAGATCTCTTGGAGATCCGCGGTGAGTTGAGATGCAAGAGATTCATAGTCGACGACTGCGCGATAAAGTCCTCCGGTTAGTTTGGACCGTAGCAGTCTACTCGCTTTAGCTGCAACCTCAGCTCCAGTGTAATGTTTTTCCAAGAGCTCTCCAGCTTCTTGCACCAAAGCCGGAATATTTTTGTGAAACGCAATGATTTCTTGAGCTCGCTCGACTGCGTCTTCAGCAAGCACTATGGCATCCGGAACGACTCCGCCTCCGAGCCAGCATTCCCCGTGGATATCGATGAAATTTACGATAGGGACGGTGATGCTGAGGCTTGTTTCTTCGACTGGAAAAGTCCTGGAGTGAAGGAGCGTTCCGGAAGTGATTTCTCCTACAACAGTGCCTCGGTGCAAGGACTGCATCAGGTACGCAAACTCCTCTCCAGCTTCAGCTGTGCTGTAGCTCGTCAAAACATAAATGCCCTTTCTGGAGCCATAGGAAGGCCCAGTGATGTTGCCGAGGGTGTGAAAATCAACAATCATGTTCTGGATGCTGTCGTAGATTGAAAAGAGGTGTGTATTTGATGAGGCGTCGAACACGTAGGAAAGCAGAACAGGCAAGGCCTCGGTGCATCCGCCGGTGTTATACCGCAGGTCGATAATCAGGTTTACAGTGTCTTTGACCGGTTGCCAGATCTTCTCTTTGATTCGATCCTCTAGTTCTATCAAAACTGTAGGTGTCGGAAACCTGTCAAAACGCAGATATCCAGTGTTTCCTGATAGAATTTCCAACTCGAAGAATGCATCGCTTAGATTACCAAAATATTTTTGTTCTTGCGCCTTGTCGGACGATCCTTGCAAAGTCTTGATATTTAAACGAGGGTCTTCAAAGACGGTCTGCAGCTCGTAATTAAGCTTTGTTGCCAAATCCTCTTCAGAAATCACTGTGGAAAAATCAGTTTTAGCAAGGTGGTTGACCAAAGCTGGGATTTTATCTTTGAATGCATAAAATCGTTTAATGATATCTGACACTCTTTGAACCGCTTTCAGGATTGATTTCCTGATGGCGATGAGGGATTTGGCTTTGGAGATCCCTTCCTTTGGGTTAATGTTAACAGATGGAGATACCCCGGTCACCTCCCAACTCTGTCCCGTGATGGGGTTCACGGATCTAGCAACAGGGACCGTGATATAAAACCCAGAATTACCAACGCTTAACTTATCAACCTTAACTGACCCACCAGCCGACCTTTCTCCAACAATAATGGCTCTTTTTAGGTGTTTTAAGATGTAGGCTACAGCTTCTGCTGCACCCGTAGTGCGCTTGCTGATTAAAACTATCAGCTCTTTACTTTTCCCATATCGTTCACCCAGAAGATTCGGCATCGTCCATAACTCCTTAGTAGTGTTGGTGGGTCGTTCATAGATTGTGTCTATGTGCAAAAGTGGCTCTGAGTCAGAAAAGTATGAAATAATGTACGGCACGCCGGAGATCTCGCCAGCTGTGCTAAAACGAAGATCAAAGATCATTGCAGATGTATGGACGACCTTCTTCCAGATGTTGTCGTGAAGGAGGCGTCCCAGTTTTGCCGCAGTCTCCTGACCGATAATACGGTCAATCCTCAGGTAACCGACGTCGTTATCCATCAGCTCTAGTTTAACAGTATTCCTGATTAGCCGTATCAGCTGTTCCGTGGGCAGCGACTGGAGTGCGGGTGACGTGATCAGAGTATAATTAGGCTCATAAGACACGGTCAATCTGGGGTCATTGAGTGCACCTTGAACGCCGGCGCTCAGTACAGCTGCCAGGGTTTTCCGATCAGAGATGTGTAGGATCTCTCCGCTGCTTATGGCTTGTTGGATCGCCTCCTGCATGCTAACTAGATTCTCTGGGAAGCAGTAGTTTTCGAGCAGAATTTTAGCCATGTCCAGGACAAGCGCGGGCTGAAACGATGCATCAATGAGCAGGACCTGGCAAGCGACTATGACCAGGGCAAAAAGTTTTACAGTCCCTGCCATCTTTTGGAGAAGAGGTCCTTTGTTAAACGGGACTCTGTTTTCTCTACTAGGTTTTTGACAACAGCAGCCGCATAAGAGGCTTTTGCTCTGAATAAACCTTTAATCGCATTATCTGAAGTGCATCAGCAATGCAATCACAGATAAAAATCAATAACTGAAAATGTCGGAGAGGATAACAAAACTCCAACTTTGGTTCACAACAAAATCTTACGTACTTCATACTGTATGTCTATCGAACATATTTAACAAAATATCTATCTGACACTGTCAAGTGCTTTGACACAATCTGTATTGTATATATATATATATAAATATATAAAAGAGGTTCCAGTGTTGTTTTGGACCCCATTTACTTTAATTGTAAACATTTTTTTAAACTTGTGTTTCATGCAGATTTGTAATGACATGAGAGGGATGACAGATGACAAATGATGACTGGATTTTAATTTTTGTGTGAAAACAAGATGTATGTTTGTATGGAAAGTAAATCATAAGACAAAACGCTAAAGTGCTATATATTGATTGTAAAGACTGGCTTATTTTACACATGTAGTCTCAATGTTTTGACCACTTGCTTAAAGATTTTAAGCAATAAATCATTAAAAAGAGTCTAAATATATTATGTTTCTCGAGCCCTGTCATCACTGAATGAGGAAAATAAGGTCAAGCTTTGATAGGTAACGTCTGGGTCAGGCTAATGACATTATTTCACAGGCAAACACTTGTCTATTTAATCAACACTAAGGTGCACTTGGCTGGCCTCAATACATGAGACCATAACACAGATTGCTTACCTTGATAATTTGGTGCTGAAACTGTAAAGGATTTGATTGTATAATATTTAATGCATTACTATTTTTCTGAAATAAGATCATTTATTCAGTCTTTGGCCAAAACGGTGCATTACTCAAAGGCAGAACAGTCATTCTTGTTTTTAAAAATCTGCTTATAGATTTTCTCCCTCCTTTATTTTCTAGCATTTGCCTGAATATCAGAGCATTAGTGTGAGTTTAGAGGCCCTGGTCACTTTTACGGGATGAAATTATATAACTCCACATTTACTCAACACTAATTGGTGCTGCACTGTTAATCTTTAATCTTTTAATGCTCAGAGTCTTATGCAATTCTATCTGCTGATTCCATGTGGCCAATCAGGGATTGACAGTCTCTTTTTAAGATGGCCAGGGTTTTGTCCAGTGCATCTGATGCGAGGAAATGTTTCTAAGCTGGAGATAGAAACTGCTTATAGCTTGATTTATCTGTCCCTGAGTTGGATGATTTGGCCGTTTTTGTTTTGAAAGCAAAGCAAGAATTTTCCCGAAGTGTTCAAATGCTATGATGTTTGATTTTGTTTATTGTTTGAGGATCATGCAATTTAACATTATATGAATGTTACAAACATCACCTTTAGGGTAGTACACTCACACACATCACAGTGAGCCGGCCTTTACTAAAAACAGTTTAGAGAGCCCAAACTGAATTGGCTTTTATGCATTTTATTGATAATAAAATATAAAACAATTTACAAAATAATATATAAAACGAAATATTTTGTATGTAAATATATGTGCTAGAAATACATAAGCAAAAACAATGGATTATATACACTTTTCTTTTTGGAAAGAAATAAATAAATTAATAATTGAAAAAAGATAGTCTTTTAGAAACTGTATGTGAGCACAATAAGTACAGGAAGCGAATATATTAATAAGTTATATTCATGGGAGTCACTAGGGGCAGTGTTTTCAATCCTGAAAATCTTGGGATATCTTTATCCCTAAATATTTTTGACCAACAATAGGCCAGTTTAGGGGCATATTCCTGCAAAATTCTCATTATGAACAATCCTTGTTATTTTTTTAAATACTTACAGTTTTGTTTTGTTTTTCATCTGCTTACATACAAAATCTTTATTTGTCACACAATTTGTTAAAACCTGACAATCAAACACCAGAAGCACACACCAAATCTGCAAAACCACACAGTAATTCTCGAAGTGCTTTATTTCGCAGGAGATGTAAGGCATTTTGCAATTTGTGTGTGCAATTCTTAGATTTGTGTTTTGAAAAGAAGAGGCTGAAGAAAAAACTTTATTAGATTAAAGCTTATCAAGTGACCCTAGATGTGATTTTAAAATGCTTGGGAACTGTTCTCATATATGTGGACTTGAAATAAACTCTATATATATACTATATACTACATTCATAGCAATTTTCCTGAGCAGGTTTGATCTTTTAAGCATATTTACCAAGTCTACCTGAACTTATGGCACAAGCGTTTAGAGCCGTTGCTCTGTCGCCCTCTTGAGGTTTCTTGCTAGTATGTAATAATAATAATAGTAATAATAATAAGACTTTTTATTTATATAGCGCCTTTCCAGAGCTCAAGGACACTTTACAATAAATGTAACAAAGAAGAGATAATACGAACACACATAGGTAATCAAGTAGAGGAACATTAGGCAAAAAACATACAGGAAATCAAATATAACAAACTGGAAATACAAAACAAGACCTAAGAGACAAACATGTTGATTAAACAAAGCGGTCAGTTTATCAAATTAGAGGTGTAACATTCAAAAAACAAGTGAGTTTTGAGTAAAGATTTAAATTCTGAGATATTATTAACAGAATGGACTGAGCGTGGTAGAGAGCTCCAGAGTTTGGGTGCAGTAACACTAAATGATCAGCCCCCCATTGAAGAGAGGCGGTACGGAGGGACAGCGAGAAGGCCAGAATCGGAGGAAGCGATTTGGGATGTAGGGGACAAGCATATTGCAAAGATAAGCCAATTAAGGATTTAAAAGCAAGGAGGAGAATTTTGAATTTAATACGGTAGGCGACTGGGAGCCAATGGAGATCATACAAGATTGGGGTTATATGAGCAGAACGTTTGGTATGAGTGAGTATTCTAGCCGCAGAGTTTTGGATATATTGTAATCTGGAGATGGGGCTGGCAGGTAGACCAATGAGAAGGGCATTACAGAAATCAATGCGTGATGAGACGAATGCATGGATGACAGTTTCAGCATCTTTGGTACTGATGAAGGGACGCAGTTGGGCAATGCAGATTTAGTGAGAGATTTAATGTGAGACTGAAAGGACAGTGTGGAGTCGAAGATTACACCTACATTTTTGGCAGAAGTAGATCTTTTGATGTGAGAGCCAGCAATCTCACAGGTGAAACTGGTAGAAATGTTGCTGGTGAATGCTGGGGTGCACGTGATAATTTGTTAATGTTAATGAACTCATGCTTGGCCAAGCATTAACATCTGTTTCTGAATGGAGAGTATGTTTCTGTGTTTAAATGTAAAACTGAAATCCTTAGGAGAGAATATCGCTCATGATGCTGTCTAATCCTAATTAAACGAAAACACAAAAACATCACTTTTAACCAAAACCTCTTAATTTTTACATTTTACTTCAAATAATAACTACACTCTTAAAAAGGGTCTTTATTGTACTTTATGGTTCCATGAAGAAACTTTAACATCCATGCAGCCTTTCCATTTCATTTCCATTCATTTGAAAAATAAAGGTTCAAAAAGGTTTTTTGCGTTGCATCTGTTGCTAAGAACAACTTTTGGTTCCCAAAGAACCTTTCAGTGATCAGTTCTTAAAATAACCTTTTTTTGTTTTGTGTGAAGAACGTTTTAATAATCTAAAGTAAATTTTTTTGTCAATGGAAAGTTTACTTTAATGGATGTTAAAGGTTGTTCATGGAATCATCTTTTGATTATTAAAATGTTCTTCATAATAAGGAAAACTTTTCACTAAAAAGTTCTTTAGGGAACCCAAAATGGTTCTGTTGTGTTGCTACATACCCCTATAGAGTATTTATTTTAGATTTTCCGATTATTTAATTAGAGCATATTTCATTAATGGGCAGTGTTGGGGGAGTTACTACAGAGATGCAATGTAATTAAGTAATTTAATTACAAAATAAATGTAACTATATTTAGCTATATTGTCATGGCTATGCAAAGATTTGGTTTCCAAAACAGTATCCTAACTATTATTTTCAACTGCTTACACACTTTTTCAAAAGTTTGCCTTTTTCTTTTCAAAACTTGACACAAATCCAAGAACTGCTTCACACTAAACACAAAATGCCTCGCATCTCTTGCAAAATGAAGCACTGCATTCAAAATATTCGACACAGTCTCACGACCCATTTGTACGTATTTCACGAGGTGGCTAATTCGTATGATTTGTCTAAAATCTTAGGTGTAGGTCATTTGTACAAATCCATACAAATTGGCAACTCGTAAAATACACACAATTAAGCAAAAATTATATGAATGCATAATCATTAGCCATCTTGTAAAAGGTTAGATTTGTTGGATTTGTGTGTGTCACACAGAGAATTGTGTGTTGTGTTTTGCCAAAAGTAAAAGCCAATGGCTGTGAATTAGTGTATGGTTTTGCAGGTTTGGTGTGTTTCTGCTGTTTGAGTCTCAGCTAATAGATACTGTGTGATGAGTGAGGATTTAGTGTACTAGCAGCTGAAAGAACTGTAATTAAAAGAAATCAAGCTGAAAACGTTCATTAGAAATTTAGAAAAGTAATCAAATGTAGTCCGTTTCAAAGTAACTGAAATAGCACACTGTTTATTACATTTTAAAGGAAATTGTGTCATCATTTCCTCACCCTTGAGTAGTTCCAAACCTGTAAGAATTTCTTTGCTCTGCTGGACATAAAGGAAGATATTTTGAAGAAAGTTTGTAACCAGGCTGTTTTGGGTCACTATTGTATGGAAGCCTGTTTCCACCACTGAATAAAAAATAAAAAAGGTTATTGCAACCTGTCCTCCAACTAATATAGGTCATTTGTACAATAGCGCTGAAATATGACACATCAGAGCGTATACTACAATTGCACCCCTATCAGCAACAGGACATTTGCATAGTAATATTTTGTACTATTTTATCTCCCATGTGATTCAGGGTTGGTGTAGCTCAGGTTGTAGAGAGATGCATTAAAAGACAAGACATGATCATACGACCCTGTAAATCATAATTTTGCACAATTTTTGTAACGGGTAGGTTTAGGGGTGGTTAGTGTGGTCATTCGTACAAATTAAACCTAGTAAAATATGTTTTAATCACCGTAAGATTGGTGTAAAAACTGCATTTAAACAAAACACGAATTTTGATTGATAATCACAATCATACGTCATTTCATGACGACAGACGCAATACGACACTGTCATTATTTTTACGCCCGCTAGAGGGCGCTTACCTTTAAAACGTAAATATAGGTCATAATAAGGTACTTGCACAAACAACCTACAGAGTCGTTTTTTGTTGGAGGACAGGCTCGACTTTTTATCTCACAATTCTGAGATTTAGAGTTGCAATTCTGAGAACATAAAAAGGCATAATTGTGAGATAAAAAGTCACAATAACCTTGTTTTATTTTTTATTCAGTGGTGGAAACAGGCTTCCATACTATTGACTTCCATAGTAGGAAAAAGAAATACTATGAAAGTCAACGGTGGCCAGAACAGCCTAATTTCAAACTTTCTTCAAAATATCTTCAACAAGGTTTGGAACTACTCGAGGGTGAGTTAATGATGACAGAATTTTCATTTTTGGGTGAACTATCCCTTTAAATAATCTGTAATGTTTTATACACATGCACAGATAAGCAGGCAAAACTACCTACATCCACACTTGGCTACTTTCATCTCCTCATAGAGGTGTCGCACCGTAATGACACCCTTTTCTTGATACATCACTGCTATTGGATCCAGCTTGGTCGGGACGCAACACGCCATGTTTGCTTTCTTAGGATTGCTCAGGTTAACCAGAGTCTGGATGATAGCGTGTTTGGAGGGGGTGACATCATCTGTGAGAGGGAAATAACACACGCCTTTACACTCGTAAGCATCGTACTCAGACGGTGCCACGATCCATTTGTCCCATCCGATGTCCTTGAAGTTGACCTTCAGAGAAGTTCTCCGACAGTAATTGTTTGTGGCTTTCCTCTTTCTCCGAAGGTGATGGTTTACGTCCAAAAACACGTCCTTCTCATGAAGAACCATCTCTTTCACCTCTTCCAGCGACTCTCCCTTTCTGTTCCCGAGATCATCGGAGAAAACGATCAGGACCGCCGAGCTGTTGCGCTCTAAAGCCAGGCTCACGTCCAGGGCTTCACAGTCTTGTTGGATCTCCACCTGGAGTTCTCCGGCTCCTCGTCCAGATTCCTGCCAGCTCCTCACAGCCCGGCTCACGTCGAAAGCCTCCCAAGAGTTTCTGCTCTCTCTTACGTCTCTCCCATCCAGAAGATTTAATATGTTTGCGCTCTGCTCGTTCTCTACATCGTAGACGTTGATGGAAGCGAACAGATCAGCGCAGGTGGCTTTACTTCGTTCCCAGAGAGTGAAGAGCCTGAGCTGGACCGATGTGATCTCTTCATGATTTGGGATGGAAACGTTGAATAGCAGCCTGTGTTGTGTTTTGTTGCCCTGTCTGATGGAATAAATGACATCTGCAGAGAACATGAGATAGAGATTAATAAACCTTTTCACTAGTGCTGGCAATGAATCACATCCAAAATAAAAGCTTTTGTTTACATACAAAAAGTGTGTATATATCTGTATTATATGTGTGTGTGTGTGTGTATATATACACACACACACACACACACACATGCGTGTACAATTTCTTAAAAAAAGTTATGTTTATATTAGTGCTGTCAAATGATTAATTGCGATTAATCACATCCAAAATAAAAGTTTTTGTTTACATAATATATGTGTGAGCTGTATATATTTATAATGTATATACAAACTCACTTAAAAAAATATGTTATGCTTATATTGCTTATATATATATATATATATATATATATATATATATAATATAAAACATAAGAATATGAATATATAATTGTACAAACATAAACATTTTCATAATATATACTGTATGTGTGTTTACATATACATAATAAATATACACAGTACACACACACATAAAATTTAAACAAAAACTTTTATATTGGATGTGATTAATCATTTGAAAGCACTAGTTTATATATATATATATATATATATATATGTTTTTACATAAATATTGTGTTACACTGAATGACAATATAACAGTATTTCAACCAAATTTTGACATTTTATTTTCCAAAAACGTATTTAAAACCTTATAAGTAGACATTTTACTAACAGTTAATGTGCTTTCTATGGACATAAAATCACTTTTTTGAAATGTCTTTGACCCATACATAATAAATATACACAGTACAGACATATGATGTAAACAAACTATTATTTTGGATACGATTAATCGCTATTATTCATTATTCAGCACTACTTTTCACTAATAAACAAGTTAAAATCCTCATTATTGGTATGGAAATGAACGCTCTGTCTCTGGTCTCGGAGATCGTTATGTACTTACCCTGTATGACGAAGCTTCGGATCACATCCGACCGAGGGATGGAAG
>JAUCMR010000066.1:736812-748442 GCA_032357425.1 Enteromius argenteus
GACACTCTCTTTAATGCCTGAGAAAAAGTCCTACAATATGAACTATGTTGTGCTTATCACTGCATAAAGATTTTTGATTAGCCTGATAGTTTCCCTTATGAAAATTAACCATGGTTTTACTATGAATAAAACCAAAAAATCATGGTTACTATAGTTAAACAATGGTAACCACATAAAAACAATGACTTTGTTATACTAACCACAGTTTAATCATGTAGTAAAACTGTGGTTATTAAAATGGTAATAAACAATAAAACCACAGTTCATTTTAGTAAGGGTTAGCTTATTTGCATTTATGGGAAAATGTATTGACTGTATTCAGTGTAACTGTGTGTTAAATGTTAAATGCAAACCCTGCTAGACAAGACAAAACAGGTAACTTCTCATATGAAACAAGGTCATAGCTTTCAAATATGATCGTTATTTTTTAGAAATGTGAACAATAAATACCATTTTCTGGCTCTTTAATATGCCGTGACAGATTTTTGTATTTCCTGACTTCAAATGGCACGTGTACTGATTGCCTTTTCATATTTACGAGTATTTATGAAATAAACATGAATGAACATCGGAATGTGTTTCAATTCAACCGTATATCAATGCACACTAAATTAAAGTTCACCACAGTTTATCTACTCTCCTGTCTGATTTGTTTGTCAGATAAGATGGTGTATTCAGCATTATGACTGGTCAGATCGCCTGTCAGTCAAGCTCTGTGAATGGTCAGTGCTCATCTTGCCTTAGCTAATTGCCTTATAGGCTAAAACAGACAATAAAGAGGGGATCGCAGCCCAAATCAATATTTCTTTTCTACTTATTTATTTTCTCTGTGTATTAAGAGAGTAAATGTTCAGTTAGCTGGTAACTATCACAGAATACACTGACCTTTGGGATTGGGAACCCGCATGTTCCTGCGCAGTAGTAGGCATCAAATGCCTTTGGCGCCAATATCCATTCGCTCCAGCCGATGTCGGCAAAGTCCACCCTCAGGTAACGGCGAGAACACACCCGCGGCTCACTCCACTGCTTGCGTCGGGCTTTTTTCATGGTCTTCTCGTCGAAGCTGAGCTCCCTCGACCCTCTCAGTCCTCCATGATTTTCCTGACCTTTTGACAAGGATTTGGGCTTTTTCACAAAAAAGGCACCGTTCCATATCTCCTTGCTTTTAACATCATTATACTGGAGGTCAGGCAGGTAGTTACTCTGCAGGTGATCTACTTCTCTTCTGATTCTAGAGTTGAGTGAAGATGGAGGTGCTTTGATTCTGGTGTCCTCACGCACAGGAGAAGGACTGTATCTCTGCAGACTCACAGCGACACTGTTGGGCTCCGTTATTGCAACGTCATCAGTGTATACAAGAATAAACGGCAGGCTTTGAGGAGACAAGCGATCCGGACGTCTCTGATGCCCGAAGTCAAACTCTACGGTAATGGAGAGCTCGCCGTTCACATGGGCTTGTTTGATAGCTGATGATAGGTCCGTAATCTGCCAAAGCCCCTTTCTGTTAGGAGACAGTGTGATGTTGCTCAGCTGTGAGGGGATGGCAGCGTTTGGAGATGTTCCCTTAATAATAAGATGTGTGACCGTAAGGGACTGAAGGTGCTGGAGACGGCACGAGGCTCCTCGGGAACGCCGGCAGGCCCAAGGCCGTGGACGAGCTTGCTGGTCAAGAAAGTGCAGAGTTGACATCAGTATCACCTCCGAATCAGGGATAGAGGTCAGGTTGAAGTGGAACACCAACTTGTGGTGAGAGATCTCTAAAAAAAGCAGAACGAGAAATTAATAGCAGCTTGTCAATACAGCGTTGGTTTTACGTTCACGCATGCATGTGATAGACCGGTAAAGTTTCCAGACTACATCCTCGTAAACAACACATTTTTCACATTCTACATTTAATATCCGAACACTTTCTACAATTTACGAGGTAGTTTAATAAAAAGATAAACATGGCTCCCGAATCAGTCTCTGGACATATGGTAGTGTTTAGCGAGCGACTCTCAAGGTCTCTTTCTTTCTTTTTTTCTCTTTCCACTAATACCCTCTCAGTGTTTTAATAACGCACCTCCAGTGGAAACTTAGCAGCTCTGAATATATGGCCACTAAAATTACGAAATAATGGGAAAGTGCTTTGTGTGCATGTATTCACTTATGCTTATCATATAGAGGATAATTGATTTTTAATCAAGATGCATTTACAGCATTATGGATTTATGTAACGCTGGATTATAGTTAATCTTTTTTTAGGTCTAATCAGGGGTTTGAAATATTATAATTAGCACACATAAAGAATGCATAATACAGGATTGTAATTTATTTGAATATATGTGTGTGTCATACACACACACACACACACACACACACACATATATATATATATATATACACACAGTAACCAACATTTGAAGTGGATCATAAAAGTTTATCAAAGTTGTCCAAAGACAAGTATGGGTATTGTTTTGGTTCTAGGACAATTTTGATGAAATGGTGGTTTTTGAACCACTTTAAATGTTGACTACTATATTTATACACACACACACACACACACACACATACAATAACTACTATAACTATTGTATAGTGTAAATACAACTAAAATACAAATATAACAAAAAGGTCATTACAGTCATTAAAATTCAGATGCCAAAAATGTATCATTTTGGAGGTGAAAACAACAACAACAAAAAACATGAACATGAAATATTATTTTATCACAAACATTTCTATATTTGACATTGTTTTTAACAGCAGTCTCAGAGTTTTAAAGGTTTTTAGTTAGTTTCTCTCACCTGGGACTCCTCTGAAGCTTCGGATTGTATTTATGTTCTGTTGTTTTTGTTGTTGATGATGCTTCTTGCTGTATTTATCATAAACTCTGTACATGTTCACAGTCATCATGTCTCGAGCAGGACTGTGGAAGGACGGCTGTGTTGCAGGAATATCTCCGTTCAGTTCAGACGAGTTCACGAAGTAAAGTTTGACGATGTTAAAATAGAGAAAAGCGCGTGCCACCGCACAAATTGATGCCATTTTCACAATTTATCCCCCGCAGTCCCTTTAAACCGAATCAAAGATGAGCTGAAGCGGAGGAGTGATGGAAAGCTGGTGTGTCGGTGGAGGATGACTGGTGCTCAGTGCTCATACACTTGTCTCTCGCAGCTGAGGCGATGACAGATGATGACGCCTGCAGCCAACCAGAAGCGTGACGCATCATCCTGAAGCACGCGCTGCGATGCGCTCCCTCTCGCTCTCTGCAATGGACTATTTAAATTTGACCATTTAGGATAAATGCGTGGACGCACTTAAACTCGTTTCTTTCATTGTATAAACGTTTTGAAATGAAGGTGATGCTTACAGCTTTTTCCACCAACTGCTTACGTTTTCAAAACTTTGCCTCTTTTTTTTTTTTTACTTTACACACAAATTGAAGAACTGCATACACAACATGCAAAACTGGGTTGAACAAATTTCGTACCATATGCACGTGTTACGTATTATATGCGCGCCCAACACGTGCGTGCCATATATACGCCAAAGTCTATTTTTTGCGTATCAATACCAGTTTTTGTTTTTATTTGGCATACTATTTATAAAGATTTTCATGAGACCGGGCTCACATTTCTGTAGGAGATCGAAAGTGAGATGTTGAAAAATTTATGGTAAACATGAAAGCAAGTTTGAAAGCAAAGTATTTTCTTTTGTGGTTGTGTGAATACAGTATTATACAGTTGGCCTACCAAAGAAAAGTGTTTTATGAAACTGAAAATCAAGCCTGAGAATTAGTGCATGGTTTTGATTTGGTGTGTTTGAGGGTCAGCTTTCAGAAATGAAAGATTTTATGTGTAAACTATAAATTTTTTTAAAAAATTTGCATCAGACATAAGCAGTAAAATACTTCACCAATGCTTTTACAAAGCAGTGCATTTCTTAGATTGTGTGAGGAGGACAGATAACAGCGTACATGTAAACGTTTAAAGGGTTTGCTCTCAGTGAAAGAGGTGGTGACAAGCTGCTAAAACACTTCCAGCTGCTCTCTTCAGCACAGTTAGGGGTTTCTTTTCACTCTGGGCTCTACATGCCCTCATTTTGTGCTTAAGTTTGCCCCATAATGAATGATGACGCAAAAACGGTTTGTGATTATATGCACCATCTTACAACACCACATCCATTTCTGTCTGCACGTTTCACACAGACTGACTTCATAGATGCAGAGTTTGCTCGACTTGATCCATTAATTCACCTGAACACAGTAATACTTAAAAATGTAGCTATAATTATTAATATGTGTGACTTTATGCACTGTGCAGCCATAATCATTCATCTTAAAAAGAGCGAAACTCAAGTTTGCAAACTTGAAGAAAATATCAGATGTATTGATTTGCATTCATTTACTTTTGGTGCCTGTTTAAATGATGTACAATGGAAAAAACAAACTCCCAGATCAAGAACGCTTCAAAGTAATAAATGGCTGCAAAACTATTCAATCTTTGCAGTGTTTTGGTCTGAAAATGATGAATATGTCTGGTGCCCTGCAGTAAACCTCTCTGGGCTGAACGCTCTCATTATTGAGTTTTTTTGCATCGAATGCTCATCTAAACTAAAAGACAGTGTAAGCGATGTTGATTTTGGACCCTCACCAATCTCCCACTTTTTTCATTCCGCTGGCTCCAGCTAAATGACCATTTTGACCGATTTGGTCATGGATGTCCGTGGGCCATGAAAACCTCTGTTAACCGCCTCATCTGTGCCAAGATTCATCAATGTTTGGCTTCACCTCTCTTCTCTTGTACATCAGTGGCTTGCTTTCTGACAGCTCCAGTCTCTCAGAAATATCCGGTCGGTCTGTTGTATTTGCATATAGAGACCAGTCATGCCAATCGGACTGATGAATAAAGCTAAATGAACTATACTTGCATTTCCTGAATTAAATTCTAATGCTTGCATATAGGACAAAAAAGTGATTGGTAATTCAGAGCTGCCTTACACTTTGCCCCTGCATATATATGCAAATAGAAGAGTGATGATAATTCATCATGCAAATATTATGATCAGTGTTATCAGTAGTTTTGAATGGAGAACATTTAAACAATGTACTTTATGTCAGTGGAATATTTTTAACTGCAGTCTTACCAGAAATGGACATTGTGCCTAATTCTGATTTATTTTTAACTATATATTTGAAAAATAAAAAAGTAAGCTTTTAAACTGAGTTTTATGCTTAAATGTTTTAGAAAAAAAATGTCATTGGGAGAATTCAAACTAAAAAAGTATAAACATGTATAAATTAGTGCTGTCAAATAATTAATCAGTTAATTATGTCCCCCCCCCCAAAAAAAACTTTAATAAATGTGTGTGCTGTGTATTTATTATGTGTATATAAACAGACACACATGCATGTATACATTTCAGAAAAATATTTTTTTATAAATGAATTTATAAATAAATTAAATTATATGAATGCAAATACATGTAAATATTTTCTCTATATATGTTTTGTGGTTGTTCATTATGTATGTATGAGAACGAGAAACGAGAGGTTTCCCCGGTGAGGGCTATTGACAAAGCAGCTCTGAGCTTACAAACACTGCCTTATATGCAGAATAAAATGAAAATGACATTTTCTAAAGACAGTCTTCCTTCAGAAATACAAAACAATATATAAAAAAACTCATGCCTCAGTTCGATAATTAAACTTGCATTACGTAGTTGTAGTCGGCGGCACTAACAAGACCCATAAACAAACACAGACCAGAAGTTAACTTAGGTCCAGGTGCGTGCGCCCGATGAAACCGTCTATAGCTGCTGTCTGACGGGCTGCAGCTGGGGCCGATCAGCCAAAGATGAGGACGTGCAGGTGTGTGTCCTTTATTTCCAGCTGATGACTCCTCTGGACGCTCATCACAATATATATATATATATATATATATATATATATATATGCACAGTACACACACATTTATTATGTAAGAAAAAGTTTTATTTTGGATGCGATTAATTGTTTGACAGCACTAGTATAGAAAAATTATAGAAGTTGTTGAAAAATATAAATTATGGCTATACATTTAAATATTAAATTTAAAACTTATTTTTTGTAGTAAGGGACAAGTTGCCAACAAAGAATAAAAAAGTTGTAGTTTTGTAAGAGAGGATTTTATTCATTTGCCTTTCTTTTGCCACTACATGATTCCCATACTTACATACTGCAAAGTTTTGAGTTAAATGGAGAACATTTAACAAGTCAATAGGAGATTTTAAACTGAAAATAACTACTATATACAATATAAAAATAAGATATATTTTTACTTTCCTATTTGTTGACTGAAGCACAGACTTGCAGAAACTGTCTATTACTGTAATTTCCACAATAATCCAGTCATATAACATCGATCATCAATCATCAGGAATCAGACCACAGGAACGCTGACCACAAGGAGGGTCAGGCAGGAATCTCATCCGTCCTCAAGTGACAGAACTTCACCAGAGGCACGTTCTGTCGACAAAACCCCACCACAATTATCCAGCATTTATTTTCAGAAATCATCTTCAAAACCGTACACTTCTCAAATCACATTTCTGAGCAATTCTGTCCTGTGAAGCTGCACAGGTCATAATTTATTGTAATTTTGCTGTCAGAATCACAGTTTATTCAGCATCAGTGAGATGAGAAGCAGGTTTGCTATGTCAAAGGACACGCTGGATCATGGGTTGAAGTTATGAAGTTTGACATGATCTATATGTTACAGACGGCACTTTAACTTGCTTTGCTTTGTAGAAAAAAGTGATATGAACACTAATCCTTCAAAATAAGGGCTAAAGCAAAAAAATATAAACATAAACCTAACCAAAATCAAATGTATGCCCGTGTAACTTTGACAATGCTTCATGTGTATTTAGTGTTAATCACGATTGATTGCATCCAAAATCAAAGTTGTGGTTTACATAATATATGTGTGTGTACTGTGTACATGTGTGTATTATGCATATATAAACACACACACACACACAGTATATATTTTCAAAATATTTACGTACATATATTCATACAAAAATATACATTTAATCTATTAACTTAACATATATTTTTACAAATATATACATGCATGTGTGTGTAATTATACATACATAATAAATAAATACAGCACATATGTACATATGTACACAAAAACTTTTATTTTGGATGCGGTTAATCGCACTAGTTTTTAATATATATTTTTTAATAATCACTTTTTGGATGTGATCAAATTAATAAATGGATGACTGCAGTATATCACTCTTTCTGTGGAAAAGAAACACTTATTTATATGATTTTTAATCTTTGGCTAATGGATCTGTTTAATAACAGATATAGCTCTGATATATTTTCTCTTGAAAGTCTGTAAAAAGTTGATTATCATCTCCATCAGAGAGTCTGTACTCTGTAGTATATAACATCTAGTAAAAGAAGAGGCCAAGCAATAGTCCCTCCTGGTTTGTTGATCCATACATCGACTAAAGGAGAGTGTGATGGTCATAGGCCGTTGTTTTCAGTCCTCACCGTTATCAATCAGTTCAAGGGCTCCTGAACAGGAGGGCCATTTTCCCATCATCACTCGCTCAGCAAGACCATTACACTCCACATTAATGCCTCTTCTCTGCACCTCACTTTCATTCTCCATAAATCAGCCTCACTCACTGCCAAAACTGTGAAGTGATTTTCCTTTTTTTTTTTTTTTTGTTCCCAGCATGTTTTTGTTAGTGTAATACGATGTGTGAGCAGCATAACCTCACAGGTCAGATCAAACTGTGTTAGTAATGTAAACAAGATGCTAGCTTTTTGGTATTTATTTGATTTTCAAACCAATTATTCTTACAAGTGAATAAATATGTGTGTGTGTGTTTGTAACATAAACTTAATGTGATGCATATTTGTCAGTCATAAATAAAATGGATGTTTTCTGTAATAGTTATAATAAACTGAATATGTTATAAGTACACAGTATCCAGGTTTATATATTTATCTACAATCAGTCCAGTTCGTTTCACTCTCATACATTTTAATTAACTGATTGTTGCTTGTTTTTCAGCTTTTTAACTTTAATACATTTGAATCGTTTCTCATTAGATTCATGCTAATTCTAAACAATTTAAAAAATGTGATTGAATCTGAAATCATATAGATGCAAAGTTAACACATTGAGTTTGTTAAAACTCACTGCTGTCAAATGACTAATCATGATTAACTGCATCCAAAATAAATGTTTTGTTTACATAATATATGTGTGTGCTGTTGATTTATTATGTATATATAAAGACATGCATACAAACATATATTGAAAATATGTACATGTATCTACATGTATATATTTATATTCATAAAAATTATATATAAATATATTTTATATATATACGTAATTTTTTTTCTGAAATATATACATCATAAATATACACAGTACACACACATTTATTATGTAAACAAACTTTATTTCAGATGCGATTAATCGTGATTAATCATGTGACAGCACTAGTTAAAACTGTATTTTTACAATATATATTTCACGAGTTCGCGCTTCCTCATTATCATAGACAAGAAAATAAAGCGAATTTGGCGTGCTGTCCAGGGGACGAGCCGGGAGTACTGCGGACGCCGAACCCTAGTGGCTTGAACCCTAGAGAGGGCAAGAGCTCGGCGTCCGGCTCGGTCCCGCATGCCCCCCCGGAGGAAGGCGCGAGGGAAGAAAAGGTGGAGAAGGGGTGGAGGAGGGATGCACGAAAGGCGAGAAGCGGAAGAAGGGGAAACGGGGTTATTTATAGTAGGCGGAAAGGAACTGATTGGGCAGGTGTCACGAAGGATTGGTTAGATAATGCGGGGCCAGCCGTGATCGATTCGTCCAGCTTCCTCCCGAAACTCGTTTATTAGCATAAACATCACATATATATATATAAATAATATTTAACATCTTTTTGTATTATTTTGCACATTTTAATAAAAACAAACACACAGAACTCTTATGGGTTAAATTAGTTTGCATTTAACATCTTAAAAGTCAGAATAACAGTAAATGACTATATTGAAGATCATGCTGACACATTTCACATTCAAGTGTATGTTTAAAAAAAAATCAGGACTAGACTTGTCATTAAAAATGATCACATGGCTGCATCAGAGGAAACTTCCTCTCTCTGGTCGTCTGAAGTGACTTCATCCCACAGAACCACAGAGTCTGAACACAGCATCGATCTGAGCTTGCAAATCTGGAGTGCTGTCAGTCTTCATTAGTTCTGCTCTAATACAGCTGCCCTGAACTTCATCTTCTAGATCACTCCAGCACTGTCTGAGATCTGCAGCTATCTCTACATAATTTTATTATTTTTAAGCATACAGATTGCTAAATGACAACAAATCTTACTTATTTTAAGTAAAAGACGCACATTTGAAACCTAAAACGTGTTGTGTCTTTTACACAGGACATAAATGAAGCAGTAAGAAAAGACGGCAATGTAAAAATAAAAAAAAACATGATAAAGTAACAGATTTATTTGGTTAGGCTTTTTAAAAGTTTAATTAAAAACAGAGAAAATTCTCAGAATGGATTTTTAAAGTGTATTTAAATATTTTATTTTTCTGCTACTATTACTGTGATTGGTCCAAATTATTTAGAATAAACATCTGTCATCAACATACTTTTTACATAAAAAAATATTTTGTTCATATTTGATCTTAATATAAAGTTAAAAGTTTTATATTTGACAGATTTTAAAATAAAGTTGCCATGCACTGATTTTTCAAACTTTAGTGAGTGATTTAATTTATATTAAGAAACATGAGAGCGTTTCTGCTCAGTTTTTTTCTCTTTTCTTAGGGCTCAACAATTACCACAATATCTTGTTTTACCTGAATTATTTCTCTGTTATCCTGCGGTATGTGCTATTGCCACAGGCCTTTGCTGATTTCCAAGAATTATTGTGTGACCCTTGGATGAACCCTCAGCATCGAATCATTGAAGAATATGAGCCTCGAGCGGCGAGTGCTGTGTTTGTCATTAGGCTGAGGGGTGCCTCACTGATTCATGCAGTTATGCTGTATGTTCCTACTCCCAGGTGTCAAGAAAACATTCAATGCTCAATCTCCAGAAAAAAAATACACACTTCCCAGTAGCTGATCTCTTAATCATAGAGACACCGTAAAATATCAGGAAGGGATATTCACTGATTCAACAATTAATCTGATTACAGCCACAATATATGGGCAGCTTCACTTCATTTCTAGGCCATTTAAAAAAGTTTTATATCTAAGTAGTAGACTATGTTTGTGACTTCTAGCGGTTGAATAACAGAACCACAGGACACTTGCGGAGAAACATTGTTTTGCTGATTACACGAATTGTGCTTTGTCTGCGCGGATGAATCTGAAGACTCGAGCTGCACCGCTGTGATGACGTTTATCGGTACGTATGTCACTGATGACATCATCGTCTTATTTAAAGGTAAGTGTCTTACACTGTTGTTTTGACTCGCTTAAACCAGCTGTTTTAAAGTAAAGTTACAAAAGTTTGGCAACGCTGACTGACACATGGGATAGCTGCATATCTCCGCCATCTTGGATTGCCGTCTAGCGAGTGTGTGCATAGATACTTCCGGTTGTGCTAAAAGCCAGACAATCCAAATATTACCTTGTATATCTGTTTAAAGGATTTATAGTATCACTTCATATGCAAATAAGATACACACCGCTATTATTACTATACTATGAATGCTAAATGAGCGGGTATTTAAAACTTACATATGTTTGGGTCCGGTAAATGAATGCTGATGAACTCACGCTGTGTACACACAGCTACTCAATACATTTTCTTTTCTTCTTCTTCTTCTTGGTTTTTAACGGCGACTGGCAACCAACTTAAATAGATGCATTACCACCACCTTCTGCTCCAGAGTGTGGAACAGAGTTTTACAATCTATTTACCAAACCCGTTTCTTGAATAAAATCGAAGAAGACTTTAAAATTTACTTCACTTGCCCATTTTATTAAAACCTTAAAATTTAAATCCTGATTTACACTCTTTCTTATTTCTTCCATCATTGTTCCTCTTTCTTGCTCATACTTCCTACAATCAAGAAACACATGAGTTATTGTTTCATCAACATTACAGTGATCACATAGCCCATTTGGGTGTTTCCCTGTTATTTTAAGTGTGTTATTTAAATTTGAGTGCCCTAATACTGTTCTGTTGAAAATAACCTCTTCTTTCCTTGACTTACCTGTACACTTTATGTTTTGATTGACCTTGTTTATTAAACTGTACAGGAATCTACCCTTTATTTCATTGTTCCATTTAACTTGCCACTCTTCAACCAATTTACTCCATTTTAAAACCTTAATCTCAGATTTACTTAACGGCACTTGTAACTCTATTGTTTCTTTCTGTAAAGCTTGTTTTGCTAATTTATCCACTTCTTCATTTCCCCTTATTCCTACGTGTGCTGGAACCCATATAAAACTGATTGATGTATCATTTTGAACAATTCTTGAATATACATGTAGGATATTAAAAAGAATATCTTGGCGACTAGATTTACAGGAACCGTATGTAAGAAATGTATTGTAATAATCATAAAATGGCCCTGTTATGTTCAACAGGCATTAAGAAATCATG
>JAUCMR010000066.1:748542-774946 GCA_032357425.1 Enteromius argenteus
CGCAAAACATCTATCATGAAGCATTAACATAATTAACAGAAAATAAACTTACTGTGTAGGACTCGTCACTTGCCATTGGAATCTCCTTGTAGCAGCCTAAACATTCCTGGATCCTGCAGCTTATCTGGCAACCTCTAGTCAACGGGGAGGGGGAGGGGAGACACCGCTCAACAATATTTTGAAAGTATTTTGAAAGTGACTGCAGTACCAGTTTTGGCCATTTCTTACATACGGTTCCTTTAAAAGATCTCAAGCTTATTAAAACTGAAACTGAGTCTGAACAGATTAAAACATTGTCAGGTTTTTCCCCACTACCCACTTCACCACATAATTTCTACTGTATAAACTGCCAAATGATCTGACGTTCTCTTTACTTCACTGATCCACTGATTACCAGTAACTTGGGCTAAAAAAGCAACCCCAGTTGTTTGACATTAAGGATCTTTTGATCCGTCTGTATATATTTGTATATGTCGAGGGTACTGGACTCTGGTATATTCTGAGAATGCAGATATCAAGTCAACTTCTCTTTCTGTTCTTTTAACCTCCAACAGATGCAGATCTACTTGAGGTGTTATATAGACCCATGGTTCATACTCCTGAATAACAACTGTAGGACTAATCTTGATATTATTTACCTGCAATTCTTCTGCATAAATTTTACTACACATTTTCTTTTCCTTACGTATTATGTAAATGTATAATACTTATTTCTCAAAAATGCATTTTTTATTTGTTTATATACTTTTTTAAATGAAATAGGCTATTTACCTGCAATTGATCTTAAATATCCATGTCTCAATTTTGCACAAACATCGTTTTTTCACATATTTTAATATTTTTCACAGTTAACTTTGGATCAAACATATTTTTAAAATGAAAAAAAAAAGTACTGTAAAAGGATGCAAATAATACATTTTTATGATACTATGCATATAATATAGATTTATGCACACTATGATTATTTTTCCTTAATTAACATCAGTCAGTATTTGCAAATGTACCCAAATTAGCTCAAAGGCTAGTTTTTCATTATTGGTACTGTCACTGTCACACATTTTAAATCAAATTTCATCATATTTTAGGTTTGAATGAAGAAATGTCTGTAAATTTAATAGAAAATTGTATTTTCTGCCAGGACATTATCCATTTTCTACAGATTTTTATTTTTTTCCATTATAACACCAAACAGTTCAGGGCGCTCCTCATTCAGTCATTTTGATTACAAAATAAAAAAGGGAGAGTAGAATAGAAAAAAGTCTACCTGTTTCCATCACAGAACCGAACATGCTGAGCGATATTCGCTAATACGGTCAAGTCTTTCATTTTTTCATCTTTGTTTTTTTTTCATCTTCGTACATGCTTTATGCATTGTGAAGTATTTGACAAAGTTACAATTCAATTTCAGTAAAAAACACATTTATATTTACTGGTGATATGTATTATGTACTTTATTGTCTCTGACAGACATCATGTTAAAGTGACTCAGGCCCCTATTTTTTCGGTCTTTTCAGAAAGCGTTAACATAGTCAAAACCTTTAGTAATGTGGGTTTTCCACGCAAATGCATGTACACCTCTTCAAGCTTCTCATAAATAATATTGTGTATTGTGCAAGTAGTGTTTTGACAGACATCAGTGTTGTGATATTCAAATGATGTGGATTTGAAAGGAGATTGATCATAAGATAATAACTATTTATTTCTTATCCAGCAAGTATTCAGTGAAGTGAGTGATGCCCATTAGTGTGTTGTCTATGTTTTTATTTCTAATATTTCAACCAACAACCAAGTTGTTTTTGAGAGTGAGTTTTTGACGGACATGATAACGTACTTGAGGGATGTTTGATTCCTGCTCAATTATTAAACATGCTTTTTGCATTAGTTATTTTACGTAATGAATTTCATATGATTGGTTTGTCAAAAATGTTAAAGAGTTAGTTCACTGCAAAATGAAAATTGTGTCATTAATTACTCACCTCATGTAGTTCCAAACCCATAAGACCTTCGTTCATCTTCAGAACACAAATAAAGATATTATTGATGATATCAGAGAGCTATCTGTCCCTCTATAGACAGCAACACAACTGAAATGATCCAGATCCTGAAACAGTAAAACTGTCCATGTATAACGCCAGCACAGTCAGCTGATCCGGGATCAGCTAGTTGCGAACGCTCACAGTCACCGGAGTACTAATGAGACGCACCTGTTTTAATCAGAGACTGCACCTTTAAAAACCAAACGCTCCATTCAGTCTACGGCTGAGCTCGAGGTAACAGAGCTACTCACCTGCTGTCTTTGCCTCGTTTACTTGTGTCTTTGTCTCGCTAGTGATTCAAGCTGACTATGCTGTTGCCAGTGTAATCTCGTCCGTTGCCATGGAAAGAATCCAAGTTGCCCGCAACCACCTGTGAATACTTACCTGTGGGACCTGCCTGCGTTCACAGCCTCCGCATCCACAAGGAAGCATTACGGATCTCGCCTTATTCCCTGTAAGCCTTATACGAACTCACCTTGCACACTCACCTGCCTGCACCTTGTCACTCAGCACCTGTGGAGGGAAAAGAGTAGGCGATCAGGAGATCGTTATTATGAACTGTACTACCAAGTTGTGAATGCTCTCTGTTGACTTACTTTTGTTGTCTGTGCAGTCCCACGAACAGCAGTAAAGTTAGCAATCCGGAGATCGCCGTTACCTCAAGGCTCCCGTTTACAGCGATCAGGAGACCGCTGTATTCATTTATATGTTTCAATTGTTTAATGCCTCAGTGCCTGAGATTTCTGTTGAGCCTACCTTTTCTGTTTGTAAAATAATCTCCTTTTATTTTGAATTCACGTCTCTCATCTTGGCCTTGAGCGTTACACCATGTGACATCAGTGGATCAACTACAGTTTTGCAACGCTACAAGAATACTTTTTTTTTTTTTACGCAAGGAGATGATCAAATTTCTTATGGGTGTGGAACGACACGAGGGTGAGTAATTAATGATTGGATTTTGGGTGAACTAACCCTTTAAATACAGCTGTTGCAAATTTGTTGACTTCTTTTTTTTTTTTTCTTTTTTTTTTCCAATGTATTGCTTTTACCAGGAATGGAGTGGTTTTGATGCACACAGTTGTTTTGATTGCCTCTTATAGTATCATAGTTTATTTTTTATTTAAACCTATGAAAATGCAAATCCTGTTGTAAACATTGGTGAAAAATCACTTTTTAAAGCTTTAGTTCCATCATTATCCCTCACAGACAGATAGACCCCAGAAACAGTCAAGCTTAGCTTCTAGACATCCAGCGCTCCTTCTCCACCTCATTCTCTCTTTCTCCACCTGCTCTTTCTCGCTTTCCTCAATGAATTCTTTTGAATCGGAGGCCAGCAAAAGCAGAGGTCCAGCCAGCATATGTGAAGCTGATCAGACGTTTGGGCAGAGATGATGTAGACTGTTGCTATTCCCATTCAGGGGCTCTGTTTCATACAGATGAATAGAAATGCAGCAGCTGATATATTTGATTATCGTTACTTTTTGAGATTCCCCAGACATCAGGCTCAGGTTCCCGAAGACTGAGTAATTTATTTGTCTGGGGATGGATAACATTCCATTTATTCATTTCCATATGGATGTCTTTTTCACCTTTCTTTTCCTTTCTCTTTCCTTCCCGATAAGCATGTAATAGTCAGATGTTCCTTTTAGGACGTTTTCTTTCCCTCACATCTCTCCCGTTCTCCTCCTGCATGTCTGCGTGGGTTGTGTGTGCGAAACAATGAAGTGTAAGATAAGTGATTGTTTAAACAGCTCTCGCGCTTCATCAGAGCGATGACAATGTTTGCGCAACGGCCATCAGTCAAGTGCACTGACCAACTCCAGTAAGTCATCCATCTCTCCAGCCTAAGCACGGACTGCTTTATTTCATCATGAAATTTTTATGTGCAGAAAAATAACAAGAAGGAAACCTGAGCACTGTGATTTTCTCGTCTTTTTTTTGTTTTGGGGGAGGTATTTAAACAAAAGGCTTCTGTTGTTACTAAATCAATGTTAATTTGCGACTTGGCAAACGTTCGGTCAGAGGAAGCTGTGGTTGAAGGATATTTCTTTCACAAAGCTATCTTGTGTCTTTTTGTAGCCCAAATTCTATACTTACACTCAATATGACCTGGTAGATATGAGAGGAAACGCTTGAAACGTACGTCATGGCATCTCAAGAGGTAGGTTTTATTAGATCATGTTTCAAAAGCTAACAATGAAGTACAGCTACACCTTTGTCCAGACATCATAACATCCAATGGTCCCTTCTGAACCCAGAGTCTTGAGGAACTGCTAAAGATTATGCAAGCACCGCTGCCAAAGAAGGATAGACAATACTGTGAAACTTCAGAACACGGTTAGAAAAAATAATATTAAACTGAAATTATGAACTACAAAATCCTAACCACAGGCAGTCATAAATACAGTGTTGTTCCAAGACTTACACCACTTGGGCAACTCTTGGTGCAGTGGAGACTTGCCCAGTTTATCAAAGGGAGATATTTGAAACAGATGAGGGCTAAAATATGGAATATGAGCATAGAGTTAACAGCTGAGACTAGGGTTAACATGCTTTCATCAGCTGCCACTGTTGGTATGGTTGGGAATCTAGTTGGTTAGCTGAAAAGGTGTAGGTTAAAGTGCCTCTATTATGTATTTTTGAAAATGAGCTTTCATGCAGTGTTTAACACAGTGAAGGAAAACATCCTGCAAAGTTTTAAATCTAAAATGCACCATGTATAAAGTTGTTATCTCTCAAAAGAAAGAGTCGACTCTGAATCAAACGAGTCGTTTTTAAAACGAGTCCCAAGCCGTTTCATGTTGACGTCATTATGAAACATCAGCATATTGCCAGCCCACTTGTTGCACACACAGATCTGGGAGAATTGGACTTTTGTGTTGGTCTGAAAGAGAATGCAAATTCATTCTTTACCACTAGGTGCAATGTCATCCTGTTGTTGGTGACTCCAAAAAAAAATAAAAAAAATGAACCTTTCATAACTCATAATAGTGTCACTTTAAATCCCTAAATTGATTAAAAAAAGAAGTTTAAAGAAGCATCACAACTGCATCCTTAAGCATATAACTTAAACTGACCTTGATTGAGGGGAACTGGCTAAAATGTTAATTAAATTGATTTGCATAAGTGTCAGCATGACATGCATATTTTTTAACATTTAAAAACTATTATGCACTCATTCTGTTGTTTTAAACTCAGTGCACAGTAGGGTTATTATCATAAACTAAAACCATATAATAAGCATTAACTGAAACTAATTTCAGCTAGTTGACAAAAACAACATTTTTCATTTTCACGTTGTTTAAGTTACATATATAGCTAAAACTAAAAACAAAATCTTACTAAGAACTATATAAACATATTTAATATAATGACATGAAACAACAAATACTTAAAACTGAAAGACTAATTCAAAATATTAACAAAAACTATAATAGTATATCAATAACACTGATGCACATATTTACATTCTGCACTGCACTGTACTGTGTTTATCTTGGGTCCTTACAGGCCCAGCTCCACGGGGGGCCAGAAGCTCCGCCCACCCTGGCCCCACATTACTAACAGCCAATCACAAAATTGTTATGGTATTCAGTTGAGCTTCCTACATTTTTCTTTTTCGCTTTCTTCCCACAACTCAGTCTCCACTCCCGTCCACACCCACAAACCTGTTAATAATGTATAGAATTTTTGCACATCAGGGAGCCGCTACCAATTTGCGCGGAATTGAAAACTTTTTAAATGAGTGCCTGCGCTGTATACTTTCTCTTTCGATTTGGCAATCATGTGTCCTGTGTAAAGGGAGAGCATCTTACAAGATCTTACAAGATATTTGTCAAAGAGCTCAGCATCTGTTTATGCATGTTGGTGCATGGTCTTGTTAGTTTCGGTGGTGTAGTGCAGGGTATGCACAGGTGTACACGGCGTATACCAACTTCTTTATCGGTTGGCTTTGCGTACCCACTTCTAAATCCCCTCTGATGTGCATTCCATAGTGTCCTGCATTAACCAAATCATGACAGTCAAATATTGCATATTGCATAAACACCCAGTGAAGACAGTGATGCGGTCAGGACGCGCCGACATCCCTTTAAATATGATTGATGATTGTGCCCACGCCCGCTTTGTTCCGAGAGTGACATAGATACTGCCTCTTCAACTACAACTTTGAATGAAGACGTCAGCCAAAGTGAGCACTCTTTCATAACAGATCCAGTGCTCGAAATGTGCCGGACACTCCGGTACGCATTCTCGGCACTTTTATCATTTAATCTTTAGCGCTTTAGAGTCAGAACGTCAGTATCAGAGTAATTAGAAATTATACTATGAAATCAGACTACCCAGGAGGGGCATCATGAATTACCTCTCATCTCGTCTGTCTAACGCATGAGAATATGTCACGGGAGGCGCGCAAGTGGTAAAATAAAAATAGCTAACAATAATCAATAACATTATAAAATGAAAAGAAGCAGGTTTTTGCTCTCAGATGTTTTTTAATCCTGTAAAATGTGTATTATTTATTGCAAAGTTTGCCCATCTATTGTGGCTAAGATTAATTTCATAATGATCCTTACTCTGTGAAGTAGCGGAAGTGAAAATGTGCAACTATTATTGGGGTGAATTAAATGCAAGACTAATGTTTATAACAGGCTTTCATTCTTTCGCTTAAAAAAAAAAGGGGGGACTTAAATTAAAAGTATATCCACTATATCCCCCACCTTCATTACCCTGGACCACCTGGAATATCACTTGGCATACCCTGCATCTCCTATCTGGAGCCGGGCCTGGGTCCTTAAATTACTTTTTTAAGGGACTATTTCTGCAATTGTAAAGCCATTAGGTGGAGACAAGTATGATTCTTTATGAAGGAGTCAATGAACCATTCACTCAGCTGATTCATTCAAAACACATTTAGGAAAAAAGGATGGTATTCATAAGTGAGTCATTGAATTATCCACTCGACCAGTATGCCAGTTAGTTTAAAACAGTGCTTCATTCAGAAACATAACAGTCTTTATGAGTGAGTCATTGCACCATTCACTCAACCAATTTGATCAAAAGCACTGATGTATTCAGGAACAAGAAGAGTGGAGACGTAATAAAGTTTATGTGGAAAGCTTTTATATGGAGATTGTTTGGCGTTGGTGTTGTATTCAGGTTTTTTCATGTTCATATGCACATGTTTTGAATTAGGCTTTTCCAAAGTTTTTCTATGTGAATAAATGTGAAATAATTTATATAGTTTTTGCCAATTACTGACAAACCAGTTGCTCTTCCAGTTTGTCTTGCTGTCTTTTCTGCAAATCCCATGTTAAACCAGTAAAGCAGACCAGCTTAACCAGCTCTGCCAGGAGCTCTAATGCAATGTTTATGCGGTTTAAGGTGCAAGAAACACATTATTTTCCACATACTGTACATTATTGTTTCTCCTCTAAGCCCCACCTCCTGAAACAGGTTGATTTGTACAATGCTTATCGTTCTAAAAAAGCGAGGTGTGCTCTGATTGGCCAGCTATCCAGTGTGTTGTGATTGGCTGAATACCACAAGCATGTGGCGGAAGGCGTGTTTAAACGAGTCGTTTTGGGGGGTGGGGGTTCAAGTTCAAGAAAACTTAATATATGACCATTTAAGTGACAGCACCTCAACATAAAAGATGTTAAATAATTATTTTAAGTCGTCAAATTTTTTAGTCTAGTTTGATATATTTTCCTCAAAACATCACTTTCATCACTTCACCACATGTATTGGTCTAAAAGTGCAAATCAGAGTTGTTATGTTATTCACAGATATCCTCTTTAAACAGGAACATCTGAGGTGAGTGTGAACCTGTTTTTATTTTTAAAAGAATCTACATATATTTTCAAAACCATAAATACTTGTTTCCTCTCATGCATTTCACTAGACCTGCGTTCAATTAGCTTCTCTTTAAAGAAGTGAGTCTTTGACTCCAAAACTCTCTTGTTTTCCCCAGGTTTTGATTTTTATGCTTTGACACAAAATGATAGAGGCACAGTTCACTTTCCCAGTGATCACAATCCATTTGGAGTCAGAACATTGGTATTTTTTTGCTCGGCTGTCTCACATCTGTCTCTGTCTTTATCCGAGTGATTTACTGCGGCAGAATGTTGACATCTGCAGATCCCATACAAACGAATCTACCGTTTCATCACAGAAACAAAAATCAATCATTCCAAGAACTCATCGAAACGGGATTCTTCAAAGCTCTAGACTGTGTATTGTGAGAAAGAGTTCTGCCTGTAAATGAATGACTTCACTGAGTTGATGGATGGAGGGAGTTGTGTTATACAGTGGTCTGTATTTTGAGTTTTAGAAGTGGTCGGGCAGATCTGCGCACATCTGGCGAGACGCGAGAGTTTTTCAATAGCTCCGCAACAATTACTGGCAGTAAATAACGGTGTGAGATTTTATGATGTGTCTCAGGCTGATATCCATGCTTAAGACATAAAACAGCTCCTTAAAGGAAAATTCAGTCAGAAAAGTTGACAGACAAGCTTGTAATCAAATCAGCCTAGTTACACAACCACTCTTTGCTATTTCAAATCCATAACGGTCACATGATTTCAATAAAAAAGGATATTTTTCCTGCTTTTTCCTTTGCAGTGGAGTTTTATGAGTTACAGTACTTGAACAAATGTTTCTTTGTTTGCAGGAAATGTCAACCAGGCTATTCTCTGGCATTGTAAAACTGAAATAATGAAATTAATTTTGGCAACCCTGTGCTGCAGAATTATTTCTGTAAGTGTTTAGCCCTAGTATGATCGCAGGCGTCTAATGAGGTAAGGGTCACAGCAGTGTTGGATGGGATTGAGCTCAACATGAGGCTGAGGTTTTCAGAAAGATTGACCTTGTTGCTGTTGTCAGTATAATGTTTCTTTGAAGTTGCATTACATGCGGTTTTGTGAGGAAACATGCATGTGTCAACACCTACATGTAATGCCTTTGTGTGGCTTTTTATTTTACGAATTCCTGATCTCAAAAAACTGTGGTAAAATTGTATTAGGATAATGTGGAAAGGTGGTATACTAGTTACAATTCTTCAAGAAAAAATGCACCCCAAAATTAACATTTGCTGAAAATGGCCACATCCAAGATTCATTTGACTGTGTTTCTTCGTCAGGTTTGTAGAAATGTGTCTCAGGAATGGATGCTCTGCAGTGAATGGGTGCCGACAGAATGAGTCCAAACAGCTGATAAAAACATCACAATAATCCACATCTACACAGTAATCCATCATTAAGACATTTTTAACTTCATACCATTGATTCTGGACTGGAGTGCTGTGGATTATTATCAGCTGTTTGGACTCTCATTCTGACGGCACCCATTCACATCCATTGCTACACATTTCTACAAATCTGAAGAAGAAGCTTTTTTTTTTCAAAGATATTCTTTATATTAATATTATTCCTGTGCGTCACACATGGACTGCAGCGATGTGAAATGATAATTAGCAGTATGTATGGGTGTGTTTAGCTCACTGAGATGTATTTTTGGTATCTGTAGTTGTGATAAAACACTGGGCCATTGTTTCGCACCCAGAATAGAGGTCTGTAGGGGGTCCCATCAGGAAGCCAGTGACCACAGACAGAGGGAAATTCCTGTCCTCCTATGAATGTTTTATTAGCCAGGCTGTGGGTGTGTGTAGGTTAAAATATTCACCCCTCACCACAAAACCAAACCAATTTATATGTGCTTGGATTGAAGCAGACATGGCGGTCCGACTGGCTGTGAGCGTTCTCATGTGGAAAAAACGAGACTTCAGTAAACAATGCCAGTGATAATATCAAGCTTTTTTAAAGCTCTGAAGAGCCTTGGATCCGGGCTGGTCTGCGGGTTTTGTGTGGCCCTGGGGCCAAATCATGAAAACGGGCCCCACCAGTGTGAAATAATTTGAGGTAGGGAAAGAATCCATTTAGCAGCACATTGTGATTCTTTCTTTTATATTTATGAATCAATTGACAAAATATGCATATTTTCAGATATTCTACTTTTTGCTGCTGCCAATATTTTTACTGGCTCCACCACTAAAGATTCAACTCATTTTTATTGTTAAGCAATGCATTTTTATATTGGCTATCTTGACAAATATTTTTTCTATTGACAAATTGAATTTGGAGCCACAAGAATAAATCAGAATAGATTAATCCCACATTTTTAAAGGACAGGTTTGCCGTTTTTCAGCCAGATTTGTAAAATGCAGTGTCAGTAATATACAGTATTTTAAATGAACAATGTGTACTCTTTCTCCATGATACCTGCATCCAGATTTACTCATTTATTTGTCTGCAAATATAAATAAATAAATAACTAATTAAAATAAACATCATTTTGTGTCATACAGCAGACTTTTGACAGCTTCATTCCAGTGGTATTTTACTATCATTAAGATATATATTAATATATATCATATTTTGGATTAGTTTTTATCATTATTTTATGTTTTCATTTCAGTTGAAGTTGCATTTGCAATAAATTCTATTTACACCAGGTGAAAATAGCAACCTTTTTAGTGATATGCTATTTACACTAAGTGCAAATAGATTTTTCTACTATTTATACTTATCCTATTGCAAATAGCAATACTGCACCTCAGTATTGAATAGCCTACGTTATAAAACAGAATGCAACTTATTGAGTGTAAATGTTAATTTTCATTCAAATTATTAAATAGATGCCATGGTTGACACCCTTATTGGGACAATAAAGCCCTCCCTACATATACCCCAACCCTACCTTATACTTTATTTTTAACTTTTTGATTATTTCCTTCATTTTTATTGAAAATAAATGCTTTTCTAATGTGATTTGAAATTTAATTTTTTTTTTTTGTCAAAAGGATGAATCGAACCCGTGTCGATCGCCTCAAAATATAACTGCTTTACCTTTTACCATCTGCACCACTGGAGCTGATGACAAATGAGCATCTTTTGTAATGATGACTTGTCCAATCACACGTTGGTGGGCGGAGCTAGTGTAAATAGCCACTGCCAATGAGGCGGGTTATTTGCACTTAGTGCAAACAGACACTCCATTATTCATTTCAGTGCCTCAAGTTAAACTAAATGAAAATGAGAAATATTGCTTTAGCAGCTAGCTGAACCATGATAATCCTTCTCCATCCTTTGAGCCCTGTCTTAAGAAGTGCTTCTGTTGGTGAATTATATTTTTGACTTTAATTCAATCAATTCTTTTAGGTTACCTGACAAGATCTGCATGAATATAAAGACTATAAATGTTTAATGCAGCAAAATCAGAGTCAACTAATAACAGGGCTGTCTAAGGCCACATTTACACATAGCCGGGTATTTTTTAAAGAAACGAATATTTCCTCCCCTCTGTTTTCAATAATAACAATGTGCACACAACATCGTTTTCAAAAAACTTGTCATTTATATCAACCCGCATAAATATGCCAACTGTGCCAAACCTATGGGCGGCAGTATAGGGAAAAGAATAAAGCCATGCAAGCCATTCAAAATCCTCAGAATCGACACCAACGAATAACACGAGTTGTTGCGAATGCAAACAGGCCAAAAGCGTTTGCACAAAAGTAAAAATTAGTAGCACCTTAACAGCATCCATGATAATCCTGATTTACGATGATCCGTAGCCAAACAAACTGTAAATAGGGCGCTCACATGACGTTAAGCATTTTCTGGCGCATAATGTGACGTTTGAGAACCTAAAACCCTGTTTCTCCCAGTTGACACGCAACACATTACCGGCGTTATCAGACATCTCCACTTTGAGTTTTTCGTGTAAATGAGAGGCCAAACCACAGGGAAATATCTGCGTCTTCCCTTTGTGAAAACGGGGCCTAAACTTGGTCCTGGAGGGCCAGAGCCCTGCAAAGTCTAGCTCCAACCCTAATTAAACACACCTGAAGCAGCCAATCAAGCTCTTACTAGGCATGTTAGAAACTTCCATGCAGGTGTGTTGAGGCAAGTTAGAGATAAACTCTGCCGGACACCGGCCCTCCAGGACCGAGTTTGGATAGCCCTGACTAATAATAACTGGTGCAGAATATGAATTAAATAAAGTGTGCATTCACTGAATGAATTTTCTGTGTATTACTGATACTTGTTATAATAGTCCTGGTTATTGTGATATAATGTGACATTTGACCGATTGTTTCCAGCGTAGAATGGCTGAAGTGCCTTGAAACACAAATCTGCTCATTTGTTATGAACCATCTCAAGGGGCCCCAATTAGGGCCCTAGACGACTCTGAACATCGACATGTTCGCTTCAAGCAAAGTTTTAATAACTCAGAAGCAGCGTATGGAGCATGTCTTTCATCATTCCCCTCCTCCGTTATACTTCTGAATAATACAGCATACACGGCCAAGTCAGACCCCTCGATAAAAATCAATTCGCAAGTTGTCGCGAAAGAGCTGACGTCGTTCTTGAGGACTGAAAGCATGCGATGATGTGAATAACACGTGCTAGCTCTGACGTCAGTGAGAGGAAGGTGTCTCCAAGTTCGGATATTGAGCCGGCTGAAGAAACGTCAGATGTCGCGTAAGTCAGGAGATTGAAAAGACCTCTCAACAAGCTCACACTCTCGCTAAGCTGGAATAACAAGGAGCGTATTTCTCAGAGCATAAAATCTGCTGTTAATAATGGCACACTGATGTGGTTTGGCTCCTTCGTGCTAATATGTCACTGTCTGGACCAGTCTTTACGGGTATTTGGGGGCGACGTGTGATGAAAACTAAGATCAGTACTGAATCTCTTGGTGCGCCTTCACTTACATGCCCAGATTTATCCTCAGAACTGAGCTTAGACCACCAGGTGAAGAAACCATAACCACAGCCAACTGTGAGATATTACGACAGGAAAGCTTCCAGAAAATCCCAGTTCACACCTACTCTAGATAATTTTCACGCTAACTTATTTGTCATTCCCTATCTCGTGTTTTCCCACCTACATTTTAGTCTCTAGTATGTGGCCTTTCTTTTTGCCTCAGCTGTGCTTTTGTAAAGTCTCTGTGGCCTCTATTTTTTGTTCCAGCTCTGTTTAGTTATAAAATATACCACTCGTTATGCCAAAGTAAAATCGTTTCCATCGAATCAATCAAATTTTTGGTTGGTATCCTGCTCAATCTCGAGGCAGATCAGTGACACGATGCCTTATTTCTTCACTTTTCCCGCATTTGCATGCATTTTTCATGTTTAATTAAATTCAGTTGCAGTAAATAAACAGGCAATGGGCTGAAAATAGACAGGCTGTTGGGCCTTGGGTTGTTTTGTGAGTTTATGCACTAGAAACTTCACACAATATTTAAAGTCTTCTGAAGTCATGTGATGGAAAGACCAAAATGCAAACATTTGGAGCACAACAGCAGTCATAAGTGGGTCAAAATGATCCATTTTTCTTTTATGCCAAAAATCATTTGGAAATTAAGTAAATATCATGTTCCATGAAGATATTTTGTAAAATACCTAACATAAATATATCAGAACTTCATTTTTGATTAGTAATATGCATTGCTAAGAACTTCATTTGGACAACTTTAAAAGGCATTTTTAAACAGTTGTATCTCAGCCAAATATTGTCCTAATAAACCATACATCAATGGGAAGCTATTTATTATGTATAAATCTCAATAAAAAATTGACCCTTATGACTGGTATTGTGCTCCAGGGTCACATTTGCAAATGTTTTATATGCATTTGTATTTAGATTTTAAAAATACTATGGATTCCTGATATGTCAAAATTTAGTATGCGTGTTTTAATATTTAACACTTAGAGACTTATTTTGGTCTTTTGCTCTCAATAAAGTTAATGCATGACATTACTGAATGGACTACTTTTATATAGTTTTCTGTTTTTTGGAGCTTGACCACAGTCGATATAAACTATATGTTTCACAAACTGGATACAAGTTTGAAATGACGTAAATGATCTACAGAACTGAACATTTTCCATTAATGTCGTCTCAATATTTTCAGTGTATGAGGAAGTTGAAGGTTCTTGAGGCTCTTCATGGATGCTGGTTCTGGGATGGTCCAGAAAGAGCTTCACAGTAAGATCTCTGTTGCGAAGACAAAGCAGACGTCGTCCTGCTGGGAAGTTGTCTAGGCAGGAGCAGGAATTTGTCCCCAATCACTCTGTCATGTTGTCACTTCTCTCGCTGGGAATCAAAAGAGAAACAATATGGCAACTGTACTGGAAGAAGTTTCAGCAAGTACTGCTTGAACCAATAGCATCTCTGTCTTAAAGCGACAGTTTTACCCAAAAGATGAAAATTAGGTTATTTTTTTACCTTGTGTCTTTACAAAAATGTATGAAAAAGTCTTCTTTTTTTTTTCCCAATGCAATGAAAGTCAATCAGGTCCAGTGTCAATGTTATTTTGGACCCCATTGACTTCCATTGTTTGGACAAAAACAGTTATTTTGTGTTCCACACAAGAGAGTCCTAAATATTTGGAATGAAATGAGAGTAAATAAGTTTTTATTTTGGGCCCCTTGTGAAGAAACACTACACATTAGCATACTTGTAAAAAGATCACTTATTATGAAAACAATGTCCTTTAATATGAAGTGCAAAGTTCATATTTAATGTTTTGGACACTTACCTGCATGTTATTTAGAGTTAAATGTATTATAATTTGAATTTATATGGAATGAAATCAGTTAAATTTAAAGTAACTTAAGTATACATTGTTTTGTAATTGCTTGTATTGCCTTGAAATATTATTACAACAAACATTTATAGTACTAAAATATACTTTAATGTCATTTTTATTAAAGCTTCTATGCCATATTTAAATATATTTGTAATTAGTCATTATTTTGCAATTTAATTTAAAATATTTTAATTGTAAATGTTATATCAATAATAATAACACAGTTTAAATTATAATCAAGTACATTGGTATATTAGTCAACACATCAGTATTAGTGTATTTTAAAGAATGTTGAAATATTTTTTTAAAACCTCCTTGATTTCTAGTGTCCTCTAAAGTAAAACATTTAATTGGACTTTATTTTGAAGTTTACTTTTTAAAAGTGTGTTAAGAAATAGTTGTGTCGTTGCTTAAGTGATATTTTTATATCATTAATTGTATTCACATTCAGTACATTAAAGTGTGCTTCTTTTTCACAAAGCCTCCGTTTAAGAGCACTTTTAGCAGTTATTTTAATATGCCAAGGGTTGTGATGTGACTTGACTTTGGATGGACATCAAGAAACAGCACAGAAGGATAAAATGCAGCGACCAAAGAACCAAGACGGTCTTAAACGAGCTCTAGGTAATAGCCGTGTTTGCCGCAGAAGCAGTGTCACTGCACACAGAGAGAATCGGACAAAAGAAAGTCTTGTTATCGTGAATCATTAGGATTCACCCGAAGCGCCGCGGCAGGCATGTAAAAGTCCCTTTCTTACTCTGCTTTGTCTCGTTATTCTGAAAAGTCATAAAGTTTTCTCTTTTTTTTGTCTTTACAAGCTCCTCTTCCCTCATCCATTAAACCCATCTCTCGTCTCCAGATCGTTCTGCTTGATCGGGCGTGAGCACAAAAGAGCCACAGTTGCATTGCTGTTTGCTTTCTTGCTTGTTGAAAGGTAGAGGTGGTTTTGTCAGTGCCTCTCAAAAGTTATAGTCACTGCTAAGAGCAGAGTTTAGAAAGACTGTTTTAAATCAGCTGTTGCACCACATTTTAAATATACGTTTTGCATTACATATAATGTAAAGTATGTCTGATTCAGTTTTCGAAGGCTTTTAAAGCGAGCACTTATTTAATCACAGGTGTATTTTAGTTTAGGTAAGAGCATTTGTAAATATTTTGGTATATTGAACTGGAAAACATGAAAATCATATTTTACGAAGCGACATCATATTGCGAAACATTTAAAGCAAAAAGGCAAAAGCAAAAGGAAAAATCAAAGCTTTACTTATTTATCTGTTTATGGAAAATCTGTAATGAATAACAGCGATCATGCACTGATTCAGTGTTGCTGGGTAGTTGATTTGAATGTGAAAACATTGCATGAGTTTTTAGAAACAGTTGATTCAGAGCCACAAACTTTTTGACGTTTGGCCAGAAGTCGCCACAGGCTGTTCTTCTTCGACGAGAACTTGCATCGCCAATTAACTCGCAAAATTACACCCAAAATTGGCCGTAATTGTTGCGATGACGAGTGCATATTTGGTGCGCAGGATGCACACCTCCACAAAAGATACGACGTGTTTACGGTTTTCCTCATTGATATGACGCTTTGTTACTAAGCCGCCAGAGCACAGCTTGAGGAATGGAAGTGTGTAATGTAAAGACAAAGGCTGTTTTAGAGCTGTTTGTTTTTGGATAGCAGCAGGGGTGTGTATGTGGCTCGGGAGTTTTGCCAGACTGGAGGCCTGTGGTTGACCACCCATACCGGGTGCCTGGAGGCCACAGAAGTGTTCCCCTGATAACGCAGGCCCACCACAGAGCCTGCGTCCAAATCAGCGGTCTGTGAGAGCAGTGCTGCCATATATTATGAATGTGTGGGGATGCTGTGTATGTGAAACACACAGAATGTGCATGTGATCTATTTTGCTTGTTTTTAATTTTTATTTTGTGTATTATTATTTATTTATTTATTGCCATAATGCTTAGCCCTCTGAAGGTGCTTTATAAAATAATAATAATAATAATTCATTACATTTATAAATAAAAATAAAATAAATAAAATATAGCTCAAATAAATGAATAAATACAAATAAACTTATAAAAAAATCTTTAATAAATGCACTATATGTTTTTTCTATATATAATATTAAAATTATTAAAATTATTAAAATGGTGTTGCTTTTGGATTAAAATATGTTAACCTAGGAACACATTTAACTCAGAAAAATCAGGACATGCATGTGAGTGCGGTTATAGAGCGATGCCCCAGGTTGAACAGATGCTCGCTGGCTATCTGTCTCCCAGTGTGGCATCGTCTCTAAAATCTCCGGCACTGCCCACCAAGCCACTTCACATCTACATCAAACATGGCGATTTTGCCAGTGTAACAAGCAGACCTGCGGAAAGAGCCAGAGGAAGGCTAGGAAGATATTAAAGAGTTTAGGAGAATCTCTGATTTGTCTCTCTGATTTTGTCTCCGCTAAGGCAATCAGGCGGTCCATGGCAGGCCTAGTGGCTGCAGAGAGGCATCTGATTGACCCTGTCGGAAATTAAAGAGAAATATAAGGTCTTCCTCCTCGATGCCCTGCTTGCGCCATCTGGCTTGTTTGGTGACGCATCAACTGTATAAGGAGAGGGCATACGGTTGGGGCTGCACCTGTCACGGTCAAAGGCTTCGATGCCAGAGGTCGATCTGAAGGGTGTCCTTGTGGATAAGAAGTCTTCAGGCAAGAAGCCATGATATTCATGTTCCAGGCCAGCCTGCACTGTGGTAGAGTGGTGTACACTTCATCATACGGTGACCGTCTTGCCTCAGTGCCCTCAGGAGTCCGAGCTGTTAACCCTTCCACCACCAGTGCTTCAGGGCACAGCGGTCTCCAGCAAGTGCACATTCCTGGGTCCAAAAACTTAACTGCTCTGGAGGTCTCTTATTACACCAGAGGTCAGTTTTGAGAGACTGATTCCCTTAGAACATATTCTGGCAGCATGGAAGCTTCTGCCAAATTTCTCACAATGGGTCCTGCAGACTATAGAAAGAGGTTACAGAATTCAGTTTGGTTCTCCTCCACCTTGTTTCAACAGGATCGTTTCCACAGTGGTGGGTCCCGAGCAGGCTCCTGGGGTTAGAACAAAAGTAAATACTCTGCTGAGGAAGGAGGCTATTGAGGTCATCCCTCCTTTCGAAAGAAAATTCCAGTTCTACAGCCGGTACTTCATTGTTCCGAAGAAGCATGGGGGGTTGTGTTCCGATGTTAGACCTGAGTCAGCTGATTCTCTCAGTCATGGGACTGAAGTTCAAGACGCACACCATCAAACAGATAAGGTCTTAATACTGGTTTGTCACAATAGATATAAAAGATGCATATTTCCATGTTTCCATCCTTCCTTAATACAGGAAGTGCCTGAGTTTTGTTTTTGGGAGCGAAGCTTACCGATATTGTTCTTTTTCCTTTCGGCCTTGCAGTCTCACCTCAAACTTTCACAAAGTGTCTGGATGCTGCTCTGGCTTCACTGCGATGCCAGGGCATCCGTATATTTATATAGACGATTGATTGATTCTAGCTCAATCAGAGTGGTTTAACATTGAAATGACATTTCTCCATTACATAAGACGCATCCCAGGGGCCGTTGCTGGGAGTTCCTTGTCGTAGCACAACGTTAACAACAGATGCGACCCTCACCGAATGCTCTGCTCCCAGGAGTTCTTGAAAGAGTGGTCCATCTGCTACTAGTAGCCCCGCACTGGCTGGGCCTAGTATGGTTCTTGAACCTGATTTCCCTTCTCAACGGCTCTCCTTGGGAGATTCTCATCCTCTGTAAACCTCCATTTGAACCTATTGAGGAGGTTTCTGATAAGGACCTTTCACACAGCTTTAGTTACAGAAAATACAGTACTAAAGTACTTGGATGATTTTGCACAAACTATTTCCCAGTACCATATGAAGGGTTGCATTCACACCGACAGTAGGTACTAAGAAGCCAGTCTCGCTGTCGACTGGCTTCTTAGTCCTTTGTGCACAGCGTTCAACAAGAGAAACAAAGTAAACTGTATTCAGGTGAATACAGTTTATAAAAGAAATAACTTGATACAATGTCTACACAGTATATGTTTACATTGCATTTTAAATCATGGTGGGTGAGGGCGTTTTCGTATGCATTTAGCCAATCAGCGTACACTTCCCCACTGATAGTTCCCAGAACTTTTTTAGACCCTACTCTGAAGTAGGAGCTAACTTAGTTCCTCTAAAAAAAAAGCTCCTAGAACTAAAATTGTTCCTAGTTCCTGCTTTGTGAAACATGCCAAAAAATGGGAAGTTCCACAATTAGTTTAAGTTTTACAAAATGGTTCCTGTGGTGAAAAAGACCCAAACTAACCCAAACTGTTCCTGTTGAATGTGGCTCTGAACTATAATAGTATTATTATTCTAGAGAAGCAATGGCAGATGGAGCTCTTTCTGTTTGCATCCATGACCTGCCGTCTGTTGTCACTCGACAATCAATGGAAGTTTTCATCACACCAGTCACAGAAAGAAGTCCATAAAGTTCTGAAGAGAGAGAAATAATTGAGCTGAAGCAGAGCCAGACATACTGTTGTAGCTGCCGTGTCTGACATGTATTTGGAATAGTTGTGAATGTTCTCACAATCTCTCGGATAACAAAATGACAGTGAGAAATAAACAATCTCAATTTGTTTCTTCATTCATGCGTTTATTATTGTTGTTCTTGGAGCTCAGGCCTTTTGAGCACTTTTGAGCGCTGGAACATTTATCATAACGATAAAACTTTCCTTGTGATGGTTTATAAATAACTATATGTATCTCCATATATAGTTTTTATACGAGTGCAGCAATATGAGGACATTTAATATTAGCTGAATATTGACTTTACTTCAACAAATCAAATGGTTGGGTTAATAGAAAAGTTCAACCAAGAAGCTGTAAATCTTTTTTCATATGCTGAACTCAAAAGAATATTACATGACCTGGCAGGTTTGTTTTACATTTAACAGAGTAGTTCACTCAACAATGGAAATGTACTGAAAATGTGCTCACCCTCAGTTCATCCAAGATGAGTTTGTTTCTTCATCAGATTTGAAGAGAAATGTGTCCCTGCATCAGTGTCTCAGTAATGGATGTGAATGGGTGCCGTCAGAATGAGAGTCCAAACAGCTGATAAAAACATCACAATAATACACACCACTATAGTCCATCAGTTAATATCTGGAGCAAACAAAATATGAAACAGATCTATCATTAAGACATTAATATCTATAGTACATAATCCAATAACTCTTCCTCCAAATTTCATATTGGCTTTTATTATACTTTAAAAATTCAGCTTTTATGTTAAAAAACAACATTAGGAAATTATTATATTTTTGGTGCATGGACCCGCCTCATCCAACGTTTCACAATGGATTTTTAAAAATGAGAGACTGGATCATGAGATCTGACCCTGTGTTGACTCAAGAAACCCTGGGTTTCTGCTTGAAGCTGTTCATCTGTTACCGTTCTCAAAATAACACTTCATGGCTCATTTGCACCATCTGCTGGTAATTTACTTTACGATAAACACATCCTTTACATTGGTCAAGCATCAGCAAATTATTGTTGTTGTTATTTTTTGCTTGAAAAGGCCACACACATTCCTTTTTTGAAATAATTGATTATTTCTCCATTCTCCATTTGATCTGGACTGTAGGGCTAAATATGCTTCTACATACACACAGTAACTAGCTCTATATGTATAACCTTTTCTTTCTCACAGAAAATACAACTCACTCTCACTTTTCTTCCTATTTTAGGATGCATGTTATTGATCAAAAGTCACAGTTACAAAATATTTTTATTTCAAATAACTGCTGTTTTTTTTCTTTCTGAAAAATAAAAATGCATCACAATTTCTAAAAAAAAAAAGTGCTTCTTGAGCAGCAAATCAGTATATTAGAATGATTTCTGAAGAGTTATGTGACACTGAAGACTGGAGTAATGATGCTGAAAATTCATCTCTAATAACAGAAAAAAAAATTGTGTTGTTTACACAGAAAACAGCTGTTTTACATTAGAATACTATTTCGTTATATTACTTTTATTGTATTATACAGCATGCGTATTTTATGAAAAAATGCAGCCAACTTTCAAAGGAACTCAAAAACATGCAGAATCTTTAAAAAATCTTGCCAACCCCAGACTTTTATACTGAAAATGTTGTCACACTCCATTTAAATTCAGACATGTCAAACAAAATTTAAGCTGTCAGGTTTTACATTACAAAGACTCAATGGGTTAAAATACACTGAATTTTAAAAAAAATTGAATTTACAAAAGGAAAGTGGTTGCAATCACTATTTTATTTATTTTAGCTAAATTTAAATAAACAAATTTAGTTTACTAACTTTCTATTTCATTATATTTAAATCTAGCTAAATAAATTGTTTGCACAGTAATATATATATATTTATATGTATTTTTCCCCAGATCAGTCCTGTCTGTATGTCACTGTGCGGTCAGTGGCTGATAGCAGACATGTGTGCGGCCCGGTCCAGATGGTAAGGTCAGTCCTCGTTCCAGGTGAACTCTAATTAGCTTCACTTCCTCCTTACAGTGAAGGCTTGCGCTCCACAATAAAACACGGGCATCCATGCTGTAAGATCTAAGGCCACCCAAAAGCATCCCAGTGTGGAAATGAAAGAACATTTACTGGGAGCCAAAGTCATTTTATGAAGCTCCATTGACAGATACAGCAGAGTGATTTATTTCTCTGGCTCTCCTGTGGGAAACCTTACAGAATACTGAGGTTACAGAGGATGTAAAATAAACCCGTGTGTCATCATGTAAGGCCTGTGAAAGAGTAGGAACTCTGTTTGGTGGTTCCTTGTGTTTCTGAAGAGTAAGAACCAGTCTAGTGTTTAAGAACAGCTGGATGAAGCAGATCAGTCGAGATGTGTGTTCAGCTGGACGTCCTTTCACTTTACAAAGCATCTTCAAACACGCTGAGAAGAAGTAAGACATTTTGGACAAAGATGATTTTTACAATTATTATTTTAATATAAAAAATTTGTACTGTCAAATCCAATATAAATGTTTTTGCATACATAATATATGCAAACAAAATATATGTATATGTATACACACCCACCGATCCATCCATCCATGAAACCACCTAAAAAAACACCCATCCACCCATCCATCCATCCATCCACCCACCTAAAGAAATCCATCCATCCACCCAACCACCTAAAAAACATCCATCCATCCATTCAACCACCCACCCACCCACACATCCAACCAATCAACCACCCACCTAAAAAACATCTATCCAATCCAACCAACCACCTAAGAAAAACATCCATTCATCCATCCATCCATCATCCATCTATCCAACCACCTAAAAACATCCATCCACCCACCCAACCACATAAAAAAACATCCATCCACCCACCCAACCACATAAAAAAAACATCCATCCATCTACCTATCCATCCACTCACCCATCCACCTAAAAACGTCCATACATCCATCCATCCGTCCATCCACCCCTCCAACCAACCAACCACCTAAAAAAACATCCAAACACCCACCCACTCATCCATCCATCCATCATCCATCTATCCAACCACCCAAAATCACCCATCCATCCATCCAACCAACCACATAAAAAAACATCCATCCACTATGTTTGACAGAACTAGCAAAAATACACTATTTTTTTTTCTTTTTTTATTTGAACATCACATAAAATTTTAGTACTACTTTTTGAAAGTGCACATTTTGTTTTAACCTTGTCCAACACTCTGATTTGTAATTCAGTCTCACAATGTAACATTTATTATTTGTATTTCCTATTATACTAAATAAATAAATAATACATAAATAAATAACTTAAAATGTACCCTTTATATTTGAATGTATAAAATATATCAGTGTATCAGGGTAAAGGTGGACTTCACATGCATTTTTTTTTCTTTTCTTTTTTTTTCCAGTACAGTAAATGACCATTATTAACCACACTGGGAAAAAAGTATACTGATAAATTAACAAAATATATTACTTTATTATTATTATTTTAAAAATAGTTTAATACCGTCTTATAAATATGTCCAGAATGAACAGTATTTGAAGCTGTATTTGTCTGAGCATTTTATCGGAAGAATACCATTGACCGCTGCTGTAAACTCAACTACTTTCCGGTCAGGAGAGGATCCTGCAGGGCATGATGGGTAATTATAATGCTCACAGGAGTGATCTGTTTCCTCATACTGAGCTGTAGATCATCACTGTGAGATACTAGTTGTAATGACACTTTGAATGATACTGGGAGGTGTTTGGCTGCTGTGTGGTGGTCAGAGAGAGCAGTGGTGCTTGTGTCTCGTCCGTCTCTGTGTTTATGGACACGGCTGATGCTGTTCCTATACGGCCCATATTTCAGAGCTTCATCTGCAGCTCAAAACCGTTCTGGAAAAATAACCTGTGATCCCTCTGGAGTTTGAATGGATTGTGCAGATGTTTCTTCTCGGGAAGCTGAGAACATAGAATAGAGTGTGAAAGGAGTGTGTTATGAAGCTGAGAGAGAGAGAGAGAATCACTGATAGATGCCTTCAAAAACACAGAGTTGAGTCACAGACAAAATAGAGATGATGTGGACATGAAGAAAAACATCCATCCATCCATCCTCGATTATCTGTTGTTCATTTTATTATCCTTTTTTTTTTTAGTTCTATCATTTGTTGCTTCATTTGTTCTGTCTGTTGTTCATTTAATTTTTTTGTTCATTTGTTCAGAATATTTATTGTTTATTTAATTGTCCATATTTTCTAACAAAAACATCCACCCATCTATATTTCTATCCATCCATCCATCCATCCAAAAACCATCCACCCACAAACCCATCCATCCATCCATCATCTACCCACCCACCCATCCATACACCCCCAAAAATCCACCCACCCATCCACTTATTCATTCATACATCCACCCAAAAAAATCCACCCACCCTCCCACACAAACAACATCCACTTATCCATCCATCCATCCACCTAAAAAACATACACCCACCCATGCATCCATCCATCCACCTATAAAACATACACCCTCCCACTCATCCATCCATTCATCCACCCACCCACCCATCCACTCACTCGCTCACTCATCCATGCATCCACCCAGAAAACATCCATACTTCCACCCAGACAAAAAACATCCACCTACGTTTACACAAAAAAAATCCATCCATCCATTCATCCACCCACCTCCCTAAAAACATACACCCATCCATCCATCCATCCACCCACAAAAAACATACACCCATCCTGCCACTTATAAAACATCCATCCATCTATTCAGCCATCCATCCACCCACCCAAATCCATTCTTTAATTTACATTACATTTACATGAAGTCATTTAGCAGATGCTTTTATCCAAAGCCACTTACAAATGCGGACAATGAAAGCAATCAAAAACAACAAAAGAGCAATAATATGCAAGTGTTATGACAAGTCTAATTTAGCCTAACACAGTACATGTAGCAAGGTGTTTTATTTGTTATATAATAAATAAAATCTATCTGTTGTTCACATCTATTGCTTTCTAAGATTAAGAACGATGTAGATCTCTGGTTTGAAGACATAATATTGACTCTAATGTAACATTTCTTTGAACCACTTTAGTCTTTATTGCACAGTTGAGGAACAGGTTGAAGCTGTAATACACACAGTACATACTTCACTGAAAGAGGCGTATCTGAAATTTGTAAAAGTGGTCAAAAATCTTATTTTGACAGCAAGGCACCATAAAGATCACAGTTAAGGTGAACGGGTGGATGACAGCAAGCTGCCTTCAGATTAGAATAAATACAGAGTGTAGTCGCCTAATATAACAGACAAAACAACAACAACTTATTGTTACAGACAGAATATATATATATAAAATAAATAAACAACATAAATATTGTGTTTTAGGGTTTTGTTGACATGAATGGTTTCTGAAGCTGTAACGCCTCCCTGTGGACACTTCCAGGAACTACAGGAACTGAGCTTCTGTGCAACCTCAGGCTCAGCCAGCTGTTAGGAAATAAAAACAGGCCATGTTAACTATTGCTTAGTTATCAGTTGAAATATATATTCATTCAGTTTTTGTTTTGTTTTTTTACTTAAAATAAAGCTATTAAACGGACATCTTATCTTATAATTACAAAGTTCTCATTTCCGGAGCAAACGTGACTCACATTTTCTGCATTGATTTTGCTTGGAAGTCTGTATAATTCTGCAGAATGAATTTAAATATCTGTTTTGAATTTTAAAATGAATAAAATCAGCTGAACAGTTGAAAATATGATTCAATTTGGGTTAGTTAGTTTACCCTTTACAAAACAAACAAACCAACAAAAAATAAATGCAAGTCAATGGGGACAGCATTTCCAAACTCATTACGTATTTCTGGGGAAATGATCTGGTGATATGCATGATTCGAACATGCAATGTTGACAGTTTTACCTGCGTAGTAACATGTCTGTATCTCAAAATTAAATAAAACCAGAACTTGAAATACAGAATTAAATACTAATACAGATTTATTTAAACATATTAAAAGGCATCAGAACAATATTTATTGTTTGAATTGTTGATGTTTGGGTGCATCTGTAAAATCAGGGCTTACTGAAGCTTGGCTTTTTGTGTAGTCAGGTAAAATGCTGGAAATGATTGGCACACGGATCATTGTCAGACTGCAATCACTCAGTCCACTTCTGCTCTCAGTGCTCAGCCTTTCTGTAGTTCAGAGGACCTGTGGACACACACACACTGCGCATGATCACCTTGCTTTTACAAGCTCAGGATTATCCCTAGAAAGCATTAAGAGGTGTTTGTACGTGTGTGTGTGTGTGTGTGAGTGATTCAGAGGATGACATCAAGCAAAGCTGACTTTAAAGCAGAAGCCAAGCATGTTAAAACATGACAAGAACCCAAAAAAACATTTTAAAGACTTTCAGTGTATGTTATAGAAAACGGTTTGGAAACTCGGAAAGCTCATCAAGGAAAGCAGGACTCTCCAGCTCAACTCTGTTTTGAGTTTTCTAACCCCTCTGAAGGATCCATCCTCTCCAATAATGCACCAGGATTCCTCTATGACCTTCCTTCCCAGGAGAAAAATGCCCATATGACATCTTTCATGCTTCAGCTGCAGGTCAGTTGGCCTGTTTTCTCTGATATAGGTGGAAGTGTTCCTTAACAACATAAAACATGATTCCAGGTTACTTTAAACACCAATCAGTAAAATATGATTTGCAAAAAAGTCTTTTGATATGCACACAAAGGCTTTATTTAGTTAATCAAAAATATAGTAAAAACAGTAATAGTGTAAAATATTATTACAATTTAAATGAACTGTTTTCTATGTGAATATATATATTAAAATGTAATGTTTATTCCTGTGATGCACAGCTGTATTTTCAGCATCATTACTCCAGTCTTCAGTGTCACATGATCCTTCAGAAATCAGTCTAATATACCGATTTACTGCTCAACAAACATTTCTGATTATTATCAACACAGTTAAACACAGTTGTGCTGCACGATATTTTTGTCAGGATTCTTGGTATCTGTAACACCCAGTACAGAGAGGCAGACTGCAAAGGTAAGTTTAACAGTTTATTGAAATTCAACAGAGTGGAGGAATCGAATGATTCGTCAGAATGTTCAGTGATCTGTGTTTCAGGATGTGGATCGATCTCCAGACTTTC
>JAUCMR010000066.1:791745-806897 GCA_032357425.1 Enteromius argenteus
AAACCGCATAAACACATTGCATTACACCAAATACACAAAATAATGTTCTTTTTAGCAACATCATATGACCCCTTTAAGTAAAGATCATGTTGCATAAAGATATTTGTAAATTTCCTACTGTAAACACATTAAAACTTCATTTTTGATTAGCAATACAGTATGTATTGCTAAGAACTTCACTTGGAAGTTATACACTATATTAAACTGACCACAATAGAATTAGGCAGCTCTAAAATCACCGGAGGCTCCTCCAGCATTCGGATGAACTCGGGGCCCGTATCCTGAGAAACACAGGAGAAATACTCAATGATCCTCAACGGAGCATTTTATAAACTCAGATAAATGCAATGATGAAGGCACGTTAACTACTTACCTTAGTTTTGCGTTGATTAAGGCTGAATGAGGAGCCGAAGAGCTGATCGGAGCGTGAGGTGAAGGGACGGCGTCGCTCCGGAGCAGGACTTCGGCTCAGACACATGCTGTTTCTGCTCCCTCGCTGTGAACTCTGACTTCTAGAAGATGAAGAGCGGTGAGTTTGGGTCTTATCACTGTAAAACACCTTTCTAAGCTTCTGAATGATCAGCGTGATCACAACTTTGCTGTTAAGCTTGTTTCACACTCAATCTACTGCAGGTCTTCTGTCTTTCTTTGATAGATTAAAGGTTTTTTATCCAGTAAAATATCTTTTAGTGTAATCATAAAATCTCAAATCTGGACTGATTTTGATCGAGTAAGCGTCAGAATAAATTTGGTCATGTCTCCAGATGAACTCTCACTGGACTGAAGCAGCTCGGCTTTACTTGATTCTCTATCAATCATTTTCTAGAAGAATCTGATCTTCAGGATCTTTTCAGGATACTTTCACTGTTCCTCAGCGGAGCAATGATCTTCACAAGCCTCCAAAACATCTCACATCTTCTGAGGAGCCTTTATTTCTTCAGCTCTCAATCAGCATGAATCATATGTTTGTATCATTTCTTGTTTTTTTTTAAAGATTAGCCTTTTATTAGATAGGACAGATCAAAGTTGACAGGAAGTGAATTGGGAGAGAGAGAGGAGGAATGGGATCGGGAAAGGTCTGCGACGCCCGAAGCGCAACGGCGCTATGTGTCAGCGCACTGCCCATGAGGCTACGGGCGCCAACATGTTTGTATCATTTCTATCTCACGTTACAGAGACATACAGTATTACTATTTAGATCATTATTTAGATCAATCATCTTACTTTTGGCCATATAAATATCAGCATCTGCACCAATTTTTTGATTAAGATTTTGAAAACATAAAACACATTTGCAACCTTTTATATATTTTATATATTCTGTATGGACGTGAATTTACTTTTTCTTCAGCCTGAGGCTAATTCATTTTAATGTCGATGTGCAAGCCCTGCCCAGATTTAAAAAGTAAACAAGTTACGTAATTAGTCACTTTTTTAGAGAGTAACGCAACATTGTAATGCATCACTTTTACAGTAACTTTTTCCCTGACTCTGATGAAAATGCTCTGACCTGATGAAGTCTGCGGCTGACGGAGTGCTGTTTCCTCTCAACGGCCAAACTGAGTTCTGACCACACGCTCCTGAGGCAGAAGATATGTCATTCATCTTCATTTTAAGAGTAATGCCACTTTGTGAGGTTATTTTTACAACTTCAGTTGAGCAAATAATGACTTTTGAGGAGCATACCCCGAAGTCTTTCTCTAATCATCTGGCTTCGGTCTGTAAGACGAGCAGAATCATTTGAGTTTCTTTCAGCCTGGGAAACAAAAACACCACTCTGTTGAGCTTGAGTAATTATTTAATTTAATTTAATTATTTTAAGTCATTTAGTAATGAAAACATATTTCAGTCCAAAATGTCATGTTTAATTCAGTGTGTTGCAGTGTGTTGCTTGCTAACAAAAATATTAGTTCTATAAGATCATTTAATTCACTGTGCTATCAAGAATATAAAAATAATTATATTTTAAATGTATTTATAAAATGTATCAAATAACAATTTCAATAAAATAACCTATGTATGGAAGTCCGTTTTACAATTCTGACTTCTTTTCTCGCTATTAAAGTTTATAACTCACAATTCTTAGTCTTTATTGTGGTTGAAACAGGCTTCCAAAATTATCTAAATTTGTACACAAAAAATACTCAAAAACACTTATTTTACATTATTTCTTTGTACTCATTTGTGGCCCTAAACCACAGCAGCAGTCATCAGCAGCACATTAGGATATTAAGTAAAGATTTTTTGTACATTTCCTAGCATAAATATGTCAAAACTTCATTTTTGATTAGTAATATGCATTGCTAAGAACTTCATTTGGACAACTTTAAAGGTGATTTTTTTGCACCCTCAGATTCCAGATTTTCAAATAGTTGTATCTCGGCCAAATATTGTCCTAACAAACCATACATCAACAGAAAGATTATTTTCAGTGTACTGACTTTTACAAACATGCTAGTTAGTATGTATTTCAGTTTTTAAGCAGAGTTCAGTGTGTGGTGACCTGCAGAGCATCCTCGGCCATCTGTCTGATGGCTCTCTGAGGCCGGGGCAGGACGGCGCTCTGATGCTGCTGCTCACTCATCTCCAGCACCGTCAGCAGATCCACACGCTTCTGAGACACATCCTCACACATGCTCAGTAACAGAGCGTTCAGGCCGTCGCTGAGCCGGATGGGCTGTCAGAGACCAGGAGCAACATGTATACATCAGCCAATAAGCATCAGAACCATTTCAATTGATGCTGACTTTAACGCTCTGCTGTTCCTCACTTTTGTGACCCTCGACGGTCAAAAGGGAAGGCAATAGCCATATCCCTTTTGTTTTGTTCCAATATTTTGTATTTTGAGAACATTTCATAGTACTAGACAATATTCATTTCCAAGGTTAGTATAATAAACTAAATTTAATGTAAAACCATGCAAAACTATTTAGTTATTTTATATAAAAAAAATTTTAACTGAACTAAAAAAAAAAAAAAAAAAAAAAAATCATGTATCATTTTAAAATCGAAATAAAAACTGATTAAAAAATGATATGGACATATTTAATTTTTTTTTTACAAAAACAAGGAACAAATTCTAAAATTAAATATTACATTTTATAGTAATTAAATTAATTAAATATATAAAACTTTCAAAATATTAATAAAACTATAATAGTAACTCAGTAATGTTTACCTCTATTTTGTGCAGAATTTGTAATAGAAATAATATTATTTTAAATTTATAAAAGTCATAAAATAGCAAATGCATTTATAAACCAATGATCTCTTTTTATTTGGTTTTCATTTGTATATATATTATATATATATATTTAATTGGACATTATAATGGCTGATTTGTAGATTGTACCCCAAAAAATGCTGTTTTTTAATTTATTTTTTAGTTTCGTATTTCACATTCATTTCTGTAAAAAACAAACAAACAAAAAGCTGAGCAAACTTAAAAGTTTAAGGCGACCAGGGTTAGCAGATTTGTGAGTTTTCTTAACTTTTTGTTGTATAAACTTAAATCAACAAGTTGAGAAAACTCAAAATCTGCTAAAGCTAGTTGCCTTTGAGTCTTCCTTTGTCTTGTTTTTACACAGTGTGGCAGTGTTTTTGACATGAAGATCACAAGAGTGACTGTTTTGTAAGATCATTTAGGCTTTTATAAACATTTCCATGTTTTTTATCAAATGGCAAATGTCACAAAAGTACATTCTGATATATATATATATATATATATATATATATATATATTCAAAATACAAATGTTTTTTTTGTGAAGTCAACATAGAGTTTATTGAAGAGGAACCTACCTGGTTTTGTGGAAGATGATAATCTACTGTCCAGTAAAGAGTCATGCCTAGTGAGTAAACCACCATCTAAAATCAGAGCACATACATGCTACTTTTCGTCTTGATTTTCCATAAAAGCTGATCTTCTGAAGACACTCACCACTCCTCTTAACCTTCAGCAGAAAGGTCAGGCTAAAGACTATCTACCACACCTGGAGGCCAGCTCACCTTCTCCGTGGCCTGTCTTCTGGAGCAAGCGTTGCTCTGAGACATTTCTGGAGAAGCGAAGGAGCCAGTCTCCTCAGATCGGCTGCAGCTCTTGAAGGCAACGCCGCCGTCTGCAGAAAGCAGCATGGAGCCAGGACTGATGACACAACACATGTTACCAGGATCTGGAGGAAGGGAGGGATTGTGGTGACGGATTACATTGGCACTGAAGGACAAGAGCCTGAAAATGAATTGGAAGAGCTCTGTACCTTTACTGGAGATGTCTATCAAGGTTTCAGCAGCTCCGAGGAGGAGAGCCCAGACCTCGTCCTCCTCCAGAGGAGCTCCTCGTGACTCCAGCACCTCCGCCAGGGTCACAAACATGCTCATTCTGACACACACACACACACACACACACATCACATCATACAAATGCATGCAAAAGTATGTGAACCCTTGGACTTCTCACTGAAAAAACTGCTCTAAACAAATAAGTGGCTTGATTTTGATGTGAGAGATGACAGAAGATGGACTTGAGGAAGAGTTATTATGGGTTTATTATGGGAAAAAGTCCATTTCCTGTTGTTTCTCATTTAAGTTATGTTTAAAATGTCATAATGCTGGATTAGTTTGATCTTCTGTCTTCTCCAGATGTTAACTGATGGACTGGAGTGCTGTGGATTATTCTGATGTTTTTATCAGACTCTCATTCTGACGGCACCCATTCACATCCATTGCTGAGACACTGATGCAGAGACACATTTCATTAATGTTTTAAGTTAACATTAACCTAGAGATTCACATGCTTTTTCTATACTTTCTGTAAATGCTTCACAGCTTGTTCACACATGCTTGTGCTTTACTAGTTTAAGCAGACTATATTTGTATAGTTCTGTCTTAGCTGAAGATGAGATCCAAAGAACTGTTTATGAAAGTCAATGGGGTCCAAAACAACACCTGACTCCAGTGAAATTCATTCATTCAACACCGACATTTTCCTAAGTATCTTCTTTTTGCGTCTCACAGAACAATGTGTAGAACAACACGAAGATGAGTAAATAAATAAAAGAATTTTACATTTTTTTGGGTGCATGGCCCCTTTAATTGTCCACCCACCATTACTTCACACTGCCTCCACTGCATTTGCGTAGATTGGCAATCTATAATTAGCTAAAGTGCAGTCTCCAGTGTGTGTCTTTAATTAATTACCTCTTTAATTACCAGTCAAATGAGGGAACTACCATACATAGCACGTAAGAGCCACGGCATATTTTCTCTGCTTCATCTTCGTGTTGTTTTCGCACGCTTGCAAGCCTTTTCCTCTAGTAATTGGCTTTGAGAGAGCCTGCTGGATTTGCTCTGATGTGTTGTCTCTTACAACTAAAGTTCAAACCAAAAAACGGAAGATTAAGAGGCGACTTTCATTGACCTGGAGCGCTGTTTTGTATGTAACAATATAGGACAATTACCTCAAAAATGACCGAGGCAGTAGGTTTTTCCAGTTGTTATGAAGGCTCAGAGCAAGATTTGTGCTGGAGTACTAATTAACTTTTAAATTGGCTTGCAAAGCTGCAGTCTTTAAAGCATCTTATAGTGATTTGAATATATTTGCATTTACGCATCAAAATGTCTTGGTTAACTCATTTGGTCACCAGTTGCCCTTATAGTGGATTAACATGGCACCCTCAGGAGTGACACTTGCCTTCAATCACTGACCTTTCCATTACTACAAAACACACAGCTTTACCTTGCTGTTTACCTTCAAAGTAAATGTGTTACAATCCTCTCTTGATGGAATGATCATATAAGTTCAATGCATCTTCTGCACTAATATTTTTAAGCAAAACTTGAACTGTAAATGTTGTATTGACAGAATCATAGACTCTCAGAAATAAAGGTAGAAAAGCTGTCTCTGCGGCGGTACCTTTTCAAAAGTTAGACTTTTGTACCTATTAGGTTCAAATATGTACACTTTAAGTACTAATATGTACCTTTAAGGTACCAAAATGGCCTATTTGAAAAGGTACCGACCCAGTGACAGCTTTTCTTCACCTTTATTTCTGAGAGTAATACTATTTAACGCAGATGATGTTATAAGTGGCATGTATGAATAGGCAAAACACTGCATTATTGCATCTGTCTTAAATCTTATAACTGGATCTACTAATATGTGGGTTAAAAAATCATTTGCTAAGGGAAAATAAATAATTCATTACAAAAATGCGACTACTATTTAAATATACTGAGAGAATATGACCATCCCATTCCAAACTTATACTTACATATCGAAGAATATTGCTTCCCACATCTCTGTTATAAGACATTAAAAATTAAAGAACAAGTTGTAAAGTATTTTTACCTTTCTACATTCGATATACGCAGAGTTGTCCCCTGGATATCTTCAGCTCGGTATAACTCCTCTCAAGCATGTCTCCCACAAACATACTGACAAACACTCAGCTTTCATAATTATCAATATCAACGGCTGCACCGTTATTATCGGGGGATATCCTCCATTGAAATGTTGTCGCCGCTGCGTTTTGGCTTAATTAGTCCTATTCTTAGAGGGCAGCCATAAGAACTCAATTGGATTAGAGCAAAGGTTTGACGGGTCAGTGGGCGACCAATCAGTGTGTCCAAAAGCCCCACCAGAGCTGTACTAATCTGACTGATAGATGTGAGGTGTGACTCTGTAGATTTCATTCAATCTATTCTCATCATGGCATTACATTACATTATCCAGGAAATGAGGTAAAAGGTTTAGAACAGATCCCTCATACCTTTTCCTTTAATAAAACGAATTACTGCACTACCTCAAGAAATATTAAAGTTGATCTTTCGTAATCCTTTCGTCCTTGACCTTTTGTCAAAGGTCATAAAGCAAAGATGCAGTTAATGCATCATCATGGCATCATCATGCTACACATGAGTTGCTGATTTAATGCACGATTTTAAAAGCATACAAATAAGCATTTTGGATGGAACACTTTCAGCCTTATGTATCAGCATAGCCTTATATAATTTACAAATTTGGTGTGTGTTCTTTTTAATATGTCAAACTCAAGCCAGTCTTCCATCCAACATACTTACAGTACTTACAGTATACTTACAGTACTGCTTTTAAAATTGTGCATTCAATCAGCAACTCATGTTGGTTGATATATACTGTATACACTGTTGATATATATATATATATATATATATACTGTATATATATATGTGTGTGTGTGTGTGCTTGTAAATGAGCTCATATTTAATTAGATAATGTCTTGTTTGCATATTTAAACAACACTTCAGAATATTTGTACAAAACAATTGTCTTAATGAAGCTAATGTAATTAAAAAACTGGAGAAATAAAATGTTACCCTGTTCACTTCTCGTGAAATATTTTTTATTGTGTAATTTCTTTCTCTTGGAGAACACACTTGTTTCTATGATTATAAAACTCTCCAAGTAATAGTAAAAAGTGTAAAGAGTAAGATATTAAACCATCAATTACAGTATACAAATCAAAGTCATTGCAAAATGAAATAGTTCCGCTTTCCTATTTTTAGTGAAATGGTGTTTAGATCATTTTTAAATTCTTTCAAAATAAATGAATAAATAAAACAATTTATATTTGTGGATAAATAACATTTAAAATGTAAAATAAAATGAATTAAGTTTATAACAAAACAAGCATTAGTTTTTGTAGAGACATATTTATAATGTCTTAAAATAATTCCTTTAAAAGTAATGGACACATTCTGCTGGATATTAAAAAAATAAAACATATTTTACCTATTTTGACTCTATTGGCTCAGGAAAATAAGTTTTTTTCTTTTTTCTTTTTTTTAAGGAGTGAGCGATTTCTTTTTCTATTTATATTTTGTATTATTATTAAACAGTGACATAACAAATGTAAACACAGTACGAAAAAAACAAAACAAAAACAGATGTTAGAGCGATTTTCTGCGCATCGCGACGTCATCGCAAGACTCCGATGACGTCGGGCAAGGGCGCAGAAACTGCGCACGTCACACCCACGCAAAGACACGGTTACGTAGTACGCAAGTGTCCGCAGCTCAAGGCCTGCCAGTGGACGGAAGCGCAGTGAGCGCAGAGCTTGTGTGTTTCAGAAGAAAACAAGACGAATACAACATTCCCCTGAGCTCAGTGTGAAGACAGTGGTGCTTTTCTAAACCTGCTCCAGAACTGGCTGCGTCTCTTTTAAGAGGGTAAGTAAACATTAGCAGTTTAACCGCTGCTGTTTTTAAGGTGGGTTGTGGGGGAGGGTAACGCACCACAGTAAACACCGCTGACTAGCTGGTTTTAGCTAGTTGTTTGGTGGAATAAACACCTTAGTGTTTTCTTTCACTTAGTGGAGAGCATTGTGTTAAACACTGTGTTGTACAATACACCATTTCGACATGCCACATCGATGATGGTATTAGTAACGTGGTACTCTGCTATGTACCATAGTACTGGAGGATGATTTATATTTTATGATATATCGTTACATTCAAGCTAAAAATGAGTCAGACACCAGATATAGTTTTTGATATCTTTTTTTACTAGTGGGTGCTGGACACTGTAGTCCATTTATGTAATTGAGCATAGCAAAATAAAGTCCACTGTGACATATTATACCCAAAAAACCTTCATGTAGTGGACAACCAGTAACATTTGGGACACTTTGACCTGATCGTGTTTTGCTTTAATCGCTAATGCAACTTTTTTACACCACATACTGAACAAAATTAAGCATTGCTAGGTAATTGTGTACTTCAATTTACAGTTTTTTGGTTGATTCATTACATGCCTTTCTGTTAAATCTGATATTATATAAAGTTTGACTTTGAATACTTGTTATATTTTATTACCATTTTCTAAACCATGGCGAATAAACTGTGAAATAATGTGAGAAATGTTGAAGGTGTCTAAAATAATTTCGTTTGACTGTAAATACATGGTACCTTACTGCTAAAGTAAGCAGGGTGTTTATGGTATTTAGTCAATCTGCAAGTGACATTACGTCTAACATTGTCTGCGTCTTAAAACCTAGGGAGCTGCCTACCTTGACAGCACTGTCTGTGATGCCCAAACATGCTGTCTATATGTAGGAAAGCCAATTGAGAGCCGTTTGTGTCCATGCTTAACTCACTGTGCTCTGATGCACAGATAGTCTTTCACTGCATGAATCGGTTTTGATTAGATTTCGATTCAGCGTAATGGACTCTGGAGGTGTGAGGAGTCCGATCAGAGATGTTGAGGTCATTGGTTGTGGATGGTGCTGTGAGATGTTGAATTCAGGGCATTCGGGTGCGGTTCTCCATATTATTTTAGGAGATGGGATGATTGACACTTTCCATTCACATTGATGCTAAAGAATGCAATAAATTACATTTTAATTCAGAAATGGTCCTGAATCCCTAATTAAACAGTTTGCGGATTTAAGTATAATTTAGTGCAGTTTAGGGCTATGACAATTAGTGAAAATAACTTTACAGGAGTGAATAAAATAAATGCATCTGAAATATAGCAGAGGACGCAGACTGAATGGTAGAAGTTAGGCTAATGTTAAGTCTGGTAATCGTAAATATCACATTTAGTGGTTTTTACGGTTTAATTGTTTTTAATTTAGTGATTACAAAAAGCTTCTTACAATTAAAAAGAGGTTGTTTTCTTGCATGTTGCCTTTCCACCAAAATATGATTACGATTATGATGAAAATTATGATATACGTGGTAGTTGATGTGTTAATGTGTCTATGGTGTGACAGCAAAAAAATCTGTAACATGGACTATAATCCTCTCTCATGCTATCTGTAACTCTTAAGAATGAAGATATATATTTCTCATGTTATTTTGACGTTTGTTTTCTACATTTGTCTATGTCACACTATGTCCTGATTTTTATTTGTCAACTACCCACATACAAATAATAAAAATAATAATAACATACAAAATAACTAAATAGATAAACATCAGGATAATGTACACATTTATGATTGAACATTAATGTAAAAATGCAATTCAAATGTCTTCTATATAATTTTGTGTATTTTAACTTTAAAATTGTGGGCAAGCTGGTTTTTTTTGTTGTTGTTTGTTTTGTTGTAAAGTTTTTGATAATCTTCATATTTTGTGTGGTGGTCAGTTCTTTTACCAAGAAGTTTAAATTGACTTCTACCTTTTTATGGCCATTTTTACCCTTATAAAGCTATTTTTCTAAAAGTGTGCATTCTTTTTTTAATCACATTTTTACATTTAATCAGTGAATAAGAATAAGATATTTGCGCTGTTCCAAGCAAATTAAATCAGTATCAATAAAACTTATCTTTGCAATGCAAAGGAAACACAGAAGCACATTTAGATGTATTGTTTTAATGCAGAACATTAATGCATTTATCCTGCCGGTACTAATGCATAAATAATGTTTTGATATATTAAACAAAACATTGAATACGCAACAGTGTTGTGGCTGTGTTTGGAACTATTTTTGTTGGCGAAATAGAGCAAAAACAGGCAGTACGGTGTCTAAAATATCAGTATCTTAATTAACTTGTTTTTGAACTGCTGTTAAAATTTATATATATATATATCTTCTCAGGCTGCCCCTTCCTGGTCAGATCTGTCAGAGGGGTGGCTAGAGAGGAGAAGTTGGGGATAAAACGGTGATAAAATCCCGCCAACTGTAAGAAAGCTCGTACCTGGGTTTTAGAAACGGGCCTTTCAGCCGGCCAGACGGCTTCCACCTTCTTTTCTTGGGGCTTGATGAGATCTCTTCCCACCTGGAAACCCAGGTACTTTGCTTCAAACAGGGCAAGATGGCATTTGCTAGGGTTGGCGGTCAGCCCAGCCCGACGTAGCTCCAACAGCAATATTGCCAGAAGCCACTAGGGGTTGAGAACGCCGTTTTTGGCTTAGCCTCCTCGGTCAACGGTACTTGCCAGTAACCTTTGGTGAGATCAAATGTGGAAATATATTGGGCCCTTCCTAGCCGGTCGAAGAGTTCATCCACTCGGGGCATCAGGTAGCTGTCGAACTCAGACACTTAATTGAGTCTTCTGAAGTCATTACAAAACCGGAGGGTGCCGTCGGGCTTTGGGATGAGAACAATCGGGTTGGACCATGGACTGCGTGATGGTTCAATTACCCCTAACTTCAGCCTTTGTTGAATTTTCATCTCAATAGCCTGCCGACGAGACTCAGGGACCCGATAGGGCTGCTGCTTTATGACGACTCCTGGTGGTGTTCGGATGTCATGATGGAGAACATTTGTCTGCCCAGGCATGGGGGAGATCTGACCAACCAGATGTTGGAGCGTTGTCTTCTGCCCGGCCGACAGGAGGGGGATTGTGTCCACCACAAGTGGCTCTTCAGTGGCGAAAGCGTTTAGCTGGTCCCTGGTCCTAATCCATCTCTTCAGCAAGTTGAGGTGGTACAGCTGCTCAGTTCGTAGTCTCCCCAGTTGACTCACCCGGTAAGTCCCACTTATTCTAGGACCGTGTAAGGGCCCTGCCAAGTGGCTAGAAACTATCAGGCAGAGGTGGGGACCAGGACCCTCACTCGATTCCCCCGTTTGGAACTCTCGAAGCTGGGCAACATGATTATAATGCAGCTGTTGAGCCTGGACCAGATGCTCTTTCACGAGGGGCATTACTTGGTCAATTCTCTGTCTCATCTGGGTGACATGTTCTACGCATCTATTTGAGCGTTTGGTTAAACCGTTCAATGAGCCCCTCAGTCTGGGGTTGGTAGACGGAGGTCCTTATCTGCTTAACCCGGAACAGTCTGCAGAGGTCAGCCTTCACCCGAGACATGAAGTGAGTGCCCTGGTCGGTCAGTATCTCTGCTGGGATGCCTACTTGGCTGCACAGAAGGAACAGCTCTTGGGCAATGGCCTTGGCAGTGGCTTTTCGAAGGGGCACTGTTTCTGGAAACTGGGTGGCGTAATTGACTGGATGTGTTCATGCCCCTGGGCAGACTTTGGCAGCGGCCCCATCAGATTCATCCCAATGCGCTCGAAGGGCACCTCGATGATGGGCAGCGGAATGGTTGGTCTTGGGGGAGGCGGTCTGGGCGAGGTCTTCTGACAGGCAGGACATTCTTGACAAAACTGCTTAACTTTGGCCTCCAGGCCCGGCCAGTGGAACCTATCCCGGATGCGCTGAATGGTGTTGGCCGCCCCAAGCTGTCCTGCTAGGGGATGGGGGTGAGCCAACTCCAATACAGATTCTGTTTTTGACTTCAAAACCTCCAACAACCGCTTTTCCTCCACCCTCCGCTGGGCGACACAGTACAGCAAACCGTTCTCCACAATGAAGTGTGGGAGAGGATGGGGACCTGGCTGAATTTCCTTGCCCTCCAGCGAGCACACTTGTGACCAGCAGTGTTGCAGGCGATCATCTTCTCGTTGGGCCTGGCCGAAGGAGCCCCCTCCCCTTACCTGTTGAAAAACGTCAAAGAACACCTTAGTATTGGGGTAGGGGACTCACCATCTCTCCCACTGTCTGAAGCTAGGAGAACCGGTTGACGGCGGGCCACTCTTCCCGACCTTCGCACTCAGTGTGCATTCTTGGGGCTGGCAGGCTGTGTGGCGGCCAATAGCAGGCTGTCAAAACCCGGCGAGTCTCGCCCAAGGAGAACCGGTGCAGGGAGGTCTTTTACCACCCCCATGTCCAGCGGCCAAGTTCCCACAGCTGTCGTTATGGTAATACAGCGGGCTGACACTTGCCATGTGTTACCATGCACACACGTGATGGGCAGGAGAGTCTTTGACTCTGGCCAGGGTGGCAGGAGGTGGGGCTGGACCAGGCTTACAGCACTACCGGAGTCTAAGAGAGCCTCCACTTGCCGTCCGTTAATTTTAACTAAACTCGGGAGCTCCTAACGGAATGTCTTGATGCACAATACAGCCTTCCAGCCAGGACTTCGGGGCATGGGACGAGACTTCGGTGGCATATTATATATTATATATTATATATAAAATTACGTTTGTAATCATGGTCATTTTTGGAGAAAGAAACTGCACTCTTTGTGTGATATTGATTAACTATATGAAATGATATAAATATATACATTTTCTGGCCCCATCTTGACTTTTGTGATCGTTCTAAATGCATTTTAATAGACACAATAACACACTCTAAAAGCACATGTGCACTATTCAAGACTTCACATAGAGGTGTTTTGGATGATTTTTGCAAAATACTCGATAAAGTCAAATCGCACATCGTTAAAACAACAATTACGATATTATCGCAGACAATATATATTGCACACTCCTGTGTCCTACACACATACATTCAATATGATTGTTTTCAATCAGTACAGTATTTGGAGGACAACATTAGGCTGGATGTGAAATAGGCTTACAATGCTAATATTGTTATTTATACACACAAACAGAATATAGTTTGGCTTTTTATCCAGTTAATAAAAAACAAAACAAAAAAACAAATCTACAGATTAATCTATTAACAAAACAACCAATTAAAAATTTACTTCTTTCTCTTTTGACTCTGCAAAGCATTCATCAAAGACACTGTACTGTCCAGTAGATCTTATTGATATGCCTTGTGTGAAAACAATCAGACGAATGTGGCTGATATTAATGTAATGCGGACAAGTCACATTTGAGTAAAGACCGTCTCAGTTTGGGTCATTTGTTTTCTCAGTTGCCTGAGCAGTGTACCTGTTTAAATATGTATTTCTGCTTCGAGTCACTGTAACGCTGACGATGCGTTAAGACGAGGCTGTGCTCCTTAGCTCAGATTCATCACCCTCTTTCCACAGTGGTGCAGTATTTGCATAGACTTGGCAGTACATGAACACAATGCATTGATGTTTTGCACCGTTCAATATTTATGTTGATATTGATGCATGTGCCCTGAATTTCTCTGCTCTAGTTAAATAAAGCATGTTTTTTACTCTACCAAAATTATTTTGATTAATAGAATATGTAGCAATATTTGCTTGCATATATTTACGCTAAAACTTTTTTTATGTATAGTAAAAATGGTATTATATGTAGCTTTGACTCATTCATGACTAGGAGCTTTTGCTTGAAGGTAAAATCTGAAATTCAGCTTCAGTTTTCTAAACTCACGAGTCGTGAAAGATCATGAAACTAGCCTAATGACAGTGAAAACTTGATGACAAAATAAAAAAATGCACATTACAGTCATTGCAATATGCAAACTGTTCCTCTTTCTATATACAGTCGTGGCTAAAATGATTAGACCACTAGTGTTTTCAGCAGATAAAAATGGGTTTAAGTCAGTTATTTCTATCTTTTGCTGTCGTGTGTCAGTAGGAAATATAATTTTACCTTTCCAAACATTGATTTTGCTATTAATTGTAATGAACTAGTGCAATTTTTGTCTGATTACAGCCAGAGATCTGATCTCATTATTCAATATAAGATGAATATTGTTCTAACTCATAAATCTACACTTTGAAGGCCAAGTTTCTTGAAAGTGTGTTTATTAGAAAACTGCATTGTTTGTTCTTTCTTTTCAACCGTGTAATCAGAACAAATGTAGGCCATTAATTTCTTTCTATCTTTGTCTGTTCAGATTTTTGAAGGGGAAGTTCTTCTTGAATGCCCAAGACACAGTCAGCACGGTTTTCACCATGAACAGGAATAAGCGTGAGAAGGAATATTACAGCATAGATGTAGGAGATTCGACGTTCACCGTTTTGAAACGATATCAGAATTTAAGACCCATCGGATCTGGAGCACAAGGCATCGTCTGGTGAGTTGAATTGGAATTTTTAGTCTGTAGAATGTGACAGAAACAGATCATTGTTAAGTAGAAAGTGTGGTGAATGAAAGGTTTGTCTTTTTCTGTTTTTGTAGCTCAGCGTATGATCACGTGCTTGAACGAAATGTTGCAATTAAGAAACTTAGCCGACCCTTTCAGAACCAAACCCACGCCAAACGGGCCTACAGAGAATTGGTCCTGATGAAATGTGTCAACCACAAAAATGTAAGACATGTTTTGCTCTGTCTGTCTCTGTCAAAGAAAAAGAAAACTTTTGGTGTCTGAGAGGTTTGTAATGTTTTTGAAGTCACACACTAAGGCTGCTTTTATTTGATCAAAAGCACAGTATTACTGCTTTTTAAAATAAACGTTTTCAATGTGAATATATTGTAAAATGTTCCTTTTTTTTGGTAAT
>JAUCMR010000066.1:814814-825994 GCA_032357425.1 Enteromius argenteus
AACGACACACAGCGTCTCCAGAACATGGCGCCCGCAGCAACACTACAGCCAGAATAATAGCTCCGCCTTCTTTCTTTCTGTAAACATTTGGGCGGTGTTTGTAAATAAACTCACTCTGTGATGTAGAAAAGTGGAGGTGTGTTTAAACGAGTGGTTTTAGGGGGGTGTGGACAAGTCATAACTTTTATAAAGAATATCTCTTTGGTTTTGAGACTTTAATCTTTGTATCTTCAGGGATCTTATCTCTGCACTAACAGCTCGTAACACTCCAAAGAGAAAGAAAAACTTGAAATTGCATCATATGACCCCTTTAATATCTTACCCAACCTTCTGAAGTAAACTGATGCTGCCAACATGTGTGGATATTTTTATCAGTTAAAAACGAGTCAGGGTATAGTTTGAAGTGTGAAAGTCGCAGTGCTTCAGCAGTACCTGTCTGATAAAAATGCGATCTGTTTCTCATAGCACAGGTGCAGCAGTGAGCAATGACTCCCACGAGCCCTCGACGTCCTCGTCCTCCACAAACGACGTCTCGTCCATGTCCACCGACACAGACAGCAGTCAGGAGACGAGCGCAGGACCGCTGGGCTGCTGCAGATGACTATCCTCCTCCTCCTCCTCCATCATCATCACCTTCATGATCATCCGCTTCTCGCCAGTCCAGAAACACGCCCTCCTTTCTGTCACAAATGGACACGTTCTTTTTGAATTGACAAAGTGTAAGAACGGAGGTAAGAGTTTTGGAGGGCTTCTTCAAAACCAGCATTACTTTGATGGCTTTGGTTCTTGGCGGCAGATTGATGCTACCCATCTTGCCATTTGGTTGTGGAATGATTTGCGTTTATTTATATTATAAAGATGAATGGGGAATATATTTTTAAAGGTGTTTAATTGTTTAGTTTTTTTTGGAGAGAGAGTCACTAATTAGTGGATAAACGAGTGTTTCCTCACTGTTACTACTGCTATTGGCGTATCAAAGCGCAGTTTGTTTGGCAAGATTTTAGTTGGGACGTTTTAAAGTGCTTTTAAGGTCTGTGAGCAACTCTTTTCTCTTTTTAATGTCATTGCACACGATTGACTTCACGTAGTATTCTCTCTGTTAAAGCCCGTTTGGGCTTTCAAACGACACTGTATGTAATCTAGTCTGTACATATTTCAACTTTAAACACAGAAAACAGTAAGCCACAGCTTTCATCACGCTTCAGCCTGATGTAAAGGTCTTGTTTGAACACTTCATTGTTATGGTATGAAACAGAAATTGGGTATTTGGCCCATGCATATGAAACGCTTTTGATTTGTAGTACTCGTTTGCATTTACAACCAAACTGCATCTTATTCATTATGCTAGGAGAAAAAGAACGGCTCCCATGAGGATTTATTTCTTTTTAATAAAGTCGTTTTAGATGGAGCAATCATGCTAAATGAACAGAGACGTTTTAGATTGGAGGTTCAGAATGGATCTGCTGCATTTTATGGCTAATGTTTAAAAAAAAAAATAGCCCATCAGTATCATATACTTTCCATTCTAATGCCTAGAAAAAATCGAATTATGTGTTTACAGTACTAGTGTATGTAGGATAAACTCTGCTCCTCCTAAAACACCAACATCATGAGTGAAATCTATCGCTACATTTGGAAATTAATACCTAGGTTATTTTGTTTGGCTTTCAAAACGGAGAAAGTGCCTGAGTCCAGCATTCATTCCTGAATGATTAGAAAGATAAAGAAATTTGGGTGAGGTTTTTCAAAAGTAATACTGTTCATATCATGTTGGAGTGTCTATTTTTCTATCGTACTGGACGTATGTGACGTCGATTGAAAAGTCGTGGCATGTTGAGAAGATGATCTGTAAAGGGACGTTTCCTCAAGCAAGGTCTTTCATCAAAGTAATAGCAAATTGGAAACTTTTTGGTATGTGTATATGGTTTGCAGCTTTATTTTGTTTATGGAAATATGCAAGATATTGCATCAGATGCTGTAGGTGGGAACTCCATTTTCCATGAGGCAATGCTATGGAATGTACACCCGGAATAGATGGGAGTTGTAGGAACTAAAGATTTGAGTTCGTATAATGATCAGCATATGCATTTTTTTGCATCCCAGGCATTTTTGTTTTCCATTTTAAGTGCTCTTAATGTTTCTTTGCTCTGGTTAATGAATTTTAACGTTAGATTTTTCATAGCATTTGCTTTTATCTCATCTCTCAAAAATGTTATAATTCAGATCAAAGTAGGCTTTGATGAACTACCTCACTCTAAATTTCTAGTTTTTTTTTTTTTTTTTTTCTTTTTTGCGCGACGTAGCTGCCCGTAAGATGGATGTTAATACAGATTTCATTATTTATTTATTTCTTAAGTGAACTATTGTCAATAGTAGGCAACGTATAGTTTTGTACATTATGTATACTTCACCTAGAAGTAAAAGAACTGAAATGTAAATTTGATCTTTTTGTTTAATTTTACTTTGTACTCATTTTTTACAGTTCATGTGCAATACCCACTGCTGTCATGCTAGTTGTAATCGATAGATCTAGACTTATTAGTTTCATGTACCCAGAGGTAGAGATATGTTTGGTACTGTCAGATACATTCATGTTTTTGTCTTTTTAAATCTGGGTTATTATTTTTATTTTTTTTTCCTTTGGCTTATACTGTCAATGTTACATAACCCGTCTTACCAAAAACAAAAATCTGGCTGATGTTAGCAAGTTGTTATATTTAGCCACTGGACTTTAATCAGCCTGGTAAGTCCGATTCAAAGACATCTGTAAAATATCTTGAAAAACCAATGTGTTAAGGTTTGGTGCTGGTATGTAATATTTGCTAGCAATGCCAGGCCTACAGTTAGTTATAAATTGCTAGCTCTGTGTGTGCTAAACGGCATACAGACACTGAGAAGTGCACTACTACAAAGAATGCACTGGGATCTTATGATACCAATTGTACATGTACTGCAAATAAACACCAGTTTGAAGCAGAACGGTCTCCTCCTTTGTCTTATTGCCTTTCCACCACAGTTTAATGTATGAGGCATGTACAGGGTTTCTGCAGGTAAGTTACCAATTAAAGACCAAAATTTAAGAAATAAACTAAATGAAACGCGTGTAATTTTGTTTACATTTTCAGAACACAAGACTTTATAACTTCAGTTTGCATCTTGTGTAAATATATTTTAATTTATCCCTCTGGTGCTGTTCATATAAAAGATTTTACTTTTTTTTTTTTTTTACTTCATCAGAATGGAACGAAACTTGGTACGTGTTTAGCACTTGCTTTGTGAACACAAAAAAACATGGACAATTTTTTCTGAATTTTATTTTATTTTTTTTTTTTATTGAGATCAACCTCAAAGTTGGAACATAACTTATTCATATTTATGTCTAGAGCAAACCATGCTTTGACAAATGTATTTTAGGTCAAACAAATGAGGGGAAAAAAGTATTTGTGCATTTTTCATAAGTTTTTATAATTCTTTAAGTTTTACTCTTTTATATACTACTTTTATATACTACTTTTTTCATATACTACACACAAAAAAATCATACCGAGAACGATAATTAATTAAATAACTATATTGTAATTTTTAAGCTCTACAAAATAGCCTGTTTTACAGCTTGACATATTATAAACACATTGGATTTGTTTTTACCGCTGACTTGTTAAAATAAACTCCATTTGCCGTGTTCCTTGAACGAATGAGTTGAGTGAATGATTCAGTCTTACTCATAAAAACAACTGAATTGCTGAATTCGGATCCATATACTAGCATTCAACGCTTAATACTATGAGTATGCAGAATGCCACAGGACGATAGAAGAACAATGAAAGAATCACGGCAAATCCCCATCACACGCCACAAACAGTGAAAAGTCAGCTCTCTGGTGATAAAACTCGAGCAAAGGAACAAATCACGCTTGATGACAAACCATCATGAAGTACATTCTTTTCAGTTTGTTTAATTTAGTCCTTTGTGAATAATTACACACCACCACAGTGACACTTGGTAACATTTCAGCACAGCACAAAGTCTAATCGTCATGTATGACCGCAGTATAATACTCTAATCGTGATGTATAACATCTTCACATACTCTAAATATGCATTAAAGTCCTTTGTAAAAGCTGTTCTAGTAAAATCCAAATAATATCCAAATGGATTGACAACTGAAACGTGTTGAGCAGCAAAAAGCTCTTTGCTTGAGGGCACAGTGGTGATGTCCAGTTTCTGGGTCTCCTCTTCTTGAGATTGAACCTGAAACATTCATGTTAGCAGCCTGGAAAATTAACCGTTAGGCTACGGCCATCATGCTAATATATAATTGAACCTACTACGCAGTCGGAAAACGGCCTACAAAATCTATGACAGTATTTGACCACTCACATCCACAGAGCATTTCTAGCCTTTCTATACACTTAAACAGTGTGAAATAAATATAAAATTAGATCCATTGACAAAGTCACATTTCAAACTTTTTTTCTTTTTTAATAAAAGTGGCACTGATGGTCTTGAAATATCACTGAATATGCAAGAAAACGTTCTCAATGCCAAGATTTGGAGCTATTTTTGTCAAAATGCGTGCATTAAAATTTTTTGTGAATCAAGTGTATTCACCCAAAAAAATGAGCATTTGCTGGAAATGTCCTCACACTCAGGTCATCCAAGATGAAGATGAGTTTGTTTCTTCATCAGATTTGGAGAAATAGCATTGTGTCAATGTCTCAGCAACGGATGCTCTGCAGTAAATGGGTGCCGTCAGAATGAGAGTCCAAACAGCTGATAAAACATGAAGTGAAAAGATGCATGAAACGAATTGATTATTAGCACATTTTAAACTTCAAACTGCTGCTTCTGGCTAAAATATGAGTCCATAATAACACTTCTTCCAGTGAACAAGTTGGTTTGTCTGCATCAGTTTACAAGAAAAAAAAAACAGCTCTAAACAAATGTGTGGCTTGATTTTGGTGTGACAAACACACTAGATGACCTTGGAGTAAATTTTCAGTTCATTTATGTGCCAAAGCCAATGACTCTGCTCTAATCGTCATTAATATCACTCAGACTTGGAACCAGATTCAGATGTTCCATTTGTTTCTGTCACCTGGAACTTCCAGAGAGAAATTGCTTTAAAATGACTGGTTTAAAATGGCTTGGTGGGAACATTGTCCTTGGAAAAGCATCCAGCAGAAATAGTGTGACAGTGGAAGGACTTTTCTAGTTAAATTTTAGGTCTGATTTGATGACCACAAAAATTTTGCAGACATATAATCGTCCGCAGGATTCATGGAGACGCCTGAGAGCCCTGGTCCTCATGTCTTTGGGTGTGTTTATTTCTGCATTAAATGTCACTGGTGCGGCTTCCAAGAGCCAGATCCCCCAGCGTGGAGAAGAAGTCTTCCATCTCTTTCTCGAGGAGGCGATTGCGGTTTTCTGCATCCTCACGGGCCCGTTCAGAGTTCCTCAGTTTGATCTCAAGCATTCCTTTTCTTTTTCTCTCCTGTTCCATCTCTTGCTCGAGTCTCTCCATCTGTGCACACAGGGCTGAACTCGACTCTTCCAGCCTGCAGAGGGCACAACACAGACGTGTGAGAAACCAGATACAGGTATCACAGCGGATATCATGAAATGTAACATTTTACCAAATTTAATATTATTGCTGTTTCTTTTTGATTTGTAAAGACTGGACAGACTAATTATTTGATTTTATTTGTACAACTAACTCTAGCGGTGGGTTAAGTGAAGTGACTTGTGGCCAGGTATGGAGACCCATGCTTGGAATCCGTGCTCTGCATTTAACCCATCCAAATGCACACACACACAAACGGAGCAGTGGGCAGCCATTGCTGCGGCACCCAGGGAACAGTTGGGGGATCGGTGCCTTGTTTAAGGGTCTCACCTCAGTTGTGATATTGAAGGTGGAGAGAGTGCTGGATATTCATTCCATTTACCAAAACTACAGTTACCAACATTCTTCAGAATAAATTCTTTTGTGTTCAGCAGAAGAAAGAAAAATATTGGTTTGGAAACAACTTGAGGGTGAGTAAATTATGACAAATGATGATGATTATTTCTTTTTCCGTGCACCTCCCATTTAAGCACAAAAGTAAGTTTACATTTTTAGTACAAATTATGCTTAAATACAGGGTATTTTTATATGTGTGAGAAACAAATTTACCTGACCTTTACTAGTCCTACTTGAACAGAGCTTAAAAGGGGTCATGTGATGCGATTTCAAGTTTTTCTTTGTCTTTGAAGTGTATTATTCACTTATAATTCTTGCTGTAGTACTGTTGTCATGGAGATGCTGTGTGTGTTTCCAAATATGTTAAAGGCGTAACATTTCCGTCACACGCTTGAGGTATTTGGTCAATCAAAATGCACTGGATAGTTGGCCAATCAGAGCATACCACACTTTTCAGAATGATGAGTTTTAGAAAAATTTGTGCGTTTCAGAAAGGCGAGGCAAACAGGAGCGAAAATATACCTCATGAGGTAAAAAAAAGTGTTTTAACCTTGTCATGTAAACATTGCATTACACCAAATACACAAAATAATCAAATTTTTTGCTTTGCCATGTGACTCCATTAAATATGCATATTTATGCATATCAATATGCATAAATATAATGCATTTGGTCATTTTTAAACAATTCCAACCACCCTTGTCAAAAAAAGGCGTAACTTTTAATTTTACTTTAGTATTGTTGTCATGGAGACACTGTGTGTTTCCAATTATAGTAAAGGGCGTATCATTTTCATCAAATGCATGAGGTATTTGTCCAATCACATTGCTCTGGATAACTGGCCAATCAGAGCACACTGCACTTTTCAGAATGACAAGCTTTATATTAATGATGAGTTTCAGAAGGCGAGGCAGAGAGGAGCGATATTAAATACGGTATGTGCAAAATAATGTGTTTTTTTAAACACTAAATTGCGCAAACACATTGCATTACACCAAATATACAAAATAATGTAATTTTTTAGCATCATCATTTGACCCCTTTAAATAGGTGTCATTTTTAAACCATTCCAACCACGCTTGTCATTTAAAGAACACCAGCCTTACTGTTTAATTCTAGATTCATAAGTCTGTTTCTGCTTCTTCAGCTCTTCTTTCAGTTCTGCCACGGCGCTGACCAGAGAGGAAGGGCTTTCGTCTGCATCTCCATCTTCATCCACGACTCTAATGACCGGTGCGATGCTCCCATTGTCACTGCAAAACAAACCGCTTGTGCGCTTCTCCTCAGCATCCTCCTCATGTTCCCTGGGCTTGGCTTCCTCCTCGCTCCTTTCTGGAGCACTCTGCCCGTCTTCTGTCCCCAGCGGCTCACCTCCATAATCTGTGACCGAGATCTCACAGGACGAGGAGGACCACGGCGTGCTGTCCATACTTAGCACACTGCCCAGACTCGAGGAAGAAGTGACGTTGTCATAAGTAGACAGTCTCTGAGAGGAGCCTGAGTCCCTGGAGCGCTCCCCGGACGAGGTTCGGCGGTGTCCCCTCAGTGAGGACAGACCATTCATTAACCAGTTTCCACCATCCACTGCGGAGGCTCCTTTGGCCGAGGAACCTTTGAAGGTATATTTCCATCCAGGAATCGTCTTGGCCTGCTTACTTGGGCTGATGGCTGTCTCTCCCTTTCCCTGAGGTGGGGGCTTAGACGCTAAAGCGGCATCTGTAGATGGGCAGGTGTGGAGATCCTCCTCAGAGATCCAGTCCACCAGGTTGGACTGCTGAAGTTGCTGGCTTTGGTCCTTGAGCTCCGTCTGGTTCTGTGATGTTACTGAGTCTTTTTCAGTGTACAGGCGCTCGTGTTTGCTGATGAGCAGCGTCATGAGATGCTGAACAAGGGAGGTGCCTGTAAAACCCACACACACACACACATACACACAATGCTGTATTCCATCAACCTCATCTATACATGATGTTTAAATCATAAATTAGGATGAAAGTCCTTAAATAAATAGGTAAGAAAGAGCTTTCACTCAGAAATATTCCATTTCACAAAAAAACATTACAAAGAACTAGTATTAGCAATGAAATCAGTAGAAAGACTGAAATAGTTTTTTTATTTTGTAAAATTACAATATAGGGGTTTTACTTGGGAGCCCGAATTCTTTCTGATTGAGATAAAATGGGAAGAAAAATTGGCTAGTGGATTTTGCATGATGAGCCACTCCCGATGTACATGGGTATAAATCAATGGTCCTCTTCTCCCTCTTTCTCCCGACCTGGTTCCTTTCCTCTTGGAGCAGCATGAGGAGCTGATGAATTTGTGAAAGGCCCCTTTTTTGGCCAGAATCCGAAACAACAAGGTTGCTTTATTAGCTGTGCATGGCAACTGACTTCCCTCTCCAGATGCAGTTCCTCTGGAAGGTGATGTCCATTCTTGTGGCCCAAGAATGCTATTTATGGCTCAACCTGACTGAGATGAGAGACGTTGACAAAGTGTGCTTTCTTGACACTCCCATCTCCCAGGCTGGGCTATTCTGTGAGGACTTAGCCCAGCAGTTCCCAGCAGTACAAAAGCAGGCTGAAGCTATCCAGCACATCCTGCACGGGGTGATCCAGCTGCCACCGCTCTGTCACAGGCCATACCACAGCCTGCCTATCACGAGGGCACCCTCCTGCGGCCTTCAGAGCTGCCCTGGAGCAGCAGCCCTCACACAGATGGCCCAGAGATGCAAGGAACTACTCTTCTGATGGAGATGGTGAACACAGCTCCACTCTTTCCCCCAGATAAGGTGCCAGGTGGAAAATCCTTGGTTTTGTTTTATTTTTGTTCCGCCATTGGCCCAAGGGCCAGTGGGTACCCTCATTCTCCAAGAAAGAGGTGTTTTCTTTTTCTCTGGGCCATCAGGCTCGTGGGTTGACACTAAGCGACATGCTGTCTCCTCACTTTTACCCACAATGGTCTTATTGCCAGCCGCCAAAAAGGTTGCGGCTCAGGGACACATTGCCTTCCCATGCATCTCTGACTGGTCTCTCCAGGGTCAGGGGTTCAGTGGTAACACTGAAACATTTTCAGAGGCTCCTGGGGCATGTGGCATCCACAGCTGTAGTCATCCCACATAGATTGCTTCACATGAGAACACTTTAGCACTGGTTACACTCCTGAGTCAAAAGTCAAGGTGTTGCCGCCCATTCAGTCCCTGGCCATGACCTTGACCAAGTGTCTTGGCATGTCATTGCCATGACGGACGCCTCCTGCACAGGCTAGGGCACTACATGCAATGGGCAGGCAGCCTCAGGGTTCTGGACAGGGCCTCGGCTGCTTTGACACATCAACTGCCTAGAGCTGTTGGCAGTGCTTCTATTGTTGTGGCAGTTCTGGCCACTGCTTCCAGACAAGCATGTGTTGGTTTGCACAGGCAACACTGTGACTGTTTGTTACATCAACCAACAGGGAGGTCTACGATCATGTTGTATGTTTCACCTGCCATCTCCTCCCCCGGAGTCACTTGTGCAACCGGCATGCTCTCACGACAACTCATATTCCCATGGTGACTCAGGGAGGATGAGGAACAGGTATTGCTGGTTGCACCTTACTGCACCTTACTCAGAATTCATGTTTCTTGCCACAGCTCCTCCCTGGCACAACCAACTGCGGAAGGACCTCCTTTCTCAGGGGCTTGGCACCCTATGGCACCCTTGCCATCTTGGTGAGAAGAACACCAGTTCTACTGCTGGTGGCAGATCGCTTAAGTCACGTCCCATCTAGGAGTCACACTTGAAGGTTTCTAAAGATCCAGACATGGCAGACTTAAGCGACGTGCCATCAGACGTGGTGAACACCATCATTCAGGCTAGAGCTCCCTTTGTGAGGCAAGTCTATGAGCTGAATTATTCTTTTTATTATTTGTGTCTTGTCTTGTCACTGTCATTCTGTTGCACTGTAGAGCTCTGTCACTAAAACAAATTCCTCGTATGTGTAAGCTCATTCTAATTTTGATTTTGAAGTTGAGTCTGTTCGAAGAGTTCCAAAGAGACTCACCAAGAAGACCCAGAAGATGCGAGATTAGAGTAGTGCTTTCTTTCCTGCAAGAAAGTTTGAATCGTAGGCTGTCACCTTCCACCTTGAAAGTGTATGTGGCTGATATTGCAGCATCACGATACAATGGATGGCTGGTACTGAGAAAGCATGATTTCATCGTGAGGTTTCTGAGGGGTGCCAGAAGGTTAAATCCTACTACTAGTCCCTCTACTGTCCTGACTGGCTGGGGTCCATTTGAGCCACTGGACTGAGTTGAGCTTAAATTTCTGTCTGCTAAGACAGCACTCCTGACTACGCCACTTCCAACAAGAGGGTCGGGGACCTCCAAGCATTTTCAGTGAGCGAAGAGTGCCTTGTGTTTGGGCCGGCCTATTCTGACATGGTCCTGAGACCCCAGCTTTGATATGTTCCCAAGGTTCCCACCATGCCTATCCACAATCGGGTGGTGAACCTGCAAGCACTGCCCTCAGAGGGGTTGCTCTGTCCCGTAAGAGCACTTTGCATATACGTGGAATGCACCTGGAGTATCAAAAGCTTGGAGTAGCTCTTTGTCTCTTACAGATAAGGAACGTCTCAGTTATGTATGTAATCCTTGTTGGAGGGAATGGATATGTGATGTCCCCATGCCACAACCTCTAATCAATGCTGGTTGCCAGGGACATCTCGGCACTTCAGCAGTGGATGCACCTGTTGCCTCTTTATCTTTTATCTGCGTGCATGGGGAGTGGCTGAGCATGCAAAATCTACAAGCCTATTTTCACTTGCATTTTCTCCAAATCAAAGAGGATTCAATGATGACATAATGTCTCTGTTCTCTGTGCACTGGGTCAAAACTGCATTGTTGTGAGGAAAAAAATGGTGTATAGGTGAAATGTTATTCATACATTTAAAATTAATGTAAAATGCACTGCAAAAATGTGTAAACAAATCAAATATTAAAGTATCTTTACAAGAAGTATTGTTTCAGTCTTTCTACTTTAAAATTTAGTGATTAATTCAGTATTTTACTTACCATTGTTTTTGTAAATACTTATGAAATTCACTACCAATTTCTGAGTACTACTGTCTAACATATTCAACATGAAATAAAATTAATTTTTATTATACAAGTGTCACACCAGCAGGCTGCACTGATCCCAGTGCAGCCAGCTACACACGCTCAGTCACCTGATTGTTAACGATCACCA
>JAUCMR010000066.1:842467-859161 GCA_032357425.1 Enteromius argenteus
ATGTCCTGTTTGTTAATTTCTTTATTTAATTTTATTTACATATTATTTATTTATTAATTTATTTGGTTTTCATTTAAATTTTAGGTACTTTTTATTTTTAAATTTTTTAAGTGTTAGTAATTTCATGTACAGATACTGTATGTGTGTGTATCTGTACTACGAGAGAAATATATTATGTGATATTATGTTTTTTCCCTAAATAAAATAATTGGTTTGATTTTGTTATTAGACAAGCAGATTAAATGTAGAATATTTTTATTCTAGCTTTGTAAATTATAAAACAAAAAAGTGTAGGACTCTAGCAACATCGGGTTCTGATTACGTTCGATTTCTAGGGAATGCTTGAACTAAACCGATGTATACCTTCAATGCAAAGTCAATGCAAATCTCTTTGTATAAAAGCATCCGCCAAACGCATGAATATAATGTAACGTCCTTCGGGAAATAAATAGGGTATGATGTACAGTCAGCTGGTCGTTATCACAAAACAAACCCCTTCAGGTTAATGTAAGACCCTGACGCAAAGCAGAGAGGTCTCAAATTGCCCTGAAGGGTTTATTTTGCGATAATGACTGACTGACTGCACATTATCCAGCACAGAGCATGTCTTCTACCAAATAAATGACCGTAAATATCAATCTGAGCAAGAACTCAGTGATCTGGGAGACCAGTTTAAAGCTTGACACTCTTTATACGATACATTTGAATGCTGCAGAATGCTGTGGTTGACCAATGAGAATCAAGCTTTCCAGAGAGAAATAAATAAATAAATGCATGGCTGATGGTTGAACGTCTCCCAGCAGATGCTGTGATGCTCAGCAGGTAGCACAGGGCCGTGGGGGAAGGGCAGGTTTGAGAGGACATAAAGAGCTAAATCACTCAGCTTTTTACATGCATTGAGCTTTGCTTATTAACACCGCGTCATCCATCAGGTTGATGCATGATGAATGAAAGCATGTGCTCTGGCTGTATTTCACATCTCACCCGAGTCCGTGCTACAGGCTGCTGATGATAGAAAAGCCTCAGCGTGCTGCGGATGAGAGTGGAATGTGTGTAACATGCATCGCTGGATGCTCGTGGTTTATCATATGGTCAGCCACGACATTACGAGAGTGAAGAGATGACACTCACTGAATGCATTTACATTTATATTTATCTGTTTAGTAGATGCATTATCCTAACCTTGATTTAAATCAGAATTTTGATGGCATAAATACAGCTGTTACACATACTTATTTCCAAATATGGACATCTATTATCGCAAATATACAGTATTGCTCATATATAAGGTAAATACCTTATTTAATTTAATTTAATTTAATTGCATCAGTTGGAATGTAAACATATACACTGAAAATATAACAGTTTGTCATAATAAATAAAAAAGCTGACATATAATGGCTAAGGGACGATACACACACACTTATATATAATATATATATATATATATTTTTTTTTTAATACATTTTATAATTTTTGTGAATGTATACAATATTGATATGATCATCAAAATAAGTTAGAGCTATAATATATATACACATTATTATATATTATATTATATACTTACATAAAATTAACAGCAAAATATAATTTAAAAGCATATATATATATATATATATATATATATATGTATATATATGTGTATATATAAATTAAATATAAATATCATATATATTTTTTAAAGCTAATGTCTATATATAAAATTTTTGCTTTTGTTCATAATATTTATATAAGTATTAAGTGGCATGATTGCAGAGTTAGAGCATGATGAGCAGAGATGATCCAGTGATGTGCTGTGAGCAGCTGAAGCAGAGATGCTGTGAGATGAAAGCACATTCAGTGTGTGACAGATGAGATGAGATGAGAGAAACACAGCGTACTGTACCTCTCCGGGTCTGCCTGATCTTTGGACTCAGCATGGTTGCCATCGATGGGCTGCTCTTCCTCCGCTCTGCATATTCCTCCTCCTCAGATCTTCTCTCGGTACATTCTCCTCCTGCTCCTCTCCTCCTTGCTCTTTCCGCTCTTCTCCGCTAGCTCGCTGACCTCATGTTGCAGGCTGGGGGAGGGATTCCTCACACACATACACGCTCGCTCTCCGCCTCTTACTCACACACACACACGCGCGCTGGTCCACACCCACCAGGCGATGCATTATTCATCATGGCTCCTCTACATTGACCAGTCAGTGTGTGTATGATTACAGCAGGCTGCCCTGAAGAGTAAAGCCGCCCGCCTCTTAATTGGTCTCAGGCATGTGTTCTCGCACTCCTCCGTCTCTCGGGATCTTTCACCCTGCCTGCCTCTTCTGCACACATATTTCCACCACACTCTCAGAAATAAAGGCACAAAAGCTGTCACTGGGGCGGTACCTTTTCAAAAGGCACGCTTTTGTACCTATTAGGTTCAAATATCTACTCTTTAAGTACTAATATGCACTTTTAAGGTACCAAAATAGACCCTTTAGGTACAAACATGTCCCTTTTGTAAAGGTACCGACCCAGTGACAGCTTTGCACCTTTATTTCTGAGAGTGTAGAGATGTGCTCTATTGGACCAGGCCACACAGTGAAAAAATCACTGTGAATTTAACGGTAAAGTACTGCAAAAATTCTAGAGTAAAAACATGTTAAATACTTAACGGTTACTATACATGGTGAAAACGGTATTTGACACTACATGTTTATTTAATGTTTAAAAGTGTATTGCATGATTTCAGTGTGCCACCATGATGGTGTTTAGTGTTTGTGGGAATGACTCTGTGCACCTTATGGGCTTTGGATCATCATGTGACTTTAATCATCACCTGAGTTGGTGGTTATCAGCAAAATGTAATTTCAGTATTTCAATAGGTTGGTATATTAACATTATATCATTTAAGGAAATTACGTTATTTAAATGTAAGATAAAATCAAAACAGTAAAAACTGAAATGTTGCAATTGTATTTTTACAGTAAAAATCTGGCAACAACAGCAACCTTGAAATTTTAGCAGATTTTTTTTTTTTTTTACAGAGCAATACTTATACTGCAAGTATAGTCACCTGGTAAAATAATACTCAAGCTATTCATAAATTGTACCTATAGGCACTTTCCTATTTAGGCATTAGGTGTTGATGTTATGGTCTAATAATACAGCATGTGTTATATCCAAAATATAACTAATACTGTATGTTTGCATTGTTTCACATATATTACCATTGTGTTTCATTAATGTTTTTATTTGCTCTCACATAGGTGTGCGATGTTGGCAAAAATGACATCTCAATTTTTATTGGGATTTTATCAAAAACAATACTTAACTCTTGCCAGTCATTTCCAGCATTTTTGATAATTTTCACAAAAGTTTAATGGCAGCCAGAATATGTTGTTGTATGAATATCTGAACATGCAGCATGTCAAAACAAAGAACAGCGCCTCTGCATTGAAACAAAGTAATATTGGAATAAAGACGATAAAATTCAGACACACTGGCTGGATAATCTCTGCTCTATATTAATTTTTTTTTGACAGATTGTACAAGTAAACAGTCAGCAGTAAAAAAAGAACAAATAAACAAATTATTAACATTAGCATAAGATGCAAATATAATATACAATGCTTTAATTTTTCAGGTAGGTCTAACATTAACATTCATGTATATAACAAAAATGATCAAATAACACTAATCATAACTGTGTAACTAAATACAGATTTTATTTTATTGTGTTATTTGCTGAACATTAAGGACACAGAAAGGAGCATGCTGTCACTTTAAGACTTCTATATATTCTTGCTTAGGCATTTTTTTCAACTGTTTACACTCAATAAAATATAACTAACTGTCACATCATTTTGTGTGTATTTTACTTTGTATTTGTGTACAATCACTCCTAGAGTGTTCTTGAGAGCGGAAACAATGTCATGGTTTGTGAATAAATTGTTCCTTTATAAATTGTTATTGATAACAAATTATGAAAGAAGAAAAGAGGAGAATATTCAGAAGTTGCACAGAAGAAAGTCTTTCTCAAATTTATTTATTTGAGTTATTTATTAGTTTAATTAGTGATTTGAATTAATGCATTCATTCATTCATTTATATATTCATAACATGGATGCTTCCCCTTAAAACATTTAAGATCATCAAAATGATTCTGTTTTTCACTTTTGATTAGATAATTACACAAAACTCGGTAACAATTTAAGGTGTCAATAATACAGAGTAATTATCTAGTAAGTACTTATTAGTAGCCATTGTACTTACATAAAACAAAATGTATTTATCATGTAACTAAGTTATGAAACAGTTTGTAATTATGTAGATGTAACAGACAGCTAGTGTTACACATTTGTTACAGACCGAGTCTGTTACACAGATACTTATGTAACCAAAACATTGTCACATATGTGTTACAGACTTTAAACAACGTAATTATAAATTCAAGAACACAGGCATAAGCTACTTAAAATAAAGTGTATCAAGATTGTACTTAAGTGTAAGTAGCTGTGTAACCAACACAGTCTCACCACCAATTCGTACGTATTCGTATGAGGTGCCAAATTCGTGCTAATTCATATTAATTCGTGCGACCTCACTCTTCGACCACAATTTGTCTAAAACCCAGTGACGGGTAGATTTAGGTCATTCGTACAAATTCATACGAATTGCCAACTCGTAAAATACGAACGATTTAGAAGAAATCGTATGAATTTGTACAAGTGAGGTTGTACGAATTTGTACAAATTAGCCACCTCATAAAATATGTACAAATTGCCGTGAGATCAGGTTGGTGTAACAGACTCTGTCTGTAACATATGTGTAACAGTAACTGTCCGTTACATCTACATAATTACAAACTGTTCTATAACTTAGTTACATAATAAATACATTTTATTTAATGTAAGAGTAACGGCTAATGCGAAGTACCTAATTAGCTAATTATTCTGCATTATGACACCTTCAGATAAAGTTTTACCCAAAACTCTCTCTCTCTCTCTTTCTGTATATATATATATATATATATATATAATTTCTCAAACCAGTAAATTTAGTAGAAATTTAGTAATTTTTAAAATTATACACAATATCTTTTCTTATGTCTCATAATCATGTTTTTTTTTTTTCTTCTTTTTTTATATTAGGGGATTTTCATGTAATCCATGACTGTTTTTTTTACTGGATTATGGTGTTATTTTACTGGATACTTGAGTGCTCGACTACAGAATGACTCATTGCCTGTCTCAAATCTCCATTTAGCGTTCTCTCCACCCTGTGTCTCCTCCTGCCCTTGTTTTTCTTTTCTTCCCTGTCTTTTCCTAAGCCTCTCTCAGTATGGCAGATAATAGCTCCACCAATGCCATTCAATCCTCAGCCCTGCAGACCACAGCTGCTCCTCAGAAAGCCTCGGGGTGGAAGGAGGCCTAAATGAGACAGCAAAAAAGAAAAACCTCATTCAACCGCCTCCACCTCCACCTCCACTGGGGCTGAGGGTAACCAACACTGACCTGCCAGTTTCCAAATACACTCTGCTCTCTATAATAAAGAGCTTTGTTCCCTCCTAACGTGTGTTTGTCCAGTCGTGCCCTTTGAGGATCCATCGTGTTTATGTTAAAGAGAAGATGGTGCATTGATTTTTTTTATATATTCAGAATATCTTTCTGTAATTGCAGTCGAGCTAATCTGAGGTCTGCCCGGAAAAATGCCCATCTGCGTTTTCACAAAATGATTTATTTCTCATAAACATCCACTTTGGCAGATGCTTTTATGCATCTCTTTTGAACATGCACATGTCCTAAACCAATTAGATGGGATGCACTTGTCCGTCTGGTCATTTTATACCCACATGAGCTGTTTAGTTGATGATTTAGCTGCTTTGTCCAGTCAGGATGTTTAGTCTCCCGGGGATGTCGGGTAATCATCCTCGCTGGATTCTTTGATCTTGTGATGTGTTTTTGAAGTGGCTGTTTTCTGCTACATTTTTTATTAAAGAGCCTATTCTTCTCAGGAACTTGAAGCAGTACTGAAGAGATTGGCTTGGTTGTAGCTTTCAGATGGCAGTGATTCAGTGACACATGTCATTCATATTTAAGAAAAATGTTGTCTTGTTTCAGTTTCAAACCCCGGTCAGTCTATTATGACATTTAGGAACGAGCGATCAATAGACCTTCGATCGTTCAGATGAATTCTGATTAGTGCTGCCGACGCTGTGTTGACTGAGATGCAATGTCACATGACTTATCGATTTAGCAAAGTATTAATAATTCAGGAGGACACCTCCAGAGACATCACATGCGGTGATGATGGAGCAACAGGAGATGTTTATGGTAGATTTTCAAAATGATAATGATGTAGAACTCATATTTGTACCACCAGAATCACCAGAGATTTTTTTTTTCATATTAAAATAGTTATATCTCATAAAATTAACCTATTTTAAAACTGTTAAATAGTAAAGCCTTATGTTTGTGAAAATACACAAATGAATTCCCCTGTTTTTGCATCATACTCATATTTTTTCATACATTTTGAATTGTTTTTAAGTAATCTAATACAATATATTTTTACTGGATTATTGGTGTTATTTTACAGAACTTATACACAGATCACCACATACAACACCTCATTTAAATGATTTATTTATTTATTTTATTTTAATAAAAATTAACTGTTATAAAGGTGATGTAGTCTAATGTTTGTGAATAAACCAGTACAATTTCTCATGTAAAGCATTATAATCATATTTGTACAATTTTTAATAACTTAACATATTATTTAAGTGATTTTCAAGTTGTCTATTGCCTGTTGTTACAACTCAAGAATGTGGACCACCAAAGTTGGAGACTATTTTCTGTGGAAAATCCTTGTTCTTCATACTATTTTGGCTTGACTTTGATCCACTTCAGCCTTACAGCAGTGTTGAATTTAGTTTACTTTGTCTTCTGGTGGGAGTAATGGGATTAAAGACCTCATTCAAATCATTCATTTCAAGATGTGGAACATCAATAGTCCAAACGTCATATGCTCCAGTTATATGTGTTCATCCAGTTTGGTTTGCAGTACTTAATTCTTTTAAATTGCACAATGCATGGCGTCGAACACTTGTATACTGTACCAAAAGAAAACAAAAAACTAATTTCACAAATCTGCACATTTGACGTATCTCGTATTACTCACAGAATTTGGTCTAAATGTTATCTTCTTTATTTGCCATGAGTAATCTTCTCAGACTTTTAACATGTCACTTGTCATGTCATGAGCAGATCTTCAAAACAGTGCCAATGAGGGAAAATCAATAGATCTGAGCCGAGTGTTAATTATGGAACTGTTCCTCAAGAGAAATGAGGAAAAAAAAGAAAAAGAAAAAAGAAATCAATATGGATGTAATTACATTCACCAGCACTTGTCCTTCACAACAAAAGTAGATGATTGTGAACGTAATTAAGCTCTGTCATAAGTATTTGAAAGGTATTGGTAACCTCACATATGAATTTTAGATTTTAGCTTTAAATAATTGACATCTATATTTATTCATGAAGCCTAAAACTTCAACAAATGTACAAAACAACATCTTGACCTCTTAAAATGACAGGTGTGTTGCTCACACTGTCCAGATGTGATGTGATGTCACTGTATGCCCTGAAGGGGGCAGCAGTGAGAACCGAGGCTCTTTAGAGCTTTGCTGCTCTCTGGTGGTGCATAGAAGCTATTGCCTGATAAACCTGAACAATATTCAATGGAAATCCCTTTATGAAAACATGGTTTTCTTTTTAAATTGTCATTTATTGTAATTTGATGAAACAAAACAGTAATGCAAAGTGTTTAATGCAAATTTAGATGCACATTTAGGCAGGATCTAAATTACAAAATGTATTCAACAATGGTCAAAAGTGTTGTAAAGATGTAAAAGCTTTAAGTGTGAAAGTTTAGATGGATGTATTACACAGATGTTGCTAGCATGATTAATGTATTGTTAACATTTTCTAGCATGATTAGTATGTTTCTAGCATATTTTGCATGTTGTTATTTAACACGATATTGTTAACATGATAACCTGCTCACTGTTAATATGTCTCTAGCATTATTAGTATGTTGTTAGCATGTTTTAACATGTTGTTAGCATGTTTGCTAACATGTTACTAGCATGATTAGCATGTTATTAGAATGTTTCTAACATGTAGCTTGCATATTTTCCTAGGACAGTCAATAAGCTTTACTAGTGACAGGCAGCTAAAACACTTAAAAATCATATTGTACAAAAGTTTTGGTGTTATGAATTAGATCTCCACTTTTCCTGTACAATCTTAAAAATAATGGCTTTCAAAGGGGGTTTTTAAAAAGGTCCCATAGACCAGGGCTGTCAGATTCAGTTCCCGGAGGACCGGAGCCCTGCAGAGTTTAGATGCAACCCTAATTAAACACACCTGATCCAACTAATCAACTCCTTCAGGCTTAATTGAAAACTGCTAAGTATGTGTGTTGGAACAAAACCCTGCAGGGCTCTGGGTTTGAAACCCCTGCCATAGACATAGAGTTCCTTTTGTCTAAAGAACATTTTAATCATTTAAAAAAACTTTTTTCAACTATAAAAAAAACATTTTGTTGAATGGAAAGATTTAATGGATGTTAGAAGCTCTTCATGGAATCTTGTCAATAAAGAACATTTGTTTTTAAAGAGGTCATCAGATGCAAAATACACTTTTACATGTTTGAACTGAAATGATAAAACTCCACGCTTTTTTTTTTTTTTTTTAATCCTGAAAAGTCCAAAGCCCTTTCTCGTATCTGGCTGTTCACAGATTCTTTGCTGAATGATATAGTTCTGCACAGGCCCCTCCCTCGACTGTTGATTGACACTGGTGTTTTAGCATAGACCAGAGTAAGCTGTAAACAGAGTGCCAGAGTTTATCTCTAACATTATTTCTGTTCATGACTTGTCTAGAAAAACGAAGACAGTTTGAGGTTGTCTAAGAAGAAGAGGACTGTGCGCCAAATCTTCTGACAATGCCAGAATTTTAAGTTTCCTGTCTCTCAGAGAACTGCTGCTCACTTCACAGAAGAGAGGGGCGGAGTCAGCAGAGCTCATTAGCATTTAAAGAGACATGCACCAAAACAGCTCACTGTGAGGAGTGTTTCTAACTAGGTAAAAAGGGTGCTGTTTTACGCTACAATTGACAAATTTTAACCGAAGTATGTTATAGACTTTTTTTCATCATATCACTCTCTATTCTAATTCTATTCTTAAAAAAATAGAATTCCCCTTTTAGACTGGCACTCTACTCATTTACTAACTGCTTGTTTTCTTAAAAAAGCACTAGCTTCTCTAATCTTTTTTTTTTTTTGTATTACATCTATTTGTTTTCTTTTTATTTTTTATACAATTAACAAAATAAAAAAAGGCCTCTTTCTATTCTATTCTGAGACTTGTTGTAGCACTAGCACTTGCATGTCATTGCTCTTTTGTTGTTTAGCATCTGATAAATGATGAATGTAAATGTAAGAAACATATCAACTTATGAAAAATGCTACCTGGTCTCATGGCATAGATGTGCCTTGGTGCACTTTTTAGAGAGACACAAAATACATACCAATGAATATATATCACTGCAGTTTCCAAAAGCAATGAACACTGGAGGCAGTAACTCCTATATTCTTTTTGATTTACAGAGTTTTGATTAATAAAGCGTAATTTTTGCACAGTTACTGCTTTTGAACGTTATCATCACACATATCCAGCTTCATATCTATGTGTTTTCATAGACGGTAGGTTTGCTCAGTAGCTCGCGGAGTACAGAGATGAGCTCCGGTTCAATCCTGTGTAACTACACTTCAACAAAACACTTCAAATCTGTGGAAAAGAAAGTTGAAATGACACGGTTGCATTAACAAATGCGTTTTAATGTCAGTTTTGCATTTGTTAATGCTAACATGTAGGCTTAGGGGTGAATTTGGTGTAGGGCATATTTCCAACATGATGGAGCATTAACTTGAACAGTCCATGCAATACATACCTATACCAACGGAATAAAAATGTGCTAAAGTTCACGTATTAAATCTGTGTTTTAGGGCCACTCAGTAGACATTTCTCTTTGAAACTGCGGCGAAACGTGCAGTAATGAGACCAGGTTGGAAAAATGGGCATCTGATGACCCCTTTAAGAGTGACAAGACAGATTAGAACTGATTTTTCAAGCACTTTAGTTCACCTCCATAAAGCTTGGTTCTCCTGTGCTATAGAGTTTGGCGTAATGAGACCAGCAAACATGGACTTCTTTAGTGTAGAAGCGGCACTCATTCGGCTGTCTAACTTCTCTCGCTCCTCCTTGCATCTCTTCAGACAGTCGGTGCACAGGCAATCCTCCCGCACCAGATACAGACATTTGGCTCTCTGGATGCGGTCTACGTCTGGAGACTCATCTGTAGGGATGGGGTTGGATTTGACATTCAGCTTCTGCAGCTTTGGGAGGCTTTGGATGCACTTGGGCAGATGAGTCAGGAGGTTGTTGAACAGGCCCAGCTCCTGCAGCTCTTTGAGGGCAGACACGGATGGAGGCAGGCTCTCAATATGGTTCATTCCCAGGTTAAGGACCCGCAGGTTCCTCAGGAGCCCGAGTTCATGCGGCAGGCCCAAGGAGCTCAGACGGTTGTTGCACAGGTTGAGGATGTAGAGGTTATGAAGACGGCCAATAGCCGCAGGAACCTGCTCCAGATGGTTGCTGTGCAGGTCCAGCAGACGGAGGTTTATGAACTTGTCGATGGCGTCTGGGATCTTCTTGAGAAGGTTGCGGCTGAGGTCCAGCTCATCGATGTCGCAGAGCTTCAGGATGCACTTGGGAAATGTGGCGATCGCCATGTTGCTGAGGTCGAGACGACGCTTGCCATCTACAGTCACCTTCAGAGCATTCTTAGCCATCTTGAGTGTGATTTTTCTACCGGACGGTTCACTTGATTTCTTCTTCCCCTTTACCATTGTGTCTAGGAACAATGCAACACTGGGTGAGCTTTATATGAGGGTCAGAGATGTTAAGATGTCTTCATCAAAATAATTTATTACACAGTATATGTAACAGACAACTACTGTTACACATATGTTACAGACCGAGTCTGTTACACAGATACTTACACTTAAGTACAATCTTAATACACTTTATTTTAAGTAGTTTATGCCTGTGTAATATTCTGCAATTGTAATGTAATTATAAAGGTCTTACATGTATTTAAGCTGTGTACTAATGGGTTAAGGCACATAAGGTGGTTACATAAGTATCTGTGTAACAGACTCGGTCTGTAACAAATGTGTAACACTAGCTGTCTGTTATCTACATAATTACAAACTGTTTCATAACTTAGTTACATGATAAGTACATTTTGTTTTATGTAAGTACAATGGCTACTACTAAGTACTTACTAGATAATTACTCTGTATTATTGACACCCTGAAATAAAGTGTTACCAAAAATATTGACAAATGACCAAAACCTAGGATAATGTTATATTTTAAAAATGTAGAATTACAGCTAATTATCTGAGGTGAAAGTAGTTGGTCTTTTAATATATCAGACATTGATTCTTCTTGTATATACAGTATATATACAGTATACAATGAATAAATGAAATATTGAGAAAACCACATTTAAAGTTGTTTAAAATCAAATCCTTAGGAATGATTATTAGTAATCAAAAATGTTATTTTCAGTGTATTTATGGTAGAAAATTCACAAAATGTTTTCATGGAGCATTATCTTCACTTAATATCCTACTGATTTTTGGATAGAAGAAAAATAGCTAATTTTGACCCAAACAGTGTAAGCCTTAAATATACCGGTGCTGCTGATGACTGCTTCTGTGCTACAGGATCTCATTTATGCTGGCTAGTGGGCAGCATTTTAATGCATTAATGAAATGGTCCTATGAATCCCATAATGTATGAAAGAAATTATAGATTTCATATGCTGAAGTCAATACATTTATCACCAAAAATAAACAAATTAAAATAGACTTTTTGAGCCAATACATGTACTATTGGGTAAAACGGGGCTAAAGAAAGGTAAATATATATTTTTTTTGGGTAATTAATGTATTTCTTTTTTTTATTCCCTTATTATACATATACATATATGTGTGTGTGTGTGTGTATAATTTTTTGTATTGAATGTCATTGGAGCAAGGAATTTTGTGTTAAAATAAATCATATAAGTAGGTTTTTTAATTATTTTCTTTTTTTTACTTAAAATGTGTATTTACTTAATTTTATTTTCTTTTAATTTGGTTTTACTGTTTTATTTATTTATTTTGATATTTTTTTTGTTAGTCTGAAAGTGTAATAATTAATAGTTGGTGGCCTTAAACTGTCTGGTTTCATGTCAGTTGCTTCGGTAACACTTTAGAATAGGCAACACTCGTTAACTATTAACTAATTTTCCCTCAGTGAATTCTTAATTTGCTGCTTATTAATAGTTAGTGTGGTAGTTCTTAAGTTTAGGTATTGGGTAGGATTAGAAATGTAGAATAAGGCATTCATATTTGTTTAATTGCTTCTTATGAAGAGTTAAGATGTCTTAGAAGGCAACAAGGCAATTTACTGCATTTTGGAACAAAGTTGTTATACAGTGCTGATGGTTTCTTCATGTAAATTCACAAGCTGTCCTTTCTGCTCATGATGATTAGTCCAGTCCCTGGAGACATGTTACAGCCGTGTCTGATAGAGGTGACTGTCACGCTCCAGCGCTGCTGCTGAACGACTCTCTAATCAAATGAAACGCTACCCAAACTGCTGGCCATGGCTGCTGTCTTTGCTTTACATGAATATATGAAAGCACACAAGCAACAAGTAAATGTTCAGATTTAAAATAGCCTACTATTTTCTTGTTAATTCATGAAAACACCTTTATTTTAAAGTGTCCTTGTTACACAAGTTACATGTAATTGATATTATAGTATCAATTAATTATACATAATTACATGCAAGTAACCCTAATCCTAAACCCAACCATGTAGTAAGTACATGTAGTTAATTAATATTACTCAGTACTTTTATGTATAATTACACTTAAACAAGAACACCTTAAAATAAAGTGGAACTAATTTAAACAACTTAAAATATATAAAAAATATATATCATTAATCAACATTAATAAATTGTGTAATTTCAGTATTGTTAATCTTTATTTTAGGCAATCTTACAGTTATATTTAACAGAACAATATCAGTAACACTTTATAAGCTCCTATTAATTAACATTAGTTAACTAACATTAACTAACAATGAGTGATCCAATTGTTACAGTATTTATTCTTTGTTTAGTATTTAACTTTTTTATCATTAATTAATAAAAAAATAGTACTGTTCATTGTTAAATCATAATAGAAATAAATAATATTAACTTGTAAGTTTAATTTTAATAATCTATTAGTAAATGTTGAAATTGGCACTGATAATAAATGTTTTATCATTGATCAATAATACAAAATATTGAAAAGTGCTATATATATATATATATATATATATATATGAGTAAATGACAAAAACATAGTTCAGTCTGTAACATTGTGCAACCTAGCAATGACAAAATAAAACAAGCACTAATAAACTGTTAACAGTTTAAACTGAACAGTGCAATGATGAAAAATGAAACACTAGAAAAGGAAAGTGTCATTATTACAGTAATGTTGGTTCTTACCTACTGTGATTGGATCTGTGTGTCTCGGAGCGGTTCAGAGCTGAACTAGTTCTGTGTTCATATCATTACAGGTTGTCTCTGTCAAGGATCCGTTCTGTGTGAATAATGCACAAGCTTCTCTCGGAAAGCCTGTAAGTAAAAACCAGCCGGGTGAGCTCGCCTCACTTCATTTCCTCGAGCAGACAGAGCTGTTGGAGGTTTGCTGTGAGACTCTTTGTTTGGCTGATCTCCAGGCAACAGAGAGCTGCTTCTGCTGCTGCTTTTATTAGGATGAGTTACAAGCTGCTCATTATATTAGCATGCATGTTGCTCTAATATTTTTCAGTATTGTTGTGGTTACTTGCTTTGTGGTTAACCTTTAACCTTTCAGAGCAGTACTTGACAGAGAGCTAAGAATGGATATACAGTAGTTTGACTGAATGTAAACTATTTCTGAAAGCAAGCCCGACTTAGCTTTTTAGAGTATATGCTATTTATGGCATACAGTATACTCCACACTATGTGTTTTACAATTAATAAGAGGTTTTGTTATTGTATGAAACTAATTTTAATTTAATTTAATTTAATTGTACTTTATTTTGTTGGCGTTTACCTTATTTCAATTTATTTATTTATTAATTAAATGAAATACATAATTTTAATTTGTTTGTTTTTTTATTTCATTATTTTTATTTAACTTTTTTATTCAACTTTGTTTTTTTATGTTTATATTGTTTTAGTTTACTTTCTATTTTATCTAACTTTTTTTTACCTCTTTTGTTTTACTTTTTTTATATTGTTTTATTTAATTTTCATTTAATTTTTGTTCTATTTGCTTTGTTTTGTTTTACTTTATATTTTTGTTATACTTAACTTTATTATATGACCTTTTAAAACTGAATTTGGTTTTACTATTTTATTTTATTTAGTTTAGTTTAGTTTGAAAGTGTAACCATTAGACCTAGACCTTATGGAGCACATCGTTTTTCTTTGAGATAAGGAGCAGGTATATCTTGGCATCATTATACAAGAAACAGGATACATAACAGTAAATCCCAACTAGATTTATTTTCGACCTGTCAAGTATAACATTTCACTTACAGTCACGCAAATCATCACTATGTCTGCCTTTGTGTTTTAAGACCAAGAGAGGGCAGCAGACTGCTGTGATGTTTAGTTCCCTGATACATGAGCATGCAACAGAAATGCATGCCACTACTGCAAAAATAAGTGTATTTTCTTGTAGATCAATGAAAGATAATGCATTTTTATCTTTTAAAATCTCTGAGATGCAGCTCCGGCTCAGACTGGCATGTGTTTGGTGAGTGTATTGTGATCAGTAGGTGTGATCCAGGTCATTAAGGTAAGGTGACGGCTGGTCTGGATCATCACACACATCCTCTCATTATTGCTGAGTAGAATGTGTGTCATTCTGCTGAGTATATGCTCTTCTGGATCTATGTCTTGGAATAATAGCTATGTTTGTTTAATGGAGATGTTGCTCCAGGAAAAGCAAAAACAATGATCCAGAAACACGTAATGCTCTGAGAAGTCATGTTCAGACTGCTGTCATTATCTAGTAGATGCTAGATAGATGCTAGTCACAAAATCTTATTATAGATTTTAATGATGAAAAAAAATCTTTTGATATTATTGGAATGTTTTACACCATACAGCCCTAAAAGATTTTTTTGCATAGTTAATTTGTTTAGGCTTTATTTGTTAAATTGCACATTTGTATTTACTGCATTTCTAAAAGACCTTCTTTTAAACCTTTTTGCAAACTTTAACATTCTAAATGTTTAGTAATTTTCTTTAATTCGTGTTAAATTATACATAAAGATATTGTTAAACAACAACAAAATACTCAGAAAAATACTTTGAAACAATTTTCACAGAGAAAGTACTTGTAACTTTCAAAAATAATTTTATTTGGTGTTTATTTATTTATTTTTAAAAAGACCTCCAAACCTTTTTTCACACTATAACATCCTAGTTTTTTTGTTCTGTAATTAAGTATTTTATTAGTTTTTATTTGTGTTACATTTGTACATTATATTAGCTGTTAAACTGTATTTCTTAAAAAACAAAAAAGATTTTTAAATGTATTTATTTATTTTTTGCTTGTTATTTGGTGTTATTTTCTTGTATTTGTTTTAAAAGACATTTTACTACCTTTTTGTAAGACATCTTTTTTTGTGCTCAGTGCTGTTTCAGGTGCTTCAGTGGATCTGTCACTAAATTAAACATTAATATCCTCAACAAAAGCCCATCAGCAAATTGCTTGGGTCGGAAAAGTGATCTAAGGACTCCTTGGGCATTTCAGAATTTCCTCACACATGACTGCTTCACACACACACACACACACACACACACTCGCATTTGTGGTTTACGGGGACTCTCCATAGGCGTAATGGTGTTTATACTGTACAAACTGTATGTGGTATTGCCCTACAAACGAGAGCATTGTTGGTACACATATTCATACGTTACATATCTGTCAATCTCACGATTCTAGAAATGATTTTTGTTTGCTGTATGTCACGACTCATGTTTAACCAGAAGACACAACTCTTGCACATAATCTACTTTTCCATAATCCATTGTTCAAAGATGTATTTTACTAGCAGTGATCCATATCATTATCAGTACTGGTGCTGTCAGGAGAGCAATTTCAAAGCAATTTCACTGCATTTCAAACAATAAGTGCTTTAAGAAGGAATGTAGATGCATTCCTTTACATGAACAGCAGTACTAATGTAAATACTTAACACTTTCTTTAGTGATCCTTGTCACTTTGGACATTTCCAAAGATCCAGAAATATTGCGTAAATATGTAATATTGAGTAAAATATGTAAAAATAGAGCATTTAGTGGTTTTCTCATTCTGATGATGATGCATTAAACTGAATGTTATGATTAAAATAAATATAAGTGAAGTTTTTGCAAATAAACTAATTTCGAGAGCGCGCGGTCGATTAATCATGGCTGGCACCACATCATCTAATCAATCTCCTCATTACACCTGCCCAATCAAATCCTTTCTACGCACTATAAATAGCC
>JAUCMR010000066.1:864395-876438 GCA_032357425.1 Enteromius argenteus
GAATGAGAGTCCAAACAGCTGATAAAAACATCACAATAATCCACAACACTCCAGTCCATCAGATAACATCTGGAGAAGACAAAAGCTGAAACTAATCCAGCATTAAGTCCATAATACACAATAACTCTTCCTCTGTTCTGGTCTGAATCAGGAGAGAAATCTGCACAGATCCAGCACTGTTTACAAGACAAAACAGCTCTAAACAAATATGTGGCTGGATTTTGATGTGAGAGACAACAGCAGATGCACTTGTTCACTGGAGAAAGCGTTATTATGGATTTATTATGGCATACTGTGGATTATTGTGATGTTTTGTTTTTATCAGCTATTTGGACTCTCATTGTGATGGCACCCATTCACTGCAGAGCATCCATTGCTGAGCAAGTTCTCTAAATCTGATGAAGAAACTAACTCATCTACATCTCAGATGGCCTGAGGGCCTGAGTAAACTTTGAATGAATTAAAATTTTCAGATGAACTAGTTATCAGACTATTTTATATAATCATTCATACCTTTTAATCGTCTCTTCCTCTGCAGATACTGACAGCTCACAGCTATAGTGAACATGCACATGCACAAGAGCCCAACACAACACACCAGCACAGCACACAGATAGACATCTGAAACACACACACACAAAATACACTTAATACAGCTGAAATAAATGCATGTGTGTTTACTGCAGAAAAAACACAACACAACAGTAACTGTATAACCTTGTTGTACTGAAGTAAAATTACTTGTTTACCTCATGCCTTTCAATTGTTTTTTTGTTTTTTTTCCCCTCACTAATCTTCTCCAGTATAAACAGGTTTGATGTCAAGAAACACAGAAGAACCCATGACATTTAATGGCACAGATGTCAAACCTGACATGAAGTGTCTTATTTAAGTGTCTAAATTCAGATTTGGCCATCAAAAATAAGTTAATAATAGCAATCTGATCCAGTACTTTAAAGTGTTTTTTTTTTTTTTTTTTTTTCACTTTTTCAATTTCCAGATCACTAGTAATTACTGAAGACTAATTTAATAATGCTTGTGTAATTAGTAATTTGGTAGTAATTGGGGGTTAAAGTAGCCCCCAAAATAGCACAATGACCATATACCAAATATCAAAACGCATATGTTGTTTCTATACCTAAAATGTACAAAAAACAAAAACTAAAAAACACGGCTAAAAGGGTTACTGCTGGTTTCCATCCTTCACAAAATGTAACATCTACCACAGTTTTATCATAGGTAGAATGCAAAAAGTTTCAGTCAAATGTATTTTATGCAATATTTCAAAGTTTTAACTGACTGGAGAATATCAGCCCCTCGCAAGACTTTTTGTACAAAAATTGTGGATTTGGCAACCCTGCATCAAACACGAGTTGAGTCTGAGTGAGTGAGTGAGTGAGACACATCTGCATATTGATAGCGCAACATTTTTATTCAATATTATTGTTCAGAAATTGAGCAGGAGGTGGATTAACCCTAAACCTGTTTTAAACCTGCAGGGCTTTAATACAAAAATGCACACAAAAGCTGAATGCTGGACATTTTAGGTCCAAAAAGGGGACATACTTCAAGAGAAAGAAGAATTATGGTCACTCTATGTAATATGCATTTAAAGCATGAAAATTTTTTGGTGAACTGTCTCTTTTGGAAAAACTGCCATTCCTTCCATTTCTATTAGACTATTTACTGCATCTGAAACATGTTCAGCAACACTTTTTTACCAAGACAATATGGCTGAACACAGCTTTGTGGCTTACCTTCAAACAGACTCCACAGTTCCTTTGGTTTGCTGGCTGGGAGAACATGCACTGTGAGAGGAAGAAGAGAGAATTGCACACTCATCACTGTGGCTCCAGACCCTCGTAATTACATGGCACATGCAGTTAAATCAAGTAAATTGCAGGGCCAGTAGTGTGTGGGATGACAGCAGTGAGGCTTTCCCTCTCTCTGGATATGGCCCTGGCTAACACCCACTGTGATGCCCTGAAATACCCATGACCACAGCAGCTGACGACAGTAAGGCTAGCTGGCCCAACAAACACAGCCACCTCGGCTGCTGAGGAAGTTTATCTGGGTGTGCAACAGACCACTAAAGAGCTAATTTGATTCACTTGGATAAAATGAGTTGAATTGATCTGGTGTGCTCTGTCAGCAGAGAAAGTGTTATTTAAGCAGTAAAACAGGAAAGAAAAGCTTTATCATAATATTGTACAAAACATATGTTTCATTTGCACAACCCAGTCTTGTTGAAAAAAGTGTGACTGTGGAGATATTTGGGCAAAAATATATTACGTCATTACTTGTTCATTTTGCATTTTGCAATTTAGCTAATTTATTCTCTTCATTTTTTTGTTGTTGTTTTTTTTTAATGAATACAACATTTTATTACATCGGATATTGTGCGTATCATGGCAGTTCATAAATGAAATGAACCGGTGAGTTCAGTGAGTGGTGCTAAAAGATCAATCTCTTGCATTTCACTAAACCTGGCCCTAAACCTAACCGATATTGTTAACATAAGCAAACAGAAGATAAAAATGCATTTGCTGAAACAACTATGCCATTTTATCTTGCTTTATCTGAACTCTTTTATCATGACTTGTGTTTCAAGGGAGCGCTTCACACCACAAGTGCAAAGTTGTACAAGCAAGTTTACTATATTAGAAAAGCCAAACTTATAGTCAATAGAATGTCTGTTGGGAGACCATAAGCAGTCTACTAATACAGCGTTACTTATTGTCAACAGAATGCTCAAAGGGGACCATCAAAAGAAAGTGTTACCCGAATATGTAATGAATTAATATTAAGCTTGGCTGAATTCTGTATATATAGCAGGTATAGCTTAATTTTTTAGACGTTTTATATGGTGCCTGAGAAAGTTCAACACGCTGCAAATGACAAATATATATATATATATACACCCCAATAGAAATGTTAAAAAAATCACCATCAAATTAAGAAAACATTTTAATCAATTTGACAACATGTGCAATGCCAATACAACACAACCAAATACAGAAACTCACTGCAAATACACGCAGACCACATTTGAAAGGGAACCGCAAGAAGTTTCTCTGAAAGGTGAGATTTTTGTTTATTTTGTTTATTCTTTATTATAACACCCTAAAATATCATTCCTTTGCTCTTTACTTTTACAACTTCCTTTAAAATTAACCATGGTTTTATTACAACTGTGGTCATACAAATGGTAAGCAATACAGTACACCAAAAACATGTTTACCACACATTTACTATAATAAAACCATTGTTAATTTTCATAAGGTTTACTGGGGTCCCCTTTAAACATTTCTAATGTGTTGTAAGTATTTGCAGCATGTTTCAAACAGATGAAGATGTTTTGCTGGTGCTTTTTCTATTTGCATGTGTTTTCTTAAGTTGCAGTGTGTTAAGCTCTCTCAGCCACTGTGCTTTTAGCATTTCATTTATAGGATAAGACATAGAGAAGAGGGGATATTTTGGAGAATCAGAAATGGTCTGATTGTCTAACAGCTAGGCCACAGAAACAGCAGGTCAACTGGATATTTGAGTCCTTAAGCTCAATTTTTTATTTAGAAACTGCTGTTGCATTTGACAGAATTAGATTTTAGAACATGCAAGGCATTTCCAGTTGTCTGCATTCTTATTAACCACACTGCAAATGTCTTCAGCTTTTTCTGCTTGCACATGAATTACTATTTATTTCTCTATTCATGGCTCCTGCAGAAATGTGCTTATTTTCGGAACTCTTGCTCATGCTTGACCGAACTGGGGAGGGACAAAAGCTCTATTGAGTCATATGGTTCAAAAAAGGAGCCAGATACAGAATGTCCAGTGGTTTACTGAAGGCTTCTGTCACTGTACAGGATGCCAAAAGTCATCTGTCCTCAAAGATGCATGAATAGAGATGCATGTTTCAATAGAACAGCTGCATCAATTGGCATATTAATTATTTCATTGCATGACCACAGCGCATTCAGCTATGAAAAGAAGCAGTGAATATATGAAAGTGCATGGAATTTCAAGTCAGCAGCATTCTTCTCTGTCTTGGCAATATGAATGATCACACTGTGACATTTACTAAGCCTCGGTAGCTGGCGTGCCTTATATTCAACATGACAAGTTGCTTGCCTTTGACCAATGGAAACAAAAATGTCCACAACAAAACTGCATAAATAATACCACCCATTTATGTCAAATCTATTTTTTCCCCACAGAAACAGCCTTCAATAAAGACTTTATGGATTTGCATCACATTCTGACAAGACAAAGAGTCCTACAAAACATGTCCCTACAGCATCGTCGAACCCACAAACATGGTCAGTATTCCCTGCTTTCTCTGTTCTACTGTGCATTTAAATCTGCACCACATCCTCCCTCACATGGCAGAGACGCTCAACGGTTCTTCTTACAAACACTGTCACTGGAAAATGTGATCATGTTTTAGGAAACTAAGTTTTGAGCTTAGTGGTAAGACTTGATTTTGGGACGACTTTACTTGGATATTTTGTTGGTTGGCTGGAGCACAAATTCTCATTTAACTGAGTTATAGTTATGTTTATGTATGTTTATACATTACCTGGAGTATGTAATCATTCCCTACAAAGTAGTTAGTAAAAGTAAGGTTTAGACATAATGATATTATGTGGCTTCTTGCACATTTTATGATATTTGAAATGTGAAAAGTCCAGTGAGTGGTGCTAAAAGCATGTTCGGTTTGATCTGAAACAGAATTTAGCAACATTATGCTGGTTATACATATAGCGGAATTTCAGAAATGAGACGTCCAGTGACTGGTCTTAAAAGGTAAACCTACACTAAATTACACTAGCATAAACCTAAAAAACAGTAGCTACTAACAAAAGCAAAAATATGTGTCATTTTATCTTGGTTTTATAAGATTTCTTGTAAAAGTTTGAAATGTTTGCTAAAAGTGAATTTTGCATATGTTTGGCAGTGCACTCACATGTATAAGATCTCAAAGTTAACGCACATGGACTTAAAGCCACAAACACATAATTTTGATTTGGCGATGTCTTTAAGCAGGCCAGGCGACGCCCTCCCACAGTGAGCTCTGACGGCCCTTTTTTGGGAAACTCTGATCTAGTAGTCGAGTCCCTGACCCAATTTTTCCTCTTATTTTTGCTGCTTTGCTGCAAAGCTCTTCATACATATGGGCTTATTTTGTTTTGGACCCAGAGAGCGACAGCCTCTCCATCCTCTGTGCTGTCTGTACAGTAAGTTAGGAAAGGAAAACTGCACTCTGCAGCCAGTGTCAATACTGCTTGGCTGTCCCTACGCCAGTGTTCACTTTGTTGTCAACTCAGTTCTGACTGCTAAAAGACAGATATATAATGCATAACTGTTAGATCACATTTCCACTTGTTTTTAATGGAAAATCTAACACATACAACACTGAATGAGTTTCTCGACATCTGTTGCTTATGCACAGAGTATTTTGTCAGATGTTTCTATCCTTGAGACAATTTAAGAGTCTAGATGAGCGAAACTCTCAACATACAGTCACTCACAACTAGGGTCAGAAATGAGCTTTTCCTTATTCCACTCTTGCCTTCTTATGCGTTATTAAATCAAGATTTTACACTGGTTATGTTAATAGCATGTTAACATCGCTTATCATGCTGCATAAAAATAAATAATTGCAGCATGAGCAGATCTAAGTATAATGCCTTAATCAACACAAACTTCATGGAAGTAGATTTGTTTATATTAATACATTTAAATACCTTTTAAAAAATATACATTTAGAGCTTTTTCTACACCTCTAAACTTGAAGATCCCATGAAATGGCATAACAAGCACCATGGTCTTTCATGGGTGTATTATTGAAATAGGCAGTTTTAGTGGCGCATATGAAGGAATCTTCTCTTACACGTTGCTTTTAGTTTACTTCACAGCTATTAACTATTATTCACTCAGCACAGGCTCATTAGACAAAAATGCTTGTACAAATGAACATTAATTTGGCAACTTTGTGATAAAACAACACTAAACCCAAACCTAAACCTAACCAACAATGTTAGCAGAAACAAACATGGTGTAAAAATGGAGCAATTATGTTATTTTATGCATAAAATAACAGTCTTTGAGCTCTTTTATTGGGACTCATACCTGAGTGCTTCACATCACAAGTGCAATAGTGATACCGGGTGTGCTACCGAGCAAGTTTACTACATCAGAAAGCTGATTGTAACATCAAAATGTATTAAGTTTACAAATCATGCACTGTGGTAAAAACATTTTGAGGACATAACATGGTGTTGTGGAGGGAAGCACACAAATCTAAGCTTTTATTCCAACCTGGTCTCATAAAAATATGTACTTCTGTGCAAGTTTTTTGCAACACCGTTTTAACATACCTTATTGCATGGTTGGCCACAGTTTCAAAGAGAAATGTGCTAAAACACATTTTCAACACAGTTACAATAATGATCCCCGGTACGTCTTTATTACGTTGATATAGGGACATATTGTGGCGGTTCAGAATTGAAATATCCATGGACTGTTGCTAAAAGTTAATGCTCTACCATGTTGGAAATATGCCCTACACCAAGTCCAACCCTTAACCTACCTGATAGTGTTCAGAAATGCAAAACTGATATAAAAACACACTTGTTGATGCAACCGTGTCATGTCAGCTTCCTTTTACACAGATCAGAGGAGGTAGAATTATACCTATCGTTCTATTTTAGTTTTTGTCATTTCCAATGAGCCTATCTTGAGTTTAAGTGGCATTTTTGTTTATTTTGGTAACATTTTTTCTCCAATCTCCCTCTAATTTCAGCATATGAACAAACCTCGGAGCTGCGTGGAGGCTGAGCCGTTGGTGAGCGCTTTCCATCGTTCCTGATGCTTCTTGAACTCTTGGACCCTGCAGCTGTAAAGACCCCTGTCCTGTTCGCTGACATTCATGATGAGGAGGTTGTATATTTTGCCCTGTTTCACCACTGTCAGTTTCATTTTGGGTTTGCTGAAGCTCTTGGTGTAGTTTCCGTAGAACTTGGCTTTCTGCATGTTAACCCGCACCACCAGCAGCTCCTCTCCTCTCGACTCCGGCTGAAACATCCATCGCACCACGGGCAGACTCGCTGACCGCCGCCGCTGGCTCACCTGACAGGTCAAGGTGATGTTTTCTCCCTCGGCCACAACAGTGAATGGAGATGGACTGACTGTGACGTTGATAGCTGAGCACACATCTGGAATCAGACAATACAAAGAGAATAAATATCTTATTCACAGGGTGATGCACCACTTAAAGCAATAATTTACCCAAAAACTACAATAAGCTAATATTAGCAGGTCACTCGAGATATGTAGTATTCTATCACTTGTTCAGCAATAGATGCTCTGCAGTAAATGAGTGCTGTCAGAATGAGAGCTGATAAAAACATAATTCACATCACTCCAGTCCATCAGTTAACTTCTTAAAAAACCAAAAGCTACATGTTTGTAAGAAATAAATTCATCAAGACATTTTTAACTTCAAACCGTTGCTTCCAGTCCATAATCGACAATAGTGCTTCCTTCAGTGAAAAATTGGTCTGGTTTGAATCAGGAGAGAAATCTGCACAATCAAGCCGTTTACAAGACAAAACAACTCTAATTAATTATGTTGGTTGATTTTGATGTGAAAGATGACTGGAGAAGGAAGTATTATGGACTCATCTTTTGGCCAGATGTGAAGGTTTGAATTTAAAATATCTTGATGGATGGTTTAGACTCTCATTCTGACGGCACTCATTCACTGCAGAGTGATAGAATACTACATTTCTCCAGATCTGATGAATAATCAAGCTACATCTTCATCTTGAATGGCCTGAAGGCCTGAAATTTCATCAAATTTTCATTTTTGGGTGAACTATTGCTTTAATAGAGCCACAAAATTTAAGAAAAATGAATTCTAACTGAATAAAAAAATGATTAAACACAAGTAATTTCTTATTCAGTGTCCCAGTTGTGCAAGCCAGCAATTTGTCTGCAGACTTTAAAGAGTATAAAGTGGTACACACTGGGAAATTAAAAGTAAGAGTCTTTCCAGACCCTTTTGCTGCTGTTTAATGAGCCTATTTGACAGGCCATCTGGAGAACATTATATGGGTGGATCTCAAACAGACGTCCCCACAAATTGTCCAGCTCTGTATTACACTAAAATGGTATATATCAATTATAAAACATATATTTTATAGACATCCAGAGGAGCATATCAGCATATTAGAATGATTTCTGAAGTCAGACGTTTCTAATGATGCTGAACAATCATATTTTTACAATAAATTCACATAAAAAGGGTTACTTCAAATTGTACTAATATTTAACAGTATTTCTGTTTATACTGTACATATTTTCGATCAAATTATTGCAGCCTTGGTGAGAAGAACTGAACTGTTTTTTTTTTTCACCCAAAGCATTAAAGTAATCTTAAGTATTCCAAACATTTTTGGGCAGTTTTTGACATAAAAATACCTACATTGTATGAAATGTTATATAAACATAAATGTTACATACAAGCAGAATATATATATGTGTGTGTGTGTGTGTGTGAATATGTGAACATTTAAATACATAGTAATAAATCATGCATATAAAGTTATAAATGCTGTGGAGGCAAACTCTAAACCCACAAAATCTGCCACAATCACAATTTTCCATTGGTTGTAAATTTTTACATTTTTTAAAACATTTTTAAAGGAAGAAAGTCTGTCTGTGAGGATGTTGTGTTATTTATAAACTCAAAGTGACCACATGTTTATTTATATATATATATATATATATATACACACACACACAGGATTTAAGTTACATATGCTAACGAAGGAGGAGTCAGAAACCACAACAAACACACAGCCAGAGAGAAAATAGTGAATCACCAGGAAAAAATACAAACAACTGAAAGAGAAATTTGAACTTACATCCAGACTTTCTATATATGTCAGCTTATCTGATGTTGGACAATAACTTGAGCTTTATTTTTAAACTCTCTAAATCAACAGATGAAAAAAAGCATGCATTTAAAAAACGACTGACATGCTGAGATTTTCTAGCTCTACTGAACAGCATCACAGCTGATGATAACTTCAGACAGACCGCACTTACTTCTGAAGAGGAGGTTAGTCAGGAGAACTGTTAGCACTGCAGAGATCTTCATTCTCCAGGCTCATGGGCTCCATGCAACTCCAGTTCAATCTCTTCACAAAGAGTCCTCCACTCTTTTTTCCTCTCCTTCTCTTCTGTGTAACCCGAGACAGGACACACTGTTTTTACTTAGTCTATTCCTTCTCTCCTCCCCTTTATAAAGAGCCACACACTACACTCTATGAAGTAGATGTCATGTCCTGCTCAAGAAGATAAAAATGTACTTTTCTCCAGTCTAGTTGCAGAATATATGTTATAAATAAGGAGGTGGGTGGATTATAGAAAATACTACTTTTATTTAGCAAGGATGCTTTAAATTGATTTAAAGTAATGATAAAGACATTTATGTTGCCAAAGATTTCTATTTCAGATAAATGGTGTTCTTCTGAAATTCCCACTCATTAAAGAAAGATAAAAAAAAAAAAATCTCAGCTGTTTTCTACATAATCCTAATAACAATAAATGTTTCTTGAGCAGCAAATCAGAATATTGGGATGATTTCTGAAGGATCATGTGATGATGCTAGAAAATCAGCTTTGAATCACAGGGAATAAAACAAATAATTTTAAAATATATTCAAATACAAACAGTAATTTTAAATAGTAGAAAAAAATATATATACAATTTTTGCTGTACTTTGGATCAAATAAATGCATCCTTTGTGGGCAAAAGAGACAAATAATTAAGTTAGTTAAGCGATTAAGCGAGTCTGAGTTTATACACACACACACACACACACACACTCACTTTGAGTTTACATGCTTTATGGGGACATTCCATAGGTGTAATGGTGTTTATACTGTACTGACTGTATGTGGTATTGTCCTACACTGACCCTACACCTAAACCTACCCCTCACAGGAAACTACAGACATTTCAAAATGCTTGTTTCCTCATGGGGACCTAAAAGGTCAAAATGTACTGGTATTCCTATCTTTGTGGGGACAATTGGTCCCCATAATATAATAAATACCAGGTGCACACACACACACACACACACTTTCCTCAGTTGTAATATCACTCAGAAATTGTCAGATAGTGGAGATTGGCATTGTTTATTTGGTCTGTTATTGGTCTGTTAACAGGTTCAGTCAGTGGGTTGTAGTTGATCTGTCTGCAGCGTCCAGCAGAATACATTTGTTTACAGTATCATTTTGGTTCTGGAGACTGATGGACGACGGTTTTTCAGCTGAAACAGTGGAAACAGATGTGGAACAGCAGGAAAGAACTGACTGCCCTTGTCTGGAGAAAGGCTAGCATTGCACGATACAAGTTTGAGAACAGCTGAAGCCTGCGAGTTTCAAATAGAAAATGAAAATAAACTCAATCAATCAAAAAAAATAAAAAAGATAGATAGATAGATAGATAGATTTAGTGTAAAGCTAGAGCAAATGCAAGACTCAGATAGCTCTCAAAAATAACATTTAGAGTGAATAAATTTCATTTATGTGTGTTTCTGATACTGTAGATAAAACATGAGAGGGATGTGCACTTTTATAAAAATAAATGACTCTAAATGTACCCAAAGTTGTTAATTTTTTTTTATTTACTTAAAAAATAACAAATAAACAGTCATGTCTGATCACAAATGTATATATTTGATTGTCACAGATGAATAACAGATGAATAAAAGAAGTAAAATCTAAATGAAAAGACAAGCTGGCTTAGATCACAAACTATTTCTCTGTTACAGTTATTGTTAATATATTTTACACACATTATGGCTCAAAAAGGCATCATAGCAATGGCACTGATCTGATGAATTTACAGTTATTTGTTTACAGGCCTGAAATGGCCACTATTTAATAAATAAAACTGTATAAAATGTAAAAGTTTGTTCTAAATCGTCCTCAGAAGACATTCCATTCCCTCCTGCTCTCCACATCAGTGATCCCTTCAAATAAAAGTGTTATGACATTCACTTTCAGACCAAACTATGGTAATCATCACAGGGATGTGAAAGTATTATGTATAAAAATATTCTTACCGTGCAGATGCTCTTCTTAATGATGTCTCTTTAGAAATATTAAAGCATTAAAATGATAATATATATATTAAAGTTAAGGTTTATGTTTTGATATGGTGTGTATGAAAAGGCTTGCCTGATCTCTCCTGTTCACTGTCTAACGCCTGCTTTCTGATGATGTGGAGTTTGATGAGCAGAAAGCAGATGGAAAAAAAAAAACCTATTCCTGCTCCTATGACAGCATACTTGATTTCTGCGACTCAGGAAAGAAACATGATGTGAACAGGACTGTTATCAGCTCTGAAAGGCATCTGTAGGGTTTGGATGGTGTGTTTGTACCTGGTTCATCACTGGAAGAGTCTTGAGCCTTCACCTGCTCCACCAACAAACATTCTGTAAGATATCAGTCAGATATCCTTTTTCAAAACACTGCAGAATATTATATAATGTTGATCTGAAGTAATATTAAACACACTGAATCTTTTAAATTGTAGTATTGCTAGTTTAACACGCATTATAGGTCCAATATGATTTTTTCTCCAAACAAGAACTCTGATTTAGCTGATACTTTTCAATAAGATTTTAAAAACTAGTTTGACATTAGTTAACTGACAAAAGAAAAAAAACGTAATCAAAAAACAGACGCACCTGTGACCTGAGCTTTCGTCAGCTAACTATAGTTACCCTTTCAGTCGAATCACTTTGACGTTACATATGGGAACTTGGCAGAGAGACCAATTGCCTTTGAGCCTTTTACTAAAGGCCAATGAATATTGGCGTGCACTGATTGCGCGCAGCTTTACGCTTCAGAGCCTTGCCGTTTTGGAGCTGGAGATCCCCTGGGCCTTTTGATTGAAAGTGACGGAGTGTGATCTACATCTAGAGTTTCCGCGAATTCCTGCTCTCTCGTCTGACAGCGTTTTCTGG
>JAUCMR010000066.1:878914-893195 GCA_032357425.1 Enteromius argenteus
TACTTTACTAGTTACTTGGAAAAAGTAATATTATTACGTAACTCGCATTACTTGTAATGCGTTACCCCCAACACTGCGTATGTAACCCTGCGCATGTAACCTTCGAGAGACCAATCCACTTTAAGTGTATTAAAACAAACAATGAACATTGGAACATGTGCTGATTGCATCCATTGCAGCGCATACTCAGGTTTTCGCTGAGGAGCCGAGCCGGTCAGCGGTCGGTCGGTCAGCGGTGGTGCAGCACCATTGGCGACGGGATGTGACGTCTCCATTACCTTCTTCAGGGAACGAGGGTTACATACGGAAAGGAGGAGGAAGGACATGACATGTGGGCAGGTATGGTTTCCCATACTAGGAATTTGTGCTCAGCGTTTAACCCATCCAAGTGCACACACACAGCAGTGAGAAGTGAACCCGGGGCAGTGGGCAGCCATTGCTGCGGCGCCCGGGAAGTAGTTGGGAGAACGGTGCCTTGCTCAAGGGTCATACCATTGAAGGTGGAGAGAGCACTGGTTATTCACTCCCCCCAGCTACAATCCCTGCCAGACCTTGGACTCGAACCCGCGCCATGGACGCTGCCCCTTCCAGTGTCCTGTGGGAGCCTCCCAAGCCCCCTCTGTCTGGCGTAGGCTGGGGCTCACCACAAGAGGCCAGCTACTGTTTTCAAAGCACTACCCATACAGTAAGACTGGAACACTGGGAACATCCCCGTTCTATTGAACAGAGATACAGAAGTCCAGCCACCACCACCACCGCTGACGCCGCCGCACACCACCCACTTGATTCCTCGAAGTAGGAAAGGGAGCAGAACATCTGAAACGTTTGGCTCCAAAGCGAAAAGCTGAATATGCGCTGCACCAGCTGCTCATTTATACTCATGTCATTATACAAATTTGTGTCCTCATAAACCACATAAACATGCACACACACAAACACACACATATTATGTAAACAAAAACTTTTATTTTGGATGCAATTGACAGCACTATTAATTAAATTTTTTTCTCTCAGTAACTGCAATTATTACAGTTGCATTTATTTTGTAATTACATAACTCCATTGCATGTATAACTAGTATTTTGAAGAAGGTTTTTAACTAGGCTTTTGGGTCACCATAGACTTCCACAGTAGGTAAAAAAAAAAAAAAAAACTATGGAAGTCAGTGGTGACCAAAACAGCCTGGTTCCAAACGTTTTTCAAAATATCTTCTTTTGTGTTTGGCAGAACAAAGAAATTCATACAGGTTTGGAACTACTCGAGGGTGAGGAAATGATGACAGAATTTTCATTTTTGGGTGAAGTATTCCTTTAAGTATTACACAACAAGGCTAAGGTTATATCCATTGAATCCAGCATGACAGTCAACACACAACAGTAACCAGAGCGTCTGAGCGTGGTCAGCAGGGCACTCAGTGGCCGGCGGGTGCATGTCGAGGCCAGCCCGTCAGACATGCTAGTATTTATTGGCAGCGATGCAATGAATGATAGCCGGCCCATGTGTGCACATCCATCACCTCAAATAGATCACGCTCCTCTCCGGACGCCCCTGAGAGCCAACCGCTCCGGTTGTCCTATTATAGCCTTGCCTGCTCGCTCTGGAATAAGAGGTTGAGTGGACATGAGAGCTTTTGGAAACGGTGAGGCTGGGTTGCTAAGGATAGAGACTCGTCTGCCCTCTCCTTCTGACCTTCCTCCCCTCGAGGTTCACATTAACAGAAGCTCTCTCCAGTCATTTACAGAGCTCTGCTGCTGACACAGAGGCTTACAGATATTATTAAGGAGGGACTTTCCCCATACGACCCCGTGAATCATGTACGGGAATAAAATACAGTCTGTGAACAAAACATAAGTGACTGTACGCATGCGTCTGAGCTGATGGAGCAGTCGCTCATTTTTGTTGATATATTGATTTTGTTGAATCGGTCTTGTTAAAGAAAACAAAAGAAGTTCCCTTAAAAACAATGCTTACATCACACAGCACACATATTTAAATTTGGTTAGACATAAACAGATATAAATTAGCCGATTAAATCTGGAAATAAATAAATTAAAATTGAAAAGTTGTTTGCCCAATAATTAATATTGTCACGATTCCAAACCTGTGACTTTTTGAGTCCTGTGAGTTTCATTATTCTCTGCTAACCAGAATTGATTGATTTATATTATTATTCAAAGAACCCGATTAATTATTCATTTAGACCTGTTGTGAACTGGATAAGTGTATCCATCTATATAAATACATATATATACAGTATGTATATATTAGTCAAGAATATAATGACTAGAATAAAAGTCAAGCTTTATTTACTCGAAATTTTAAGATTTTTTGGTTAATATTTTTTGGTTAGTCTTTTATGTCTTTTAGGTTTGGAACAACAGAATATTTTTGGGTAAACTATTCGTTTAACATATTTTTTAAACTTTCATACATTAAACACATGCTTTTACTTTACATTTACTGATATTTGACACGTTTTTTTAATGCCCGTTCACACCAAGAACTATAACAATAACATACAGTATTAGCATCCCCAGCAATGCACAATTATAATCTGTTTATTATAAGCACATGCTGCATTTATGTCATCTGCTGCTTTAAATATTCAGTGAAATCTGATTGGCTGTCAGTACTTTTATCATTCACCAGCTGGAAAAAGTATTTCCGAAAGGGATTCCAACAATCTTGTTCCAATGTGTTGCAAGCATTATGTCTGTTATGTGCACTTCCATATTCTCATATATTTAGAATGATAAAAATATATAATTACAGTTAATGTCCTTATGCTTTTATTTTCCAAATGTTTTGAAAAGCACTATGAATATTGCTGAGCCTCTAGCCTGAATAGTGCAGAAACAGGTGCTGCTTTGACATGTGACAGATAAGCTGAGATATGAAGGTGTCCCAAAAAGAAAGGCAGTCCATTACTGTATGAAATACAGGCAGCTTCAAATAGAGACACTTAAATAACTCTCTATCATGCTATGCAGGTGTGAAGAGCATAGCCAAATAAATAAAATTACATAATGAAGGGTTAAAACAAAGAGGCCATGTTAGGATACGAACGCTTTTTCTGGTGTAAATCTTTCTCCAACTTCCAGGGACTTCAAGTTTCTACTCTGTGAATTAAAAAAAGTCCCTTTTTTTGTCAATTTTTTTAGATAGGTCATGATATTCAGAATATTTTGGGGTGAACTATTCCTTTTACATAGCAATTGAACTTCAGTATGTTAAACACTACATGATTTTACTTTGTAGTATATTTACTAGCGCTGTCAAACGATTAATCACCGTTAGTCATATTCAAAGTTTTTGTTCACATATGTGCTACCTGGTCTCATGGCATAGACACATTCTGGTGCACTTTTTAGTGAGACATGAAAAACGTACCAACAAGTACATATCCCTGCAGTTTCCAAAAGAACTGTATAGTAAAGGCAGTAAAACTTTGACAACTTTTATTCCTTTTCAGACAAATGAAAATGTACAAAACAATATTAATATGAATGTTTTATATTAATTTGAACGTTAACATCACACATATCCAGCTTCATATCTATGTGTTTTCATAGACGGTAGGTTTGTTTGGTAGCTCACGGAGTACAGAGATTTACTTGAGAGACGAGGAGCTCCGGTTCAATCCTGTGTAACTATGCTTCAACAAAACACTTCAATTCTGTGTAAAAGGAAGTTAAAATGACACGGTTGCGTCAACAAATTAATATAAATGTGCCAGGCTCACGTATTGAACCTGTGTTTCAGCGCAACTTAGTGGACATTTCTCTTTGAAACTGCGGTAAAACATACAGTATGGTACGTAAAAACAGTGTTGCACATAAAGTTCACATATTTTTATGAGACCAGATTGTATATGTATTGTGTATATTTATTATTTATATACAGATACACATGCATGTATATGTTTAAGGATTTTTTAAATATACAGTATATATTAAATATATTTACAAATAATATAAATAATATGAATATACATATATGCATGTAAACACACGTAAATATATATATTTTTTAAATATGTGTATTTATATATGCATAATAAATATACACAGTATGCACACATATATTATGCAAGTTTGGATGCTATTAATCGTGATTAATCATTTGACAACAGTAATATTTGCTGATATTTGACTGACTTTGTTTTAATGTTTTTTTTTTAATGCCCACATAGGCCATGTTGGGATATAAATGATTGTTATGGTTTAATTTGTTTGTGTTTTTATAACCACTTTCCCCAACTTCCAGTTTAAAAAATAAAAGTAAAAAACTTAGGCATGAATGTTTTCCTCTTTCAGTCTGACCGGCTGGAAGGAGAAATACTAGAAATACACAAACAGGATCTGCTTAACAACTGTGCTGGTAATCAGACTCCATTAGCCACTCATTCTACACTTTGAGTTTGGTGACACTGTGGTGGGTGATGCAAGGTGCTATATTTGCCTCCCCTGTTTGTGAGACAAATGACTCCTACTCAGCCCAGCCATCACACAACAACATCCCATGTGTCCAGCGTGGCCATGTTAATGTGAAATCCTGTAGTTTCTGTAGGATCTGAGAGGTATAGACAGCTATGGTACTCAAGCTACTGCTACCAAAATAGCAGATGACCATTTGCATTTCATCTGTCGCACACTCGACACCAAAGCGTCGCTCAGATATTTGTGCTTCCCGTGTTACAGCTCTGGCCTTGCCGGCAACTATTTCGGTGGGGTGTGTTCGGTTCCTTCTCCTTCAGTCTTTTCAAGCTCTTAATTGAACATGGATTTCTACCATGAGCTTCAGGCTGTGTTCAGCAAAGAGCATTTGTATAGTGTTCTTATACGGAGTAACGGGAAAGTCTGACTTCACTTGGTGGCTTGTGTGAAATTTACCTTTAAGGATTCATCTGGATTTTTCAAATTTATATTTTTTTTTTATCCAAGGGTGAACTACAGAACTTTATAAAAAGGTAAGGAATAAAGTTTGACTGGCTTTTAATCTCTTAGTGTCAAATATGAAATTACTGTGGCTCAACATGTGCTTACACAATTAAAGGTGCTTAAAAGGTTCTTCACAGCAATGCCATAGAAGAACCATTTTTGGTTCCACAATGAAACCTTTAAAGGGTTTAAGAAAGAGAAACATCACTTTCTTACCTTTTTTATAATCTGAACCTTCTATCACCACAAAGAACCTTTTGTGAAAGGTTCTTCAGATGTTAAAGGAACCATTTAGACAAAAAGGTTCTTCTATGGCATTGTGAACAATATTTTCATTAATAATAAAAAGCTAAGACTCATTGAGAGCAGCTGCCCTTTGACATTTTCATAATTTTATGATGAACAGCCTGTTACTTTGAAGAACTTTCCTTGAGGGCTTTATCGCTGTACTGTAGATCTTCATTTCACATAAATAAAATAACAGATGTTGGGAAATTACCCTGACTGCAAGTTGATACGGAATTATGGGAGGTGGAAAAATGTTGTGCTGTCCAAATCGTCTTGGCCACTTAGTGCATGGCTTTAAATGCTTTGAAATATACCTCAAGATTTGTCCTGGGTCAGCATTTGAGCTCTCTGAGTTACACAAAAATGTCTAATAATGAAGTACTTTTTAAGGCACAATCCTATTCCATGACAGGCAGAAGCAGTGATGAGTGCTGGTTAACAGATCTAGGTCAGAGGATAAATATGGGTTAATGAGTTATGCCCAGATCAAACACACAGTGCAGCAGCTGCAATAAAACAACTGAATGATGACTAATTTGTGTTCTCTGTAGTGCAAAAATGACTGGCTAGATGGCTAGTTTGAGGAAGATTAACAATGTTGATATTTTAGGGTGTTTAGTTTTAAAAAGCAGATCTGTTGAATAAGACACACTGAAAATAATTGAGCATCTATTTGTTTTCCCAAATTACTTCCAAGGGTTATGCAGGTGGCCTGTGTATGTGAAAGGGCAAAGAGACATCTGCCTTCTTCTAAAAATAGTTGGTGTTTGGCATGGCGTATTTTTCTTTACTGTACTTAGTCACAGGCAGGATTCCCAACCACCCCTGAGGTCAAAACAATAAACTGTTTCATCTTAAATATAAAATGTAGTAGTTTTAAAATATGATTTCCAGAACTGATAATTCTGTAATTTCTTTTTTTTTTGCAGGAAAATCACAATGTAATCTCAAATATGTGATGTTGACAATGCAAGAAGTGTTAAGCCAGGTCAATTCTGTGTCAGACTGAAGGAATTGGGAATACGCATTCATCATGAGCAACCAAGAGAAGCGCCACAGGACAAGCATGCAGCACCTCCACTATCTTGATAGCTTTATGGATGAAATAGACCGTGAGGTCATGAGCCTGACGGATCGAGCTTTTAAGAGTCTGTGCATTGGAGATGAAGCAATCTACAATGACTCAGAGTTTTCTCCTTCTCTAGTCAGCTGTCACAAGCCAGTGGTGGGGGATGTCTCAAAAAAGAGCTCATGTTCTGCTATCAAAAAACTTAATTCTCACCCTCTCAATGGAGCTAATGATCCACTGAGTAGGCTGAATAAGTCATGCAAAAACTCATTGCTTTTCGCAGCGTTTGCAGCCAAGAAGAACGGTGAGATCAACAAGGTGACAAACGGTGATTCATGGGACAAATCTGCTCTACTCAGCATACAAAAGGAGCTCTCAGAGTTTTCTTCAGATTATCACAGTTTAACAGTGGAACATCTTTCCCAAGCCAAAAATCACCTCAAATCAGATGAAAAAGGGCCTGCTAAGAAATCAAGCAAGCTTGCTTCGAATCCCCCAGGGAAATCTTCTAAAAGTAAACAAAGCAAACTGAGAAAACTGAATTGCATAAACTTTTTTCTCCACAGCGAATTCAGCCCTTTTTTGTCATGGAGGGATTTTAATCAATTCTCCATCGGGCAGGAGCACATTTCGGAGATCGTGTTGAGCAACAGGCAACCGGAATGGTATGACTCGCCTCTTTACAAAGAATTAACTGCAGCACATGGGCGCTATAAACTAAGCGTTTCCCCATCAGAAGTTGAAAAGTGTCCAAAACAAAGCGAGACTCATCCACTTAAACCACAACTTGCTTTTGTACAACCGACAGCCCCTAAGGTACCCCCCAAACCAGAGAAAAAGTCCGGGTACATCCAGCAAAATATTCCTACAAAAGCCCCTCCGATTGTTGCTGAACAGAGATGTAATTCGGAAAAAGTGGAAGGTTGCGTTCCCTGGCGAAAAAGCCGAAGTAGGGCAAAAAGTGTTGCTCCTGTGGGGCACTCCATCAACTCACCGTCCTGTGAAAGGACAAACACTGGAGAAGGGAGTGCACAGGCATTTAAGAAAGATGTCAAGACAATAGAGGACCAGACCTCCACTAGTTCAACTCCTTTCAGTATTTCACAGCTGTTAACACCAGTGATACAGTCCAGACATGGGACAGGGACTTCAGAGATACTGCAAACTGTGCTCTCGCCCACTGCCCTGGAGATCCCAGTGCTCACTGAGAGGGAGCTGCATCCGTCGCCTGAGATTAAGAGAGAGGGGTACAAATCCATAGCATCAAGCTTGTTGTTCAATCTCAAGGACAACAGAAAACGGGTTAAGGCCATGTACAGTCCACCTAAGTTTAAAGGTTTGGATGCAACGAATCAAAGCAAAGAGTCAAAAGATGTGCTTGAAATACCAGAGAATTCAGAAGCTAAAACAATTTCACCTGCTCATCTTAAAACCATTACATCTCTGACTAGTCCCTCGTTGGAAACTGGAGATGCTCAAACCGGCTCTCCTGCGAATGGTGGGATGCCAGATGACTATTTGGGACTGAGTCTGCTTCAATCTGGAAAATTAAAATCAAACAGGAGTCCTTCAATGAACAAGGCAAAATACCCATCATTGCAACTTTACCGAAAAACTAGTCCTGAGGAGATCAGAGAAAATGCTCAAGCTGTGGTTGACACCAGTTCTCAGGCTTTCTCAGAAAAAGCCAGCAAAGATCATGATGCAAAGCATAATTATCCAAGCAAATTTTTGAAAGATGTTGAGTTGCGAAACAAAAATGAGACCTTAGAGTCAATGCTAGATGCCAAAAAGCCCATTCAAGGTTTAAATAGTGAAAGGACTATTGAAAACAAATCTGGTAAAGTCCAAAGTGTAAGTTTAACAAAACTGGAAGAACAAGCTATTAGTGATGGTACAGATCAAATTAAGGACAGGTTGAAAACTAGAGGAACAGTCAGCACACAGAAAAGCCCTGTTAAAGAAAAAGAACCTAACTTGAAGGAGGCAGGAACAAAGCATAGATTTTCTGCACGACAGAACAACTACATTAAAAGTCAGAGATCTGTCACTACAGATGATGATAAAGATCATGATGATAGTTATAATGCGGAAAAACGGCTGATGGATATAAAAGATAAACATGTTAATGATGAGTGGTCCAGGCATTCCAAAAATCCAAAAACAAAAGAGATAAGACATGAGGAGCATAATGAAGGAATGCATCAAAATAACGGACTAGTTCAGACAACAGCGGATGGACCACTATTGAAAGAAAATGTGCGTGTAAGTGGAGAGGCTACCAAAGCTAAAGAACATAACAGTATTACATCAAAGAATGGTTTGGAAACTCAAACCGAGCAGAAAGTAAATGAAGGAACTTTCTCAGTGAAAGGAAACACTTCTGCAAAGAGAGCGTTGTTTGCATCAATAGAGCCGGTGCAAAATAAGACAACTGCACCCTTAAAGAGAGATAATGTCGTTATAGATAAGTATGACTTAGCCAAAATGGCTTTAGAGGAGGTAATTGCTGAACGAGAGCAAAAAAAGTTGAAAAATAATGCATTTGGCTGTGAAAAACCTCAAGGCGATCTTGAGTTACCCACCAGTGGAGAGGACCAACTACCTAGCATGTGTATGTTAAAGGAAAGGGGGACAAGTAAAAAAGATGGCACAGGTCAGAATACTGTATCTGCTTTTAAAGCTAATTGGCAGACTGTGCAAACAAAGTCAGAAGACATGGCCAAACATGGTGAAAGTCATGTGCCTGAGGTAAAATTAGCCAGGCCCTGTAAGCAGGAAGTATCTAATGGGCAGTGCCAGCTTGTAGAACCTATAAAATATAATGAGAGAGACAGATTGTGCCTAGATCATCAAGAAAGCAACACAAGTAATATCAGTAAGGGTGATAAAAAACACCAAAAGAAAGAGTTAATGAATAAAAATATAAGTCATGCAATGAAAATGGAAAGAAGAGATATTTGTACCATGGGACAGTATGAGGAAGAGTTGGGTGTTGACAATAGGGGTAGTTCCAATAAACCTGAGATACCCCCAAGAAGAGGAAGAAGTCACTCGCAGAGTAATGACAGAGCAGGTGAAAAGACAGAAGGTAATTTGGATTTTAAAAGAGAAGGTGACACTTCAGGCAAAACTGAGATAATTGAAAGTATGGAAATAAGCAAAGTTCAGTCAAGTCAAACAAAGAATCGAGGCCCAGTGAGAGGAAATGTATCAGCTCTGAAAGAGAAGTATGACAAAGAAATTAAGGTGAACCGCAAGGATGCTCAGAAAGGCCTGACTGTTGAGGATACATGTTGTGAAAAGTCTATGGAAGAGAAACTTAATGAAAAGGCTCCAAAAGACAAAATGAATCACAAATTTGTTCCACCGAAACTCACAGTCAGTGACGCTGAAAGTAGCACTTGTTCCGTTATCTACAATGAGATGGATTCAGAGAGTGAAAGAATGTCCAACAGCTCTGCAAAAGAATCAGAAAGAGGCGAGGAACAATCTAGGACACACAGTACCACCCAAGATGTCCAAAAGGCTGTAGGTGATCTTACAAACAACATAAATGAAGGAAAGCAAGACAAGGTGCACAAGAATGAGAAGGAAGAAGGTGCTGACAAGCAGAACAAATCCAAAAGTCCGAAAGTCTATGTGAAAGACTTCTTAAGTGGATTTCTTGGACTTTCAAGCTCAGAAAGGGTTAAAACGGTAGACGAACTTGAGGAGGAACTCTCCGAAACACTGTCCTCAGAGTCTTTTAAACCTGACAAAGTCAGAAAGGACAGCATCACAGTATATGATATCCTTGGACAGTCTCACTCTGTATCCTTGTTAAATGGTAAACAAACACATCACAGCAGTCGCTCTTCAAACTCAAGTAAACTCTCTTTACTGCATGAACCCGAAGAGGGGGCACGAGCAGAAGAGTTGCTAAGAAAAGCAGAATTCTGCAAAATAAAAGAAAAAGTAGATGACAATGTAAATTTCCAGAAGCCCTCAATAGATTCTTGGTCATTAAGCAACCATGAAAGTGAGTCAGATGTCTCTGACAGGGTTGTTTCTCCACCGAGTGATGTAGACAAACGGGGATGGGTGCACAGCTTGATTGAGTCAGCTAGGAGCTTAACACAAATACCACAAAGTCATTCTTCCTCCAAGGATCAACTGGACAACTACTTGAATAGATCTGAGAAAGAAGCGGAAGATCTAGACCTCTCCAAAGATGATTCTCAAATTGAGATACAAGCTGGATCAGTCAAGTCAAATCAACCAGCAATGCAGTTCTTATCCCTTCCGGCAACTCACCTGGTCACAGTCAAGGATGGAAAACTGTCGGCTGGAAGTGCCTCTGTGTCCGAGGAGGAGGAGCGACGCTCTGCTGTGAGCACTTTATCTGAGGGAATTGATGGCTATGAAACAAGTAGAGGGGATACGATGGAGGAGAACATCTTTTTCAATGCCCCAACAGGGGATGCGGAGGGATCCAAGGAACCCAGAGAGAGATCTGCTTCAGCCTGCAGCGGAAACGATGCTCAGGGTCAGAACAAACCTCCTGTTGTACCTCCAAAAACCGAAAAGGCTCTACGTCGAGCCATGAGGCTCACCACACGGAGGATACAAAAAGCTGAAGATAAAAGCAAATCTGAGCGTAAAGGCAGGAGTGGTGACAAAAGCACCGCTCACAAGGCTGAGAGGAGGCACCACAGCACTGACAAAGTGCATGAGAGATCAGAACACAGGTCGCTTAGCAGTGACAGAATCAGCAACAAGCAAAGCCAACATCTCGATGAAATACTTGAGCACAAAGCTCAGAGAAACGAGAAGCATGCTAGACGCCATAGTGGTCACAAGAGCCAAAACATAGAAAAGAACGATCCTAGTAAAAAAGTGCCACATGCAACCAAAGATAATGGTGACTCAAAAACCCATCGCAGTAAGAAACAAGTAGAAGGCACATCAAACCATGGGGAGCATTTAGGGAATGGCCAAATAAGTAATGACAGTGACAGACTGGGTCGAAGCAATGAGAAATACTCGCCAAAGAAACTGGAACGTAGGACTCAAAGTCTAGATAGATTTTTAAGGGATGAGCATGAAAACTTACCAAGCAGCAATGGGAAAACTGGTGTTGAAGTTCATTCAACAGAAGGATCACAATACTCTACTCAAAAAGGATTTGGTTTGCGCCACAACAGCATTGAACATACTTATGCACCCACCACAAATCTTGTTACGCAGTCCTTCCCGATCACCCAGAGGAAGCTTTTACAGGACCCTGACTCTGGAGAATACTTTCTGGTGGATATGCCTGTACAGGTCAAAACAAAAACTTTCTTCGACCCGGAAACAAAAAGTTACGTGCAACTTCCAGTGCACTCTCCTGAGGCTGCTGTGCGACAAGCTCCACCACTGGAGGTGATGAACGCACCACCACTTATGCTGTATCATGGCTTTGTTCCAGTGCCACTACCATCACAGAAATCTGTTGTCAGGACAGGAGGATCCATGATTCCTACCGATAACCTGGAAGACTTTGAACCTAGCAGGAAACAGATGCAGGAGACCTTTTATAAAACGCATAATGAAGAGGTAAATCCTTACTCTGAGCCTGTGTATATATCACAAGAACATACACCCGAAGAGGAAATTGATAGCGTGAGATGAAAACATCCAGACTGAGTTTGTCCAGAGTATGAATGTGACTGAAATCAGGGATTTGTGTTATTTGTTTTCAGTCTGGTGTGCCATAGGGAAGTGTTTCGAATCTAGTATGTATGCTGTTCTTTGTTTATAGTGCACAAGGCGTGGATTGTAAATGTTTAATTCTTATTAAAGTAAGGCCTAGTTCTCTTACCGTTAAAAGCACTTGTCTATTTGTAACAGATTTGAATTGAAAGTAGTTTTGCTTTCAGAAAAATCAGAAGGAGATTATTTTGATACATCTTGTATTTGAGTTTTGAAAGTATTTAGTCCACAGCAGAAGTATTTTACAAATGAACACATCAACATAGATGTTTTATATGCTTAATTTTGACAAATGCTGATTGCATTCTGGGTGCATTTTGGAATGAATTAGTATATTTAAATGGATTGTTGCTTCAGAAAAGAACCATTCCAATAAAAGCATCATCAATGAGCAATTGTTCAATTATTTCATTTTGATGTTTTCGCACTACAGAAGAAGAATCAGTCTTGGGAAAGCTAGACTTTATGAGTTGCAGCATAAAGTGTAGTCCTTACTGCAGATTATTCTGACATATTTAGAAAGAGATTATCTGATTGACACTGCGTACTAACCTGTTAGCTGGAAATACAGTTCTGCAGATGAATATCTACTTCAAGCAAAACACTCATTTCCACTAACCTGGAGAACCTTGGAAAATCAGTTCTTCCTCACTTTCCCTCATTGTTTTAACGTAATAGGCTACTTTGGTGATTTCAGTCAGCTTTTGCCATGTTTGTCTGCAAAATGCAAGTGCACAAGACTACACCATGCTTAGCCATTTCAATGCCACTCTGCCTCCCCCTAGTGGTGAATAGGAGTTCTGCAAGTGTCTTATTACCTGCTAAAACGACTGCAATGTTGAGTTGCAACAAGACATACATTTTTGGATTTTTATGTAACATTTTTTTAGAAGCTAAATGAACACTGACTCATCAGGGTCAAGCTTGATTGACTATATGCATATCTTTCTAAGGAGGACTTACCTTTACATAATAAAATGTTGAATTGTCAAATTGGCATGATAAAAAATACATTTAAAAAGTTATGTTTTGTAGATGTGTGGACGCTAAACTCTAAGGGTGGAGCTTTAGTATGAAATTTCCAAGCCTGAAAAGACATCTTTCACTTAAAGGAATTATCTAAAAGATATTTTCATATTTGGTTGCATGAAACATCTTTAATTTGGTTTAGACATACAAATACCCATACAAATATCAACTAATGTTAATGCTACACTCATAAAAATAAAGGTGTTTACAAGGAAGAACCATCTCTTTATACCTTTTTATATTCTGAAGAACCTTCTTTTGCCACAAAGAAGCTTTAGTGAAACAGAAAGATTCTTCAGATGTTAAAAGTTCTTGGAACCATTTAGACAACAACAACAAAAAAAAAAAGATATTCTATGGCATCGTGAAGCACTTTTATTTTTAAGGGTGTATATAAATGTACTTTTGAAATGGCATAAATTTACATTTTGTCATTCTGTATTTTAATGGCAGCCACAACTGCCAGCAACCATGTCGTCGTACTGTTTCAGGACAACATTTTCCTCGTCGTCGAAGTACAGGAGACTGATGGGGTGAAGCGCGTCTGGAACACAGCAGGGTCTTCCCGCCTCCTGCGATAGTTTCAGTGCGTTCATGATGGATCTCACAGTAGCATGATTCGTGGCCCGTAGACCTTCACCCAGCGGAAACGGACAGGAGCCCGCACAACTGTACGCATTATAACCTTTGGGAGATATGATCCACCCTGACCAGCCGATTTTAGTGAAGTCTACGTAGAGGTTTGTTCTCTGGCAAGTAGAGGTTAATGCACTCACACTCCTGCGGGTGCGCATTGTTGACTTCACCAAATGTGCTATAGGCTCCAGGAGTTTAAGGGATGTGCTGATATTTTGTCCTAAAAGAGAGTTAACAATGGCATCAAAACTTTCGAACATAAAGTCTGGTTGTGTGTGTGTGTGTGTACTTGTTCATGCTACATTGTGGGGATCAAATGTGGTGGAAAACAAAATAATTTAATTTTACCAAGAGACCGCTTGGAGAAACGTCCAAGATGAGTATTTTGACTTAGAATAGTATGTTTTGTATATGTTAAACTGGCATATAATAATTAGTTTGTTATATTACCAGTTATGAGGGACAATAATAGTGTAAAATGGGTTTCACTTTATTTTGATGGTCCTTTTAACATATTCTGTTGATTATAAGTAACATTGCACCTACATATCTACTAACTCTCAATAGAGTGCTAGCAGAGTAT
>JAUCMR010000066.1:913757-926193 GCA_032357425.1 Enteromius argenteus
ACTGCATCCATGCCCTCTTATACTCACGTAGTGATGAGGTGCACCTGGATGCAATTTGTGCATGCCAATTTTCATTGACCTTTTCTATGAAGTTCAAAGGCGATTGGTCTCTCTGGCGAGTTCCCATAAGTATAGGTAACGTCTCCGTTCCCTCCTTCAGGGAACATGGGTTACGTTCGTAACCTAGACGTTTTTTTTTACCTCTGATACAACACAATGTCGGACTCAAGCTCGAGTATTTAAAGCGGCAGACGCTGGTGTGGACTCTATTATCAGTAGCTTTATTGTTATCTTCATAGTTATCGTGCTTGGCTTAAATGGGCCATTATCTGTGAATTACCGCCACCTAACACCTAACAGATTTCAACGGTTTGTGTTCTGCTGAAGAAACAAAGTCACCTACATCTCGGATGCCCTGGGGGTCAACAGATAAACATCACATTCTCATTTTTGAGTGAACTATCCCTATATTGAAGTTGAACAATTCTAATGAAGTTAGAAGTTAGGCTAAATGTAGTCAATCATTTTTACAGTTTATTTATTATTTAACATTGAATAGTCCATTAGGCAGATACTTTTATCCAAAGCAACTCACATTGCATTGAAGGTATACATTTAGATTTGACCAAATCTTGCTCCCTCTGGGAATGACATTGGCATGGCTATAGAGGAGGTTAAGTGAGATTAAAAATTCATATTGTCCTTCTTTGGCTTTGTGTACCTGCATCCTAACAGCTTTTAATCCTGCCTCCTTCCTCAGATGCATGTGCTCAAACGTCTACGGATAACCAGACAGTGAGAAATCGCTTCTGTGTTGCCAGTGAGATGTTTAACACACTCCAGGGCAAGAGAGGACCTTTTTATTAGCCATCACTCATCGGTAGATGGGGCCGGGGAGCAAACAGGGGGTCAGGAGGCCAAAAAACGGGACGCAGCGAACCCCACAAGACTCTCAAGCCAGGTTTGAGTGAGTGAGAACACAGGGGGAGACATAACTCTCTCCTCTTTCGTTTTTTGAAGGTTGAGAGGGAGACAGACGAAGAGATGGATGGAGCTAAAACAAAAAGCTGGAAATGTCTGCAGAATGTCATCGGAACGATATGCGTGCTTCAGCCAAGACAAACTAAACATAAAACCCTCCAAACGGACAGTGGCGCTTTCCCTTGTAGACTCGCGGCCCGCTCAAGGCCAAAAGACCCACCGAAGACGTGAAATATCAAACAGGACCTTCTCCCTGTGGTGTTGTGAGCCAATTATGTAATCAGAGAAACTCTTCTGAAGTGCCTGCTGAGAATAAGCTATCCATCACTTCTGTATATGAGGCGGCGCAGATATATGTGACACTCCCAAAAATTCAAATCACTCCTGATGACTAATGTAGTTTGTATAGTGTATTTGTACCTAGTTGTTCTGATATGAATGGCTAGAACCCATTTAGTGTTTTTGAATCCATAGACTTGTATGAAAGTCGTATAACAGCTGTCAGATTAATACTGGCCCTACACTTGTTTCTTTTTATAGCTGCCAGATCTTTCTTATTCAGTCTTTTCTCTTTAACAGTGGTATAATCCACAGGTGGGCCTTGTTATAGCAGTCTCAACACCTCAATTTTGTGTCTGACCCTGTCTGACATCAGCCAGTAAACACTTGAGGAACTCTTAATGTAGAGAACAATTGTCTGAGCTCATCTTTGTAACTTAGCATAAGTGGATATAGCACTGAGGTCCACTGAATACTGGATAATAAACTAGACTGCTGGATTTCTTCAACTAATGATTACTATTTGTGAATGCTATCAATACTTTAGGAGTTCCACATCAGCAAGGACACATTCACTCCAAGGTAAATTGACATTGTACAATTGTAGCGATTTCATATGTATATTGATTTAGGTGTTGATCATACAACCCAGGCTCATTGGAAATATGTGCCTCTACATACATTTCTGCAAGCCCGTAATTATGTACCTTACAGCACGTTTCGCCGCAGTTTCAAAGTGAAATGTCCAGAGAGTGGCGCTAAAACACACATTTAATATGTAACCATGGCACGTTTGTATTAAGTTGGTACAGGTAGATATTGCAGTGTTTTTATAATGCTGCTCGAGGTAGGTGTTTTAGCCGTTCAGAATTCAAATATCCAGTGAGTGTCGCTAAAGATTAATGCTCTGTCATGTTGGAAATATCCCCTAAACCTACCCGATAGTGTTAACAAATTGAAAAGTAATTTAAAATCATATTCACTGATGCAGCCACGCTATTTTAACTTTGTTACGCTGATTTGAGCTGTTCTGTCAAAACGTTTTACATGGGATTCAAACCAGTGCTTTTCACCGCATAAGGGCAACACCGTATCATGTGTGCTACCGAGTAAACCAACTGAACTCAAAAACTCTTACATATGAAGCTGTGTATGTGATGAAAATGTTTAAAAATATCAGTTTTCAAATCATGCAGGATGTTAAAAATGTTTTGAAGTCGAAACATAGCATTCTGCAGCTAATTGTGTGAAAATTAGCCTTTATTAATCAAAAATGTACCTGTAAATCATACTTTTGTGTAAAAAGGAATATATTTTTTGGGAGTTTTACTGCCTCTAGTGTTAACATCAACTGGAAACTGCAGCAATTCGTATTTATAGGTAAAAAAAAACTTTTTCAGTTTTGCAGAAGTTTTTGATTTTGTATTATTTTTAATTGTGTGTATTTTTTTATAATTTTTTTGTTTAGATAAAAAAAAAAAAAAAAAAAAAAAAAAAAAAAAATTTTATATATATATATATATATATATATATATATTTATTATTTTTTTTTGTGTGTAATTTTTATTTAATTGGAAAGTATATAATTTTAATATGATCCATTATCCAATATAAATGCATCCTGCGTTTTACTGAAAAATACATTATTCATGTAAATCTCCAGTTCAGTTTTCTGTAGGATAGTTAATGATTGGTAGCAACAGTAACTGAGGGGCGGAGCTTAGCGAAGGGTCAAATTCATTTACGATGCTTTTTCATGTATAATATATGGCATAATCGAACAAAACAAGAACATGCAAGTGAGATGAAAAGATGTTAAAAGAACCAGGAAAAACCTCCCCTGTGCACACTCCGCTCTGCTCCATTAATTCAACAGACATCAGCATTGTACCTACTGAAATCATCGAGAAAAGAGGGCTGGCGTGGTTGAGAAAGACAGATGTACTGCTTCTATGCTGAAAAGCATAAATCTGATTTAATCTAGCATTTACACAACTATTCTCTGTGTCCTGCCAAGCTGTTTTTGTCATTCTGTGCTTCCAAGAGATGTCACACCTGGAAACCGTGCCAAATCAGCCCCCTGCACCAAATCACGGCCCCTCGATGGGCTTTGATTTAAAAGCAACTGGTCCTGAATCTGGGCAGTTCTGCAGTGTCCCACACCCACAACTTCCTTACCCCTCCTTTCCTAAATTCACTTTAGCCTTTCACTTCATCCAGAGCATTACTCACGATGATAAATCGCCCCAATGTGAATGACTTATGTGAAGCCGGGAGGCGGGGGGCACTGAGACACTGTGAAAGTGATAGTCCTGTGGATAAACATAGTCCATAACACCACCTCAAGGAGAAGCAAAGGGGATCATATTTGCAACCGACTGCAAAAGGACAGTAAATATATGACATGATAGATAGTATTTATCCTTCGCCTCATGCCCGAGTTTCTTTGGGCTGTAAAGCCGTGCGAACGGCAGCTTCTCTTCGGGGATCGGAGCTTATAAACATTCTTTTTTAGCCACAGGTGGTAATGAGCCACAAGAGGGAACTTATATGAGGTTTAGGAAGTGGGATAGAGGGAATTATGTTATTGTAGCACATCCTAAAACCTCACAGTCTTCCAAAGTTGTCTCAAATGTAAAATTTCATGCCTGTCGAATGGCGCCCTTATTTCGGCTGAATCTTACGAGGGAAGGACTCCTGAGATACCTGTTTCCATGCTTCACTATGCACGCACCCCTTGGCCACCTTTATAAACTAGATTGTAAAAATTAGTAAGGCATAACGCTGGCTACCTCAGTGGGTGTGAAGAAATTTGTCGTTTTCTCTTTTGTTATGCCATCCTCCTTTGAGCTTTGGGTCACTGAAGCATACAAGTTCCCCTGTTCATTACTTAAATGGACAGTTCACCTCAAAAATGTATATTCTGTTATAATTTTCTGACCATCGTGTCATTCAAAACTTGTGTGACTATCTTTCTTCAATGGGACAAGAAAAAATACCTATATTTTCAAAAGTTTTGGACCCCTTTAAACTTTATTGTAAAGTTTTTTATTTTGTGCAATGAAAAGATTCAAATAATATTAAAGGTTCTTCATGGAACCTTCAAAGCCACTAAATAACTTATATTCGTAAGAGTATTCCTTAGAAGAAAGGTAGTTTTGAACAACATGTGGGTGAATTTTTTGGGGTGACCTATGCTTTGAAGTTCACTTGAAGACATGAGGTACCATTTTATGATGGATATTAGATACAAAACCATAAAAACGGATATGACAAATATGCTTTAGCTACTCTGTTTAGCTTGAAAGAGATGACTCTTTAGGGTGGAATAAACATGTTTTGGAAGCTCTTCAGATGAGATGTTGGAGCCAAGAACTTTAAGGATGACAAGTAAACATACATATGCTTAGAAGTTGTAGTCTTTCCTCTTGACCCGTCTAACTATGGTTGACAGAATGATTTAAGAAGAAGCAAGAAACACATGAGGTACGGAGAATTCGCCCTCTTCCCACAGCCCTTGACCCAAATTTCTGAGGTAAGTATAGTTTTTTTGGATAATGGTTCCTCTTTGTTATTTGTTACCCTTTTAGCTCCAACATGTCTAAACAGAGACATTGCATTTGTTACAGAGGAAATATCATATTATATCATAGGCATGCATATAAACGCAACATATATGTGACACTGGAGCACAAAAGTTCATCAAAGCAATTCCAGATTTTTAGTTGTCTTTCAGCCAAATATTGTCCTATCCTAACAAACCAGAAATCAATGGAAAGCCTTTTTATTCAGCTTTCAGATGTATAAATCTCAATTTCAAAAATCTGACCCTTATGATTGGTTGGTTTTGTGGTCCAGGGTCACATATTACACTTATATACTGAAGCCAAAAGCCAATGATGTACTTATTGGCTTGACAGAACCAGTAATTGTGTTAAAAATGTGCTTCTTTAATCAGTCTTAGTCCGTTTCTTTGTGGAATTAGGTGGCATTCATTATTCATTTTGAAGTATTATTCATGCCTTGCTGAATTTCACCAATACTTAGTATTATGTAACAGTATGCAAGTGATTTTTAAGAGACATATGTTAGTGCACCGTCACATAACCAATGCTGTTTCAAGCGCACTTACAATCTTCATGTAACCGGTTAGATCGTGTAACGTAACCACAGACTATCTGCTGCAGGAGAGATGTTGCTTATCATGTTTGGTCTTGATACAGACTCAAGATTTTTATCCATGTTCACCCATCATCGCTCTCGCAGCCATCCAAACTACCTACAACCCTGAGATACAACAGCAGAACCCAAAGCATGGCCTGTTGGAGCCAGCTGGTTTCAGACAAAAGCTTTCACCACCTGGGCTGATCCTCCACTGCGCTTTTACTTTCAGATCCGATGGCTTCTCCGCTTGGTGAAACTCCCAAGAGCCTGGCAGAACGAGCGAGATTCCTCCGCCGACATCTGCTACAGTTATCCTTGGCAATCGGCTCTGGCTAGACATTCCATTATTGTTATTTCTTTGTTCAGCTCTTCAGAGAGAAAATAAAGATACTACAGACACCGTCTACACGAGTGAGCTGAGTCGATTCCTGTCAGATTCCATTCCCGTATTTCTGGTGAAATCCACACAATCGACTGTTTACGCGAGACGACTATCTCGTTCACATGTCGGGACCGAATGTAGGATTGTAGCTTGTGGGGTTTCAAAAACATCCCCTAGCTTGCTTTCAACCAGTGTAGAAGAACAAGTCTTAGGATCTAACCCGCTAAACATTTTAAAATGTGCTGTTGAAAAGAAGTCTCAGCCTCCTCCTGCTGTTGGTAAAACAAATGTCCCTCCCATACAGTGTTATTCTTATTCAAGCCAAACTGTTAAAATAATTGACTCGCAATCATTTTTCAGTTTGTCATGGCGAAGGCGAGACTTCGATTTAACGCCTCACTTAAATGACACTGTTGACTTGTTTTTATCCAAGAGCTGCTGGGTTATCCCCTTCTCGCCTGCCAATTTGCAGTCTTCAGTTCGATGTCTGAGAGCTTCGCAGTGGTCCACCATTAACTTAAAAACACACAATTATGACCGTGCGAGAACTTGAAAGGAAATAATGAATAAATTTGTTGCTGGATTGAGATGTTTTTTTACACTCAAAGTTTTTGTTCCTTCATTTTATGATTTGTTTCATCCTTTCCCAGCATAACACCCAAGACGTACCCAATTGTCCAGACCAAACTCTCACACTTGAGTTGAACTAATGCAAGTAGAACAGAGCAAACATACTGCAGGCTTTCATCAGTTCAATTCAAACCCAACAAGTAGTCTCTCAGAAAACAAACTCATGCCTCTGAAATGTTTTTACCCAAAAAAGGACACCTCACCGTAGAAGACAACATAAATACATTACATGTCGAGTTTTCCCTCTGTAGCATCACTTCAGTTACTGGAGATGTTTTAATTCTTTGCCACAAATAACTAGCTGCTCACAAAAGAGCTTAGACTTAAACCTGTAAAAAAGTGCTGTAACCTGTGATTTTCCATTTGAACTCCATTTGTAACTTAATAAAACATTCATGACACAACACAAAAGTATTGTACAAGTAATGTCTATTCTGCCATCATTTGGTCCTTGAAATCAAACCTCACCCATCGTCTGTGAGCATATCTGGATAGATATGTCTGGCTCCAGGGTTTCTGGTGGGGTTCAGGATTTCTTCTACGCCATAATTCGTTCCTAAACTCCATTTAAGAGTGTCACCACTTAAACTATGACGGTATCTATAACCTTATATAACTCTATTTACTGTGTAATGCTGCTAAACAAAAAAAAACAATCAAAAAAAAAAACAAACAAACAAAAAAAATTATATATATAAATATAAAGGTCCGTGGTCTTTGGGCTTCAGATGACCCTCTTCACTCATCACATGATTCTGTCATTGACATTACTAAATGGGTCCAGGAATACTTCCAGAAACCACTGTCGTTAAAGAGAATCCTCTGTGCGATCTATAGATGACAAATGCAAAAAAATCAGCCATATGTGAACATGGTCCAGAAGCTTGTCGTGTCCTGTGGGTCAAGGCTCATTAAAAATTGACTTTTTTTAAAAATGGACAAGTGTTCTATGTTCAGATGAGTCCAAATTTGACATTCTTGTTGGAAATCCTCAGAGCTAAAGAGGAGGAGATCTTCAGCATGTTATCGGCGTTCAGTTCAAAACCAGCATCTCTGATGGTATGGAGGTGTATATGCATACGATATGAGCAGCTTCATGTTTTGGAAGACACTACGAATGCTGAAAGGAATATAAAGGTTTTAGAGCAACATATGCTCCCCTCCAGATGATGTGTATTTCAGGTAAGGTCTTGTGTACTTCAGCAGGATAATACTAAACCACACACTGTAGCGATTACAACAGCATGACTTCTAGTAGAAGAGTACGGAGCTGATGTGACCTGCTGCAGGCCAGATCTTTCACCTATAGAGAACATTTGGAGCAGCATTAAACAAAAAAATACTTCAAAGATGATTATGAACTCTTCAGCAGTTGGAAACCTATATCAGGCAAGAATGGGACCAAATTCTAACACCAAAACTCCAGAAACTCATAACCTCGATGCCCAGACTTCTTCAAAATGTTTTAAAAGAAGAGGAGATGCTAAACCATGGTAAATATTTGAAATGAGCTAATTTAGTGCATAGCATTGTAAATCTTTCAGTTTAAACATTTGTTATGTTATCTATGTCCTATTGTGAATAAAATATTGTCTTGTGTGATTTGAAATTCTTTTAGTTTTCACTGGGTTGTGAAGCCTGCTAAAATACGCTCATACTACAGATAGTACATTCTTAGAAAACAAGTTATAAGTCTTATGTGGTGCTTCTTGTTTAAAAATTTTTTTAATCATTTTATTGGGACAATGCCTTTTTTTTTTCTTTTTGTTTTGACGCTTTATGGACCCCTTTAGTTATTTAAGATCCAGACAGACGTGACTGTAAATGCTGCTTGCCTTTTAAAGGGAAAGTAAACGAGCGCAGATCATATAAATTAGCATCTGCATTTCCATTATGAGAACACGGACTCTTCTTACACATTTGGCTCTCATCTCACTGCCTGACCTATGGCACAGGCCGAGGACAATGAGCATCGCGCTAACGCTAATTATCACACACCGCTAGAAGTGACATCATTTTCAGGCTTTAATAGAGACATAAGTGTGGGTTATAGATTCAGAGAGAGTCACACGGATGTGACATGATGGACTTCAGAGGTCAGAAGTCTGGAAACTTAACAGTCTGTAAAAGTCTCGAAAATGATGGGTTTGCCATGTCAGTGGTTATTGCCTCGTGAGATAGTCTAGTGATTCTCCCAGCTCTGGCTGATGTCTCACTCAGATTGCTTGAAAATTATATATTGGACAAGGTCAATTTTTAATTTAGAGATAAACCTAATTCTTTATTACATTTTATCAGCGGCGAACAAATAAAAACCCAGATGTATCAACATTATTTTCATTCAAGCACAAAGCTAAACGCAAATTATTAAACCTTATAATTGACATACGTACATACAAAAAAATAAATAAATACAATTAAATAAATCATTGAGGTCTCTAGGAATGTAAACACAGTCAATACTTTTGCTTTCACTACAATAAGTCATTACTAGGTTGTTGTTTTTTCTCTTTGTCATGTCAGAGGGAATGAAAAACAACTGTTTTAGTCTTGTCTTCTGGTCAGTATCACATTAACCTTTAGAGGGCACTCTAGCTCTGTAGGAGAGATCGGTTTGGGCTCCTATGCGCAGGCTGCGATGTGTCTATTGAGGGGAAGTGTGTCTTAGCACGTCCAGAGCAGGAAAGGGTAAATTAGAAAGCGTAATTAAACCGTATTGACACCATATGTGCTCCGCCTCTCTCAGCATTTGAGCTGTGTGGAGGTGTTTAACCTGTAATTACAGACAGACCGCCTCCAGACTGATTTATATAACCACACACACACACACACACACACACACACGAAAGTGTTGTAACATGTAAGTGTCAGGCAGTGTGTAGATGCACCGTAAGCAGGTGTCTGTTTGGTCTTGATTTTGTGAAGATTAGGCATATAAAAAAACTTGCAAATAAAGAAATATTACAGGTTCAATACAAATTAAGCTTAGTTGACAGCATTTGTGGAATAATGCTGATTTTGCTCAGAAATCAAGGTTACAGTGAGGCATATTTTAAAAACATCATCATTATTATTATTTTAAAATATTTACAAGTTATTTTACATAGATTTGTTCCTATACTAAAGCCACGTAAAATGGCTTAAAATCAAACAAACTAATAAATAAATTAAATTAAATAATATAAAATTAAATTAAATTTACTTCGATGCCATGACCAATACTCTTAAAATGGTCAAAAAATAAAGTTTTAATGTTTTAACATATTTTAACGTTTTATAAAATATAAGATTTTGCAAGACATTGCAAATTCTCAAAAAATTGGCCCCGTTTACTTTTACTTCAAATGCCTTTGAAACAAGCCAAAAACCAGGAAAATTCCTTTGAAATATTTAATATTTTCCCGCTTTCCCTTTCAGTGTAATTCCTGACTCTGCACATTAATTATTAGTTTCATGACATCATGGCCGCACACACCTGTTTCATATGCGTATACGACACATAACGCTGCATATCTGTCATGTGCCTTCTTTTTTCAAATATTTATCAGTTCCTTTCTTGTAGTATTAACAATTCACAGATGTTGTGTATCACTCCTACGCTGGAACACTATCTTTTTTCACATTCATTCTCATCGCAAGACAGGTCAACTTTAAACTTTTCATTTAGGCAGAGGCCGAGTAAACAGCGCGCTCTCGTTTTTATTGTTAAAAAAGTATAATTTTTATTATATTAGGCACAAACGTCCCATGAAGAAAACTTGTTTGTGCCATTAAGCACAGCTACACACTTTTACACCAGCATCAGGTCTCAATTAGCAACTTTTCTCCCATTAACGGCTTTTACACGCCCGGTTTTCTAATACTGACAGAGTTCGGAGGTTATCAAAACAGCGTGACACTGTATTATGATGTCATCACATGCCCTGTGGGACAATGACATTAACAAATGGCTTGTTAGTGCCTGATACGGGACTTAAAATAAACACCAAAGTCATCCAATACAGCTCAAATCTGCAGGCAAACATGATTAAACTGTTTTGAGGGTAGCCAAACTTTGGCCCACACAGTAACTTGGCAGTTCCGTGAGGGATTTTAAAGGCTAACGGTGTAGGCAGATCAGTATAAGGAACATTACTGCCTGTCTAAATATTAAAAGCAGTCGGCTTGAGTCGCAGACAGATATACAGAGAGATTATTTGACCCCTGGACTTGTTTATGAAAGTCAGACAAAATAAGCGGAGGAGTGCAATCTCTCCGGCTCGCGAGGGACCGGTTGTGTGGGTGGATCGCTTCGCTGGAGGAGCCCCAGATGGCTCCAGCTCACCGTATCCCATAATCCTTTACCAGGCCCATGAGGAAGTGTGGAGAGATGCAAAGAACAGAGATGTGTAAAACAGTGAGTTAACAAGTACGCAATCTGTCGAGATCTGGCAAGGTGCAAACATGCAGTCATACTGTACAAGTCACGCAGCAAAGCCAAACATATCATCAGAAACCATTCTTCTGATTCTGATTGAAAGCAATACATAACTTACAGTTACTGTAAGATCTCTCTTTTTTTCATCACAAGTCAAAAGGGTAAGTAGCTATCACAAAACACTATCTGATTGATCACAGTACATTAAGACACTGTGCATTACAGGTTTTCCGAAATGTTATGTTTAAATTAATAAGTTAATGTCTAATTAATGTCTGTTAATAGCTAATTAAATATGCACTCATTTGCATACATTTCCAGATCAGAAATCTGATAAAGCCAGTTCTTGTTTCATTCTGTTAAGGGATTTTTGTTTTAATCACTTCATAAAAAAATACTGCAAGAGTAAATAAATACAATAAATACATAAAAAAAATCCCCATGTGTTTAGGAATAAAAAGTTATAGTGTGAATCATATATGACCATATCTTTCTTTATATTAAAACCAGTGTGATATGCAGGTATACGCCGTATGCCCTCTAGGAAAGGTGAAGGATTTGCGTATACTCGCTTAAAAAATCACGCAAATACGTAACAATTGTCACAGACCTTTCACATGTTCATTCATAAATTCACCCTGTCTGTGTTGCGAAGCACTGACTTTTTGATAATCACGCTGTTTCTTTAGATGAGTATTGTGATTGTGCAAGCTTGTAAGAACACAACAGTAAGTGATTTCTATAAACAAAAGTTAATATTGCGTGTATATTAGACTACGTACACTTCTGACTATGACAGGATTGCCTAATTTGATCTATTTTGTCAACTAAAATAGTTTAAAACAAACCCACTGAGCAGCTACACATCTCCGTTAACACAGCTTATGTCGTTTATGAACGAATCTGCGTTTTTAAAAGAATCTATTGAATCAATCCAATCACCCATTCATAAAGATAGTCACTGCCTGAGTCACAATGTGCATATTATCCATCCTAAATGTTATGTGATATTTAGGGCAGAATGGGTGGGTAGTATACACACTGGGATGCAGGGACTTGCTTTGTTCCCAAATGAATCAGCTGTTTGAACGATTCAATTGAATGATTCAGTAATAAATTCAGTAACTTACTGCCACCTAATGGCAGACTTAGTTGCATTTTTAAAGTATCATCTCAGTTATTTATATATCATTGAATATTTCTATATTAAAAATGTTATATGCAAAACATGAATCTCAACATATGTTTATGAAGTTAATTGTACTCATGTCACCTCTGAGCCTCATTATCTGTCTGTAAATACCCACAAGCCACTTTTGTTTTCTTCTGTGCCACCTCTGTAGTGCAAGTAGGGGTGGGAGAAAAAAAAATCGATGCAATGCGATTCTCTCTTCAACGATTCTGAATATTTCATAATTGATTTTTTGCCTGCATATGACACATGTGACGAGACGCACCGGGGCTTCATTGCACAGAATTTGCGCTGAGACACGTGCACATTGCTTCTGTAACACCCCAGCATTGAGACAGGAGACAAAGGTAAAGTTTTAAACAGTTTTTATTGAATGTCTTTTAAGGAGATT
>JAUCMR010000066.1:931006-960570 GCA_032357425.1 Enteromius argenteus
CTCGTAAGAATTAACATAGTAGTACTAAACAATCAAAACACAACCACAAGTGACAAAGTAGGACTGCACACACACACTCTCGATCTTCCTTCTTCTCGCGCCGCTTGCGTTTAAAAGACCTCTGGTGCCGACCGTGATTGGACGAGATGACGTGACGTCACAGACCTCGGAATGATGATAGACGGGCACATCCACCAATAGATTTCAAAATAAAACGGCGCCTAGAGATAAGAGCAGCAACAGAGAAACAAAAACATATACAAGAACAGTGTACAGTTCGTAACACTCTGTATTTGTATTTCAGTGATTAAACCGTGTGACGCATGAAAGAAAAAAAAAAAAGAGAGCTTGCGTTTCTAATGGAAGATGATGCAACAACAGAACCTCTTTCTCGCTCTTGTTATTGTAAAGAAAGTATTGCAATGGCACATTAATGGTAAATTTACCCAAAATTGTTTGTGCAAATGGGGATTTTTCATAAAAAGCCAGCTTCCCATTTGATTCTTATCTCACACATGTTCATTTGACTCCAGTTCAACGCTAAAGCTGCTCTGTGGCACAATCGCACGCGGTCTCAGAGCAGTGACTCAGACTCTACAGAAGTTGACAATGTTACAGACGTTACTACAGTCTCATGATCATTCAGAAATCATTGTAATATTCTTATTTGCTGCTAAAAAGTTACTATTATTATTTTTATTATTATTATTATTATTATTAGGTTTAAAACAACTGAGTAGATTGTTTGTTACACATTTCATTTGATGAATAGAAAGTTCATAAGGACCACATTCATCTGAAATATATATTTTTAGTAACATTATTAATGTCTTTCAATAAATAAATAAATAAATAAATAAAAATAAAAATAGATTATACTGTCTCTAAAGTTTTGAATGGTACAGTGTGTAATGCTACAAAAGCTTTTTTTAATTTCAGATAGATGCTGATCTTTGGATCTTTCTATTAATGACGCTGAAAATTCACAGAAATAAATTATAGTTTACAATATTTTCATATAAAAAGCAATTTTTCTAAATAGTAAAAATATTTTACAATTTTACTGCTGTATTTTGGATCAAATAAATGTAGGCTTGGTGAGCAGAAAACTTTACTTACTTTTTAAAAAACTTTTACTGCTACTGTAACTCTCTCCGCAGATTATAGAAACGGTTGTGCATAAAAAAAGCAACGTTCGCCCAGCTTGGTCAGAGCGAGACAACACGAGCAATGCTGACAATGTCACCTCTGCCTTCATCTGCCAGGAGTCACTCAGAAAACATGCCATCTGAGGCTCACACAAGCCTGTCTAAACAAAACCCACGCCAGCTTCATCTGGAAACCAAAGATATCTTATAAAAAACAATACTGTCTGCATCCTTCTGGATGGGAAACTCGTCAGTTTGGTGGCCAAACGATGCCTCAATAGTGTGCAAACACTAGATGCACATTCACACGTATTAACCTAAAACTGAGGATCTGATTTATCCTAAACAAACAGATAGATGGATTGTGGAGAATGTTTCCAGGAAGATGGGCCTGGTGCTTTTTGGGCCCAAATACGCCAAACATTAACATTAACCAAAGCGTCTGAGCGAGAAGAAGACGTGTCTGCCAGCAGTCTTGTAGTCTAGGAGGGAGAGAAGAACAGAAAGAAGGAAACACTGTACTGAAATGCTAGATTGAATGTTACTGTCTGCCATTTGTTCTGCACTACAAATGTCCAATATACTGGAATGCACATAATAAATCACTGACGTATCATGTTTCACAGCAGCTTTACATCCCCTTACAAAGCCAAGCAACACAGCTCTTCTCCTCCAGAGGCTGTTTAAGGTCATGAAAACTTCTGCCATACAGTGCTAATTAATTGTGAACTAGTTTATTTCAGCGATCTTGGTGAATGAGGTAAATTCAGCTCGAACACACGCTGTGTTTATTGTGGTGTGCTGGAAATCATCGTTAATGCTTAAAGAGGCTCGTATTAATGTGTGCATGCCATAAGAATATCAGGTTTTACCGACATCTGCAAAAATTAGATCATGCTCACGTAATGAAGGCATTCAGAACTGTTTTCATAACGTTCGCTTCCGTTATTGTTTAAATGCTAGATACTGAGTGTCTGAGTCCTGAGCTAATGACTCTTATGAACCTGTTCCTTGTAGTGAATCAGTTCACACAGGGTTGATTCTTGAGCAAACGACTCTTGTGGGGTAGTTCTTTTTAGAGAGTCAAAGAATATACTGCGACCTTCTGATTGATTGACTCTCATATGACCTGGTTCTATTAGCGAATCAAAAACATACAGTGCAAGTCCGATTCCTGAATTAATGACTCTTATGAACATGTTCTCAAAAGCATCATAAGCTAAGTTGAGACCATTAGTGGCAATATAGGCCTACAATCTACGTTGGCTTAACGATGCTTTTGAGGAATTCAGCCCAGTCTGATTCATAGACAAATGACTCTTATGAATCAAAAACATTTAGTGCTGTAAGTAAAGTCTGATTTTCGACTTTCACGAGTAGGTCGTTTTTAGTGCATCACTAATGTCTATGAATCAGTTGGAGCTGTTTGTAAATTAATGATAATTAATGAATCACAAGTGATTAATATTGTGAATGAAGTACTGATAAGCTATTAATGCTTGAGACAGTGTAAAGGTTGTCATATACAGGATGACAATGTGTACACTCAAAAAAATGATTCCCCAACACTGTTCAGTTTATTTAAAAAAATATGTATATTTTCATTTAACACCATTACGTTTGGTTCCTTATTTAAACAACTGCATTGTGTTAAACTGACTTGAAACTGTTTTGTTTTGTTTCAACTCAATATTTTCATTTTGAAAGAACATAAATGATTTCACTTGTGTAACTAGGAAGTGGATTTCCCCTTCCCATCATGCTTTGCATAGGGCTGAATAAGGATAGTAAATCTTGAAATATTTATAATATGCATAACAAGTTGGCTAATGCCTAAAGTTAAGTAAATTAATATTAATATTAATTTATTTTTCAAACTATATTTGATCAAATTGAGTTGACCCAACTCAATTAAAATTCATCACATTAATTTGTTTTTTATGAGTTGGGGCTACACATATTTATTGGATGGAAATCCTGCCTTCAATTAAACTGAGTTTATCCAATGACTCATTTTTTGAATGTAATTAAAATAGTCAAATGCAATACATTAGCTGTATTTAATTTAAAAAAGAATGACTGAAATATTAATATGTATAAAATGTTTTTTTTTTTTCCTATGTTGTTTTACATTTATTATCGATATCTATTCCCAGCACTGGCTGCAGAATTTCATTTCTAGCTCAAATTCAAAAGAATCACTAATGGAACCGTAATTTATGGTAAACACTATAGCATTTTTGAACCATACTATAGTAAAGTTTATTATACTGTATATATTGTAGTATTTCCACTTTATTAATGAATGCTACAGCATACTGTAGTATTGTCACGATATGGGCGAGGAGGCGTTCGGATTTATGTGCAGGCTGTTTATTGATCAACACAGAGCATGGAAAGACAAGCAGGGTTGTCACCGGCAAACATCAAGAGAGTCAGGCGAGAGGTAAACAATATCCAAAGAAGAGCGAGACGAGAGCAAGAGTCCGGGAAACAGGCGAGGCCGACAACGGCAAGACAACGAGACAGGTAACACAGGGTAAACTCCAAAACGACAGTACAATGAACCGTGAAAACATACAGACATCCGGGGAATTTATACACATGGGAAATAGGTCAGTGGGTGGAGACTAGAATGAACAACTATGGTAACAGACAAGGGGGGTGGAGACAAGAGTTCATTGATCCATGATCCATGATTAGTCCATGAATGAAGACAGACACAAAACACATAGTTCACGTGGCGCTGGAGTGCCATCCAGAGCTGGGCTGGCACATCCAGCTGATCGTTACAAGTATTAACTGTAGTGAACTGATAAACTGTAATAAATACAGTTGTACACTGTACTTTTACTACAGTAAACTTTAGTGTGTTGTGATATAATATACCCTACAGCTGTAGAAAACGTAATGCAGTATTTGGCTAAGTAATATATTCACTATATTATTACCACACCAAACTAATTCAATCACTTTACTATAGTATGGCTCAAAAAACCTGTAGTATTTACTATAAATTACTAGTATTTTTTTCAAGATTGTTAAGAATCGGACCCAGAACAGGAAGTGTTAAATTCCCGTCACAGATGTTACGTATTGTCTTACACAAGCCTTAGTTTACCATGACAACGTACAATATATGCAAGATAAAGCAAGAGAATTTGTAGCAATATACCTGACAGCGTTGCAGTTCATCTCCCTCGCAAAAAAGTCTGCTTTAATCCCCAGACCACAAACGTCTTGCCAAAACCTTGATCTGACTTATTTTCCGTTTTACATAGACGGGGCCAACGTGTGCTGTGTTTCTGAACTTGAGCCGCAATTGCTCCCACTTTACCAATAACGTTATGTTCATGACGGATTTTAAGTTTAATATTCAGCTGCTCCAGTGGTTTATCCATGGGTTTAGAAACAGCATATACCCACGTTCAGTGACAGGGACTCTGATGGACACCTTCTGCACAGTGAATTATTTATTAATTATGACTAGTCATTAAATATGACCACCCATCAGAGCCAAATGGAATTTAAAGGCGTAGTTCATCCAAAAATTTTAATTCATCGGTCATCATTTTCTCACCCTCATGTTCTTGCAAACCTTTATGAGTTTCTTTCTTCAACACAAAATAAAATATTTAGAAGAATGTGGGTAACCAAACAGCTGATGGTAGCCAATTAATTGTCTTCCCAATTAAATTAAATTTAATTAAATTATATATATTTTTATTACTATTTATAATAATACATTATTGGTAATTTTTATTTTATTTTATTTTTAACTAAATTAACAATTCTCATTTTTGGGTGAACTATTCGTTAAAATGCAGCAACAAAAAAATCCCTTTGATTATTATTTATGTTGCTTGATGTTATATAGTTCTAATTATTTTATTTATTAGAGGTAATGATTCAAATGACTGGATTTCTTCAAAATGACGTTATATAACGAATTTCAGGAGGAACACGTACAAACGATCGCAGCTGCCTCCAATCTCCTCATTACTAATTACCCTATCAGAACTCCTCTCTTCCAATAAAAATACCGCTCACTTCCTTTCTCCAGTATCTGCAGTTTTTGACTTCCACCACCTTCCCCGAACCACCACCAGAGCCAGGGCCAGACCGAAGGAGAAGGCCCAAACATACCAGACTTCTCCTCCGGGTCTTTTCCATTCAGTTCGCCGATAACCGTTTCAGCTACTATCAGCCTGTTAGCAACTCATCGTCTTCTCGCTGCTTCCACTGGCCTTCACTTCCTCCTGGGTGGCACACGGGGGCCAGGCTGGGCTCCGAGCATCAGTCATCCCTCGGCTCCTAGGGGTAAACTTCCTAGGGCTCAGGGTCCGCCGGGCTACCTGCTTGTCCCCCGGACAGTCCGCCAAACAAGCATACTTTTATCGATCGCAGAGGAAGTGAGAACTAGTGAAATGAATCAAAAACATAAGGAGTGTTGACCAGTGAAGTCTGATTCTCAATCAAATGACTCGCATGAGCCGGACTCTCACAAGTCAGTTCTTTTAGTGAATCAAAAGCATTTAGCGTGACCAGTGAAGTCAGATTTTCGAGTCGATTCTTTTAGTGAATCAAAATTCACTGAATTGTTCTTGTTGCTCAGAAATGGTCCTGACATAAAGGCAGAAGTGTGCTTACTGTGTTTTGCCATGAATGCAATATTTTACATACATGTATTTCATTCACCCATCAATGTTGGCATGTTTTAATGAGGCAAACGTTTCTGAAAATGCAGTATTTCATTAGCCGCCCGAACAATATAGCCGCGTTTTACCCACAATGCCTTTTCGTCTGCTGAGCAAACGACAGAGTTGTTTTACATTGCATCACCAATCTGCTTATATTTATACGGTCAATACAAGCATCGTGAGTCATTTGTTTTTACCATCTGGCTTTCATTATTGAGTTTTCGTCCAAACATTTCAAAGCTGGATCAGATATTTTCGCCAGTGTTTATTTTAGCATGTTTTATTAATATAATCGTAAGGTATTTGGACATTAATCCCACAATCTATTTATTTTGATATTCAGATGAGATTTCATGAACCATACACGCGTGTCAGATGTGTTTTGCTTTTGGCAGAAGTCTGACATTTCAGTCTCGCCTGGGTTGTTTTTCAGTTTTTGTCATCATGAACTCTTACTTTTGGGGTAATATTTCAGCATAGAGTCTTGCCTCTTCATCAGGAAATGGCCCACTCACCATTTACCTCAAAAAATGATCTCAGCCTTATGGTCATTTTGCAGAGGCGCTCCATGTCGGGTCCTGAGATTGGATACACTGGCGTTTTGACAGACTGCTGTGACACACTATATTTGCTATTTTGTCCTGCAGGTGATGTGATTTATTCTGGAGCGTAAAGAAAGTGCTCCCTCAAATAAGACGAAAAGTCAAATTCACTTAAGTCCAGCGGTTCGGGCAACGTGCATCGAATTAACAGAAACTTGTTTCATTCTAATGTTTCAGTCACTTTTGCCCTCGTACTATGCTTAGTGTCTGCATTAGGTTTCAAATGATACGCAGCTGTCTAACACAGAGAAGAAGAAGCTGGCATTTTCTTGGCATCTTCTGAAGCCGTGGCAGAATTTGATAACAGACTCTGGAGAGCTGACTTAACGGGAATCCGTTGTGCTCTTTGGCCAAAGATATGAGGTGTTCCTTTACGTGATGTGAATATTCCTAGGAAAACAGATGAGTGCGTGCTAATATATAACTATAACTATAACAAAGTTATTTAGAAGAAGGTGCATGGATAATGCATTGAGAAGTAACCAATGTAATTTGTTTAAAAAAATATTTTTTTTTTCTAAATTTTAAATTATTATTATTATTATTTATGTATTTATTTTTCATTTTTGGGGGGATAAAAATGACATCATTACAATAATTAAATATTTTAAAAAATATATTGAAGAAAAAAAACATTTTGGGTGTTATTATTATTTTGTTTTAGGCAAATATGGAAGCTGTGGATTAAAAAAAAAAATAATAATAATAATAAAATAAAATAATTGAATTTTTTTTCTCACCGTTCTTTGTTTAAAAAGTCAGAAAAAGGGAAATATGAATGTGGAATTGCGAAATACAAACCCATAATTTTCACTTTTCCCATAGAATTGCATAAATTAAACTGGCAATTATGACTTTTTTTATTTCAGTTATTCATATCATTTTTTCACCACAGATTAAAAATAAAGATGTAATAGTAACTTTTTATGCGACTTTTTAATTTTATTTATTTATTTATTTTGTCTTTAGTTGCAAGTTTATATAATAATTCAGAATTAAGTTAAACTCACAATTCGGACTTTTTTTCTCAGAACTGCAAGAAAAATGTCAAAATTGTTATAGATATAAACTCAGAATTGTCGGGAAAAAAAATTAGAATTGTATGATAAAAAAAATAACTAACCTTTTATTTATTTGGAAATTGACTTACATAGAGAAAAAATAACAATATTTGAAAAACATTAATGATATACATTTATACTATATACATATATATATATATATATATATATATATATGTATATATATATGTGTGTATATATATATATATATATATATATATATATACATGTGTGTATATATTTATATAGAGAGAGAGAGAGAGAGAGAGAGAGAGAGAGAGAGAGAGAGAGAGAGAGAGAGAGAGAGAGAGAGAGAGATAGATAGATAGATAGATAGATAGATAGATAGAATAAAATTACTATATTAAATAAAAATAAAATACCAGATAATTTTACACTTTTGTGAGAGTGCAATAAGTTTAGTTCAGGTTGTAAAATGTGAAAAAAAAGGTGAGAAAAAATTCATGAATTTCAATCTTCAGAAAATAATAATTAAGATGTGTACACATGTATTTAAGATGTAAGCAAATGAAGTTATACATAAAACGTAAAAGCATTAATTAGGTATCCATTTTTTAAGAACGAATATTTTACAAGATTTTAGTGACTCTGAATATCAAAGCAGCAGGAGCTTGAAATCCCAAACTCCCGTATCGTATCACACAATGCACTTCAGTGATTGACGGGGTTTGACCCGAGTCAGCGATATTTTATGAGTCTTACGGCTGAGCGCTTTTCTGCTCCGCATTACTCCTCTCATTCTGATCTCACTGCGAGGTAAACCTCATACACTGCCGCTGTGATTTATTCTTAAACACAGAAAACTCCCCTTAATGGCCATGTAGGCTGTAAAGATGACAGTTAGGTTAGCATTGTTTTATTGGCACAGGAGAGAGTGTTAGCAGGCCCCGGACTCAGTATTTCACTTTAATTTCTGTTCCCGGGACAGTGTTGGGCTCGGCAGGGCACGAGCTGGGTTGTTATTACTGTAGTCAGTCAGACCGGCACGCCGGGAGATGAGCGGGGAAACCTTTAAAACCAGCAGACACAGTGAGGGTGAGAAAGCAACGTACAATTACAGCAGTCAGACTGTAAATCTCACATTCTGGCTGTAGAAAACAATACATCTACCGGCAAAATACAAAAACAGTCATAAGGCTCAATTTTTTAAAATTGAGATTTATATATCACATTAAAGCTAAATAAATGAGCTTTCCATTGATGTATGGTTTGTTAGGATAGGACAATATTTGGCCGAGATACAACAACACAGCATACAACGCATTCGTACGAGGTGGAAAATTCATGCTAATTTATCCAAATTGTACAACCTCACTCATACAATTTTGTTTGATTTGTCTAAACCCCAGTAATGGGTTTAGGGCGGGGGTTAGATGTCGGTCATTCATACAAATTCATATGAATTGGCAACTCGTAAAATACATACGATTTAGCAAAAATCCTATAAATTTGTACAAATTAGTCACCTCGTAAAATATGTACAAATTGCTGTGAGACTGGGTTGGATACAACCACTTGAAAATCTGGAATCTGAGGGTGCAAAAAAATCTAGATATTGAGAAAATGTACAAAATATTTTCATGGAACATGATCTTTACTTAATATCGTATTGATTTTTGGCATGAAAGAGAAAAATTATAATTTTGACCCATACAATGTATTATTGGCTATTGCAAAACAAATATACCTGTGCTGCTGATGACTGCTGCTGTGCTCCAGGCTCAGAGATATGTTGTGTGCTGTATGTGTACAACCTGAATTCCAGAAATGTTTTTTAAATTTGAATAAAATGAAAATTAAAAGAATTTCAAATCACAGGAGCCAATATTTTATTCACAATAGGACATAGATAACATAAATTAAACTGAAAAATATGAAGTTTATGCACAAAATGAGCTCATTTGGTGTAGCATTGGGCATTGAGGTTATGAGTTTCTGGAGATTTGGTGTTGGAATTTGGTCCCATTTTTGTCTGATATAGGTTTCCAACTGCTGAGGAGTTCGTCTTTGAAGTATTTTTCTTTTAATGATGCTCCAAATGTTCTCTGAAAGATCTGGCCTGCAGCAGGTCACTTCAGCTCCGGACTCTTCTACTACAAGTCATGCTGTTGTAGTCGCTGCAGTACGTGGTTTAGTATTGTCCTGCTGAAATACACAAGACCTTCCCTGAAATACACATCATCGGGAGGGGAGCATATGTTGCTCTAAAACATTTATATTCCTTTCAGCATTCATAGTGTTTTCCAAAACATGAAGCTGCTCATACCGTATTCACTTATACACCTCCATACCATCAGAGATGCTGCTTTTGAACTGAACGCTGATAACACACTGAAGATCTCCTCTTCTTTAGCTCGGAGGAGACGGCGTCTGTGATTTCCAACAAGAACGTCAAATATGGACTCGTCTGACCATAGGACACTTGTCCACTTTGAAACAGTCTTGACCCACAGGACACGATGAGTTGCTGGACCATGTTCCCATTTGGCTTCTTTTATCATGATAGAGCTTTGACTGGCATCTGCAGATGTCTCGGAGGATTGTGTTTATTGACAGTGGTTTCTGGAAGTATTCCTGAGCCCATTTAGTAATGTCAATAACAGAATCATGTGATGACTGATGAGTGTCGTCTGAGGACCTGAAGACCACAGGCATCCAACAAAGATCTTCAGTCTTGTCCCTAACACAAAGAGATTTCTCCAGTTTCTCTGAATCTTTTGATGATGTAGATGATGATGATGCACTTTAGATGATAAGGTTTGTAAAGCTTTTGCAATTTGACGTTGAGGAATGTTGTTTTTAAAGTATTCCACAATATTTTTAAACACTCTTTCACAGATTGGAGCGTTTCTATCCATTTTTACTTCTGAGAGACTCTCTAAGATAGGTAATCATGTTACAGAGCTAATGTCAGTTGTCAATCTTTTCAATATTTTTTGCCTGCCAACTTTTTTGAGACCTGTAGCAGGAATTACAATTTGAAATGAGCTCATTTACTGGATAAAAGTGTTTAAACATTTGTTATGATCTCTGTGTTCTATTGTGAATAAAATAATGGCTCATGTGATTTGAAAGTCTTTTAGTTTAAAAAAAAAACATCTCAAAATTTCTGGAATTCAGATTATATACGATGAATAATACTAATAACATATGGCAGTGAAAGCTAAAACTTAAAGATAACTAATGAACCTTTTACATGCATCTATAGTACAGTGACTCAATGTTGGTTTAAAATGAACCAATCAGATAAATCTGAGGGGAGTGTATTGTGTGTTTATATTAGCAATGGAGTATAGGAGTTGGTTCATCTATAAACATGCCTTCTGTTTAATTCCCTTGCGCTCTGTATAGCTATTTTTAACAAGAATATACCCTGTGTTAACAGCTCTTTTACACTGTTTGAAGAAGATTACTAATCTGAGATTACATATAAATATATACATGGGTTTACTGTAAGGTCACCAGATTTCTGAAATTTGACATTTCCTAGTTCAGTGATCAAAACATAATTGAAATATCACTTTTCTACGAAAAAAAAAAAAAAAAAAAATACTGGTTTTAATACCAATAATTCATAACATAAATTCACAATATGACAAATAGTGAACAGTAATCACTAAAAACAGCAAAACAGGGTAACGATATATGACATTCTAAAAAAATATGACATTACACAAATAAAACAATGAATATAAGAACATATAAGTGTAACTGTATTTACCTTTTTTATCTTAAATATTTTTTACCTCTAACTGTATTTAATATTTTAGTTTTCCCAAATTTTGAATATTTTGTTAAGAGTAATTCAATGTTTGTGATCTTTGAATCTTCACTCTCCATAAACAGGCTGATTATTTGGCCCATTTTGAGCACAAAATATGAACTTTTGGCAAATTGAAGTGTTGCAAGTGTGATCGTTTAGTTTTATCTTTTATTTATTCATATTGGGCTGTGCTCTCTGTAATGTACAGAGGTGGGTAGAGTACCCAAAAACTGTACTCAAGTAAAAGTAAAAGTACTTGTAGAAATATTTACTCAAGTAAAAGTAAAAGTAATAGTCTGATAGTTACTTGAGTGAGAGTAAAAAAGTATTGGATAAAAAAACTACTCAAGTAGTTAGTTACTAGTTACTTTGGATCATATACTGAATATCTAAAGTCTAGTTTTATTTAGATATATAGATAAAATTGAGATATATTTATATATATATAAACACACACACACACACACAAAAAATAAATAATAAAAATCATAATTGTTGATCATTCCCTTGAAAATGTAATTGCTATTATTAATTATGATTTTCACAATTTACACTGAATGTTTATACCATTGCTTGAAGCAACTGCACTCCATATTTTTACATGAACATAAGTTGAAGACACTAACTGAAAACCTATATTGCTTTATAGTATTGAGTCTCAAATGTCAATTATACATTGGATCGGTTTATTCTTTAAATAAAAAAGCAACATTTTTTCTAGAATTTTTTATGTTTTATTTATTTTTCCCAATTCTGGAATTATGAAATCAGGATAGCAACTTTATAGAAAAGTCTTTAGACGTCTGGTCACCCTATAGTTACAGTAGTAACAAACATTATCTATGACACTTTTGCAAAAACTATGGTTAACGTGGTAAGGGTTGAAACAGACCGAAGCTTGTGCAGAGTGATTGATCAGTAATGTAATCCAAAGCAGTGTATGTCACAGTGTGTGACACTGAACCCTGTCCTCGTCTCTGGTCCACAGCTTCTATAAAAGCCCACAACTGCCTTTTACAATCTCACTGTGATTCACACTCTCTGATTCCATAAATCTCCCAGCATTCAGTGCTGCAGAAGGGTGTGGGTCAGGGTTCACGAGGCCATGGTTTCACTCAGGCGTGGTTATCGCTTGCTCCAGAGGCTCCGCGCTGTACCTTTAACGCCCGGCCGTTTAATGAAGACCACAGGCGCGCACTGACCGTGACTACCCCGAGCCCAGCCAAAAGCCCCTGCAGTATAGAAATTGGCCATGTTTCAAAAGTTTATAAAAACAGTGGGACCTAATGGGTCAATTGCTGTGAACGCCGAGCGCAGTATTATTGCCAGGCCACTGAATGCATTAAAGACTCTGATCTGCAGCTGTGTGTGAATGGTGATAATGGGCCTTTGCAATTGACCCAAACTTTCTCCATCAGATGTCTGACACGATTCAATAAAACGTTAAAGAATTCCTTAATGCTTTCGGACAATACCACATGAAACATCCACTTAAATAGTGCAAATATGCAAAGAACTGAGCATTAGATCACTGGAAATAATAACAAAAACCTAACCATGCAGGGGACACTGAGGAAAAAGCATTTGTCCTTTAAAGGGAAAGTGCACCATAATTTCCACCCTGTCATGCCATTCCAAACCAATATGATACTAGCAATCTTCTTTATTCTTATAATATTTATTTATTTATTTAGTTGCTCTTTGGTGGATTCTATTATTGACTTATTGATCGTGTTAACTAAGCACAAATACCCTTCTTTTTTTCTTTTTTCGTTTTATTTGCTAGAACAGAAAAGATGTTAAATGTGGCTAAATTATGACAGATTTGTCATTTTTGGGTGAAATATTCCTATACTACGCTGAGAAAGAGAAAGAGGACAGTGGACACTATTGTGTCTAATCCAACAAAATGTGTCAGCGTAAGTGGTCCAGTGATCATATTTGCTAAGCTGAATTATTGGGGAATATGTGATGATATGTGATTAATATTTCAGTTGTTAATTTAATTGTTATATAGTTATATGAAAAAATATCTCAGAATAATGAATGAATGAATGAATCAATCAATCAATCTTTTTTTTTTTTTTTTTTTTGCTTTCAAAGGAATGTTCCCACAATGTTTTCATAACCTAAATCTGTTACTAAGGATTTTTATTCTTGTGCATTATTATTATTTTTTTTTTCTCCACAGAAAACTCAGTTTACCTGCCAGAGGAGATTTGGTGATACTTTAGATCAGTGTACTGCTATTAATTAACTTATCCATCAACTAGTTGCTTGATTATTAGCATATTACCAGTATATTAGCTGTTTATTATTACTTATCTAGCACATATTAATGCCTTTTCTGCTTGACCATATTCTACTGAACACTACCCTCCTAAACATAACTACTACTACTACTACTACTACAACAACAACAACAACTACAATTTTCACTATCAATAAGCAGCAAATTAGGAGTTCATCTAGATAAAAACATCTACCTGTGTGAACAAGTTTTCCCTAATCCAAAGTGTTACCAGAAAATTCCTTGATTTGGAAAATCAAGTAAACCATTTTTACGTACCTTACAGCAGTTTCAAAGAGAAATGTCTACTGAGTGGCACTAAAACACAGATTCCATATGTGAACCCTGGCACATTTTATTACATTGATATTGGTATGTATTGCGGCAGTTCAGAATTGAAATATGCATGGACTGTTAATGTAGTTAATGCTCTATCATGTTGGAAATATGCCCTACACCAAATCCAACCCTAAACCTACCTGATAGTGTTCACAAATGCTAAACTGATATAAAAACACATTTGTTTGTCATTTCATCTTCCTTTTACACAGATATGAACTGTTTTGTTGAAGCGTAGTTACACAGGATTGAACCAAAGATCCTCGTCTCTCAAGTACATCTCTGTACTCTGTGAGCTACCGAATAAACCTACTGTCTATGAAAACACATAGATATGAAGCTGGATATGTGTGATGATAACGTTCAAAAGCGAAATTGTGCGAAAGTTACGCTTTATTAACAGAAAATGTGTGTGGGAACAAATAAAAGGTGTCAGAGTTTTACTGCCTCTAGTGTTCATTTATTTTGGAAACTGCAGTGATATGTACTTATTGGTACATATTTCGTGTCTCGCATATCATATTTTCTCATGCTCATTTCAGCAACTGTGTTTGTGGTTTCAATGCTTCACTCCTACACAATAAGCAGAAGTTGTTGTCTGCCTCTTGATGTTTTTCTCTCCTGGGCCTCTCTGAGGTGTAATGGAGATAACACAGAGCCGTCTGGCCTGAGTGAGATCTCAGCATCACCTCCCACAGCCGCGAGTATCAGTTTATACGGACACGTTAAAATACTTGAGCTCCGACTATGAGCTCATCAAGGCTAATGTCAGCCACCACACAGTGTGAGTCCAGCATGAGCAGAGAGACGAGGAAAACCGAGGGGAAGAAGAAACAACAATGTTTGTTTGAACAATGACTGGCCAGACTGTTCATCATAGGGCTTAGCTCACGGTTAGATATATATTCCCCCGAAAGCGGCGGATTACAAGCACATAAAACAAAGATCGGAGCCGTGGCAGAGGGGGGATATCGCTGTGATTTCCTTCGGAGGGCTTTGGCTGGAATAGCTCAGTCCTTGTTTTAATTATTTCCTTAAGAAAACACAGAGAGCTCGATGGAGAGCAGCATTCCCGGGATGAAAAAGGAAGGCCACGGCTCTGTGACTCGGAAGGGTCAGGAGCAGATAAACGTGCCTGGAACTCTTTCCCAAAGCATTCTTAGCTTCCCTGACAAGACCGTTCCAGAAAAGAGCCTCTGTTCTTAACCCTATAAAGTCTACAGCCTCATATTTGACTCATATCTGAAGGACTGATGTGATCAAAACTTTGCTGCCGTACACAATCTACTCCATGCCTTCTGTCTCTGATTGAAAAGTTTTTATCAAGTATAATTGTAAAAAAAAAAAAAATACAGTATGTCAGGCATTACAGGGTTAAATGATAATCATTTATTTATCCAGCTGCTCCAGTGAATTTATCAATTTGACCAATTCCCAGTACGCCATATTTTTCTTCCTTTTTCTAAAAGCCTTATAATCTGAATCAGCCCAGACGCCCACTGCAATCCACTGGGGTAAAATTAGGTGTGAGGACTGGCTTTACTTTCGCAAGGTTTTTACGGGATTAGATGACGTTCAAATTATTGGACAACTAATATGCATGATTAAAGCTGTTGATGGTTGCACAAAATGGAGAACAATTTTATGGGCCTCCCTGGAGAATGTGTTCTTAAAGTCGTTTGAGTGGAGGTGGAGATTATAACGCTTTATTTAACACTTGATCTCTGGATAGCTGTGTCTGAACTGCCAGTGAACCTCAGACAGAATTAGCTCTCTCTCGGCCGGACCGTATGCTAATGAACAACACTTTGTCCAAGTCAGGCTTTATTTCTTTCTTTCTTTCTTTTTTTTTTTTTTTTTTTTTTCTTTTTGAGCACCAGAAGGGAGAGAGAAAAATAAAGATGAGAATATGGGTAAAAATAGTCAGGTAGACAGGACTCACAGGTCCAAAGTTTCCTCTTCATAAACAAAACAAAACTAACAAAAGAAAAATAGATAAAATAATAATAAAATAAACAAATAGTAAATAAATAAATATTAATAATATTAATGATAACATTATTATTATTATTATTTTAAACAGACAGAGCAAGATAGAGCAAGTCAAACATGTACATTTATTTATTTATTTATTTATTTATTTATTTATGTGTGTGTGTGTGTGTTTGTTTTGTGCATTTTCAATCTGAAAATAATAAAATGAATAAATAAATAAATTATAATTATTAGTAATAATTGTCAAGGTCTACCGGCCTCTCGGCGGGCAGAAACTGAGCTGAGACTCGGGTTGAGCGAACACATAAATTCTTTTAATAGAATCCAAGAATACAAGGCAACATGAACCAAGACGCCTGGCGAGAACACATAACATACAACGACCGACAACCAGAAACTCAAAAGGACACAGGTTAAATACAAACGGAAACAAGGAGGGAACTGAAAACATCTGGGACACACAGCTGGGATGAAATCAAACACTAATGACGAGGGCTGGACTATCAAACAAGACAAGACACGTGCTAATCAAAACAAGGGCAAAACAGAAAGACAAGACATCAGACAGGACAAGACTGACAACATTACATAATGCCCCCCAGAAAGGTGTGTCACGCCGAGGAAGGAGCATCGCGAAAGGGTGGGTGGGTGCCCGGGTGGGTGGGTGCCCTCCAGGACATTACGCAGTTCAAGATGGGCCACGGCGGATCTGGACCCTTTGGGCGGCCATGATGGATCTGGACCCTTGGTTGGCAACGGTGGATGTGGAGCCTTGGTCGGCCACGGTGGATCGTGACCCTCGGACGGCCACGGTGGATCAGGAGCCTCAGGCGGCCATGGTTCGATCCCCATCCCACCCCTCCACATCATGACCCAGGCACACTTACCCCCCAAAAAAAATTGTTGGGGAGGTCTCCCGCCTGTACTGGCCCTGGGTCATAGGGTGTAGTCAGGGAGGAGCAGTGTGGGGACTTTTCTGGCCTGGATTCAGGGCTTTGACCCGAGAAAGGCTCCTCATCCCCACACTCTACATCCAGAGTGGGAGAATGCGGATAGGAATCTGCAGGTGACTGGATCGGCATATCGGGTTCACACTCTAAATCCAGAGTGGGAAGTGACGGACTGGAATCCGTGGATGACTGGATCGGCATATCGGGTTCACACTCTGAATCCAGAGTGGGAAGTGGTTGACTGGAATCCGCAGATGCAGTGGTGGAGTGGGCACTAAAATCCACCGGGAAAATTCTGACTGCACCGGCCCACCCCCCCTTTAATATTGTAACAACTGGCTGTTGTTCGTTACGACGTGGGCGAACTAGAGCTGAGCAGTTCTATAAAACGTTTCCCTAACTACTTACCAGCAGGGTACTAGCACCTACACGGGCCTTAGCTTGAGTAATTAAACATGCGAGCACTCTCGTCCATTAAACCGCACAAGTGACTCTTTACGCAGGTGCACAGACAGAATAACCCAACAGGAGGCATTACTGTCTTGTTTCTCCTTTGGCTTGAACACAGAGTAAAAGCTTCTACGTGCAAGGCAATATCAACAAGTCCCTTCCCTACACATCTCTCTCCATGACGGTAACAGTTACACTTTTATATAATAGGGCTGCAAATGAACCAAACCCGCCCAAACTAACTTGAACATAAACACACATAACATCACTAATACAAAACCCCAACTGTCTTGCTTAAATGACACACAAATAAGTAAACTCTAAAGAAATACCCATAATGCACCCAGTTTGATGCATCCTCATCCAGCATCCGCTTCTTCTTAATTCTGGCCTTTTTGGCCCCTCCTTTCTCCTTTCTCTTCTTGCCGTCCATTAAACGTTAGCAGAAAACCACGCAGTCCACTGCCAAACAATTTACTTTCCTCAAACTTGCTGCTACTATCTGTCTGAGACGTAGGCTATATTATCTGTGTAGGGTCATGCCATTAGCACCGAGGGGGCGCTCATTTATTTTAAATAGACTTGATGTGCAATCGTTTCATTGGAAAACGCATTCCCCATTCCCAAGAGGCTTTGCTCCATTTTACATTAGATATATAGATAGATAGATTATAGATTATAGATACTTTATTGATCCCCAAGGGGAATTCAAGAACAAACAAACAAATCAAATTGTTTTCTTTTTTAAATTTTATGACCATGTTCTGCAGGATAAGCTGATCATGACAAAGATATAGAGCGTGAGCAACTGATATAAATATTGGTTGGACGTTTAAGCGGGGGAGTATGTGGGAGTATTTGGCCGCTGTTCGCAGAAAATTTTGTAACGTCAATGATTCTATTAAGTTCAGGCCGGTCGCGTTCGTCTCGCGGCCGCTCAATTTGTTGTCCGCTGTATAAATCCTTCGGCCGGCCGACCGAGAAAAGTCCCGGCCATCCCGATTGCCACTCCGCCCCTGCGCGGATGACTGGATCGGCATATCGGGTTCACACTTTAAATCCAGAATAGGAAGTGATGGACTGGAATCCACGGATGACTGGATCGGCATATCGGGTTCAAACTCTGAATCCAGAGTGGGAAGTGGCGGACTGGAATCCGCGGATGACTGGATCGGCATTTCGGGTTCACACTCTGAATCCAGAGTGGAAAGTGGAGGACTGGACGCGGGTTCCAGTGACTGGATCGGCATATCGGGTCCACACTCTAAATCCAGAGTGTATGCCTGCAGATTGGAATCCGTGGGTGACTGGATCGGCACTCCTGGCCGAAACTCGGACACCGAACCTGACAACGGCTCCCCCGATTGCTGCGGACTGGGAACTGCGGGGATCAAATCTGGCATATCTGATTTCCACTCCACATCCAGAGTGGGAAGCTGCGGACCGGAATTGTTGAGCAAATCTGAATTATTCATTTTTGTGTTTCTGCTGTGGCTTTTTTTTAAGTAGTTTCACTGGCAGAGCAAAAACAGATAACTGAACTGGCAACATTGTATCTAAAATGGAAGTTACTCATTATTAACTTTTTATTTATTATCTTTTTATTTTTTGTAAGACAGCACTCAACTGTAATCAGTTAGTTTAACCCACTCATGCTTGATAACACTTGATGGACATTTCACATAGACTTCAGGTGGTTTACATTTTCAGCCAAACGTAAAAATAGATTGCACAAATATTTCACAGCTTCCTTTAAACAGACTTAGGGAAAGGATCGGTTTTATTTGCACAGAGTTCATACTAATATTGACTCAGCACTTTTAGAGAAATATGTTTACTAACCTCAAAAACACTGAGAAACAGCACCAGGTGTTTGTTGGCCTAAATGCCGGACTGCCTTTCGAAGAATATCAGGATTAACATCTTTATCGATATGAGCAGTGTTATAATTCAAAACACACTCTTGTGTGTTGTAAGCAGAACACAGCGGGTATTACTGGAAATAGTTTGTGCGGCCATGAAAATCCATCAAGCTGCACATGATCGCTTGGACACTTAGCAGAGCAGCTTTGTTTATTTCGCTTTAAGTCTTGGTCCATCAAACTGCAACTGGGTTTGAAAAGAACCTCAGAACCGAATCAAAACCACAGCCAATGGTAACATCCAGTCTTCACAGTGGTGGTGTCTCACTCCGTGAGCTTTTGGCAGACTGAATCCAGAGCTGACACGGTCCCTGCCAAGACATCTACATCACAATATGCCATTATATTAGAGTCAGACAACCCGCTCACGTCTAATGAACGCAGCATGAAACAGTTGATAAACCAGCGCATCGTTCATAACTTAAGAAAGCATCTCTTAAGGCAAGTCCATCTTTGTGTTGGCTGGCATGGTTGCTCAAATAAACAAAGCGAGCCCATGATAATTGCATTGTTGGGATCTGGCCTTTCCAGAGCTTAGAGGACACGGCCAATTAATCAAGTTCTCTTTGTGCGAGTCTTTATGGGTAATGACCAGAGCGTTAACATTCACACATGTGGGAACCATTTTGCCACCCCTGCCGCCCCCCTTTCATCAAAACGGGGGTAAATATCATTTTTAAAAATGAGGCTACCTCTGGTTGTTACGCCTAAGCTGTATTATTAATAGCAATAATAAGAGTCGCTCCTCCAGGGTCTGCCTAGGAGGTTTATTTTCACTCATTTCTGTCTAATGATGGCCCTGCCGCTGGCCTCTGTCCACAGAGCACCCTAGTGTGTGTGTGTGTGTAAAGAAAACACCAATGATCCAATGTATATGCCAAATCTAGTATATCTATTTTTATGTACTGTATATGAAAACTTTGACTGGGCCTTGTCAGTATACCTGTTGCATGTGCAAAGAAGCATGTGACAACCCCAAAATACTGTATATCGGCCACATATGATGTAAAGTCAAACACTGTCCATAATAATGATAATAATAATTCATGATTATATAAAATAAATAACTAAAGCATGGGCATGTATTGGCATTATACAGCAAACAAACAAACAAACAAACAAACAAACAAAAGTGTTTTGGTTATCGAAATTATCGAAAGACAAAAACAAAATCAATTCAACAGCAAAACAAAATGCAAAATCAGGGCATATGCACATCAGTTATTTTAAAAAAGTATGTTTGTTTTTGTTTTCTAGTAATAATAATAATAATAATAATATTATTATTATTATTATATGTACAAAACTAATTAATTAAATGATAATAAATAAAATAATACATACAATTGCAAAGCAAAATAAGTACTAATCACACAGTATAATTTATTTAATTTTATTTTAACTATTAATTTTTAAATTAATTTTATTCATTTAGTTTATTTTCGATAAATAAATAAATAAATAAATAAATACATACATACATCTAAATATACTTAAAAAGAAAAAAATTCAAGGCATATATTTCATTTTTATTGAAATATTTCAATAAAAATATCAGAACAATTTTAAAACAAGACACATAAAAAAAAAAATAGTAGTCTTTTTTTGGAAATATTTTATTAAAATATTTCTTATTTAATAAGAAACAACAGCAACAACAAAAATGTCACATTTAATATGTAAAATTTTACTATGTCAAATAATACTACTATGTATTTTTTAAAAAAAAAATTACTAGATTTTTACTATTTGACGCCATGATTTTACTTTCGGATCTCACAGTGCCGAACAACAAAACTGCTGTGCATTGATTGTAATGAGACAGATGACCATTCACGTGGTCACCAATATTTTGCTAAGCCATTACCCACACATGACTAATTATAAGGTCTAGGAAAATATCTGAACGCAGGGAAGAGGTCAATTCCGAGGCTTTTCTTTTTCGCCCGAAGTGGCCGTGTGATTTATTAAAAGGGGGACTATATAGTTTGACCACTGAATATGCATGTCCATGTACTTTTGCAGGAATATGGAAACAATCTGCGCATGCATTATCGTAGCTAATGAAAGCAGCCACCCATATCCACCTCAGCGCTAATGCTAAATATATGTGGACAAGGTGGGCCCAGTCTGTTTTGATATTATCCAGAGCTAAACTCTTGCTGACAGCTATTAATTTGGCCAACAAGGAAGGTTTTTATTTTAGATTTCAGTAAACAGCTGCGGTTATAATGTCAATCTAATGAAATGCTAATGTGTGGGTGCAATGATAATTTGCTTGGTTTACTTCAGCGTAACTATTACTATTACCATGTTTTTACATTTTTGTGGCGACTCTGCAAAAGCTTATTTAGATTTTTGCGGGAAACAGAGCAACTGCTAGTTTGTTTGACTAACAGTGTGTGCAAGCGTCCAGCGGCCGTCAGATTGAGGACTGATGGGCTTTTGCTTCTGAGCATGAGTTATGCACAATGAATGTGAAACTGTACCCTAAGTGCTGTCCGTATATGCCGTCTGTCACACTAGCAGAAGCCTACGGTTCAAGAGTCAGAGGTTTAAACGTCTAACAATGTCTTATGGAAAAAAGACAAAGAGAAAAAGCACCCAAAGTAATGGCTGTATGCTGCTTTATAATTGGTAGCATATGTGCGAACGAGAAAGAGGCAGACGTGAATGAATCAGAGCTGGGGCTTTTCAATGAATTTAAAGCTCATTGCCAAGGAATGTAATCAAAAATTAACTGCTTCCTTTAAAGAAGAAGAGGAAGAAGAAGAAAAAAAAAGACTAATTTAGAAAACAATGAAAGCCGGGATGCAGAGGAACAACGGGGAGGTGCGAGTGTCTAATATGATATAAAACATGCTGGATAAGTGTTGCTCACATCTGGCTGCTTAAATAATCCATGGGAAAAGAAGAGGAGAAAAACGGCAACCTTGCAACCACAAAAATAATCCTAAATTCTCATAATCCTTAAACCCATATACTGTATATATATATATATCGGCTTAGCTGATGAAGTCGTGCTGTTGTAATAGCTGCAGTACGTGGTTTAGTATTATCCTGCTGAAATACACAAGACCTTCCCTTAAATACACGTCATCTGGAGGGGAGCATATGTTGCTCTAAAACCTTTATATTCCTTTCAGCATTCATAGTGTTTTCCAAAACATGAAGCTGCTCATACCGTATGAAAATATACACCTCCATACCATCAGAGATGCTGCTTTTGAACTGAATGCTGATAACACACTTAAGATCTCATCCTCTTTACCCCAGAGGATACAGTGTCTGTGATTTCCAACAAGAACGTCAAATATGGACTCGTCTGCTTCTGGACCATGTTCACATATGGAGTATATGAGTGTCGTCTGAGGACCTGAAGACCACTATCGTCCAACAAAGATCTTCGGTCTTGTCTCTTACATACAGAGATTTCTCCAGTTTCTCTGAATCTTTTGATGATGTTATGCACTGTAGATAAGGAGGTTTGCAAAGCCTTTGCAATTTGATTTTGAGGAACGTTGTTTTTACTTCTGAGAGACTCTGCCTCTCTAAGTCACCCCTTTTATAGCTAATCATGTTACAGACTTGATGTCAATTCATTTAATTAGTTGCTAGATGTTCCCCCAGCTGAATCTTTTCTAAATTTATTGATTTCAATGCCAACATTTTTGAGACCTGTAGCTAGCATCAAATTTGAAATGAGCTCATTTAGTTGATAAATTTCTCTGTTTAAACATTTCCTATATTATCTATGTTCTATTGTGAATAAAATATTGGCTCATGTGATTTGACAGTCGTTTAGGTTTCATTTTATTGAAATTTAAAAACAACAACAACAACAAAACAAAAAAAACCATCCCAACATTTCTGGAATTTAGATTGTATACAACTAAGAAATCTTGCAGTTGAATATCTATTGAGTATTAAAGCAAAATCGAAGTAAATAAATATAAAATAAACTTTATAAATTCTACTTTTATGCATCAATATATAATTCCAAATAATTATACATTTCTTTATGATTTTCTCTTTAATTGGAATATCTTTTGAGAAATGTTTTTGCCGGTCAATGGTCTCCAAAACTACCTGGTTATCAACATTCTTCAAAATATCCCTTTAAAGTTGTTTTCAACTTTTTACTGAAAACATAGGGAAAATAAATACTGACAAAGAAAATAATTTTGCTACAGTTCATACAAATGCCTTTTAGTTGAAGATATCGTTCTCATCTCTATCACCCAAAGACCAATGAAATATTATTTAGATCCATAAAGGGTTTTATATGGCAGATATACAATGTGCTACAGATCAGGTAACATATTTTTAGGCCCCTATAATCAGGTCTGCCATCGCTTCGTTCTCCGACAGCAGCCACCTGATTTAGAGCGAGGCCGTTTTCTGCGTCAGCGAGCGAAAGGGATCAGGTTCTCATCGTTTCAAAAGAGAGGCTTGTATTTTGAGACGTTTGCAGGCACTTGGATAATTTTATGTAACCAAAACTACCCATAAATGCAAATTTATCAGAGCAGCGCCACTGATTCCTTCGTTTAGAAACGAGACACTAATGGGGCTACTTGAGTGTTACTCGTTACAGACCAAGACACTGATTGTCATGTATTGGACCGAAAGCGATTAGTTACAGATGTGTTTAAATGACCAGTATTCCAGTGACCGGGGTGAATGTCCAACCGTGTTTGATCGGCAAACAAATTACTGCTTTGCAATAGTGCTGAAAGGACGTTTATGCAACATGGCTTAGCTTTTATATTAGAACAGTGATCGCTGTCCCCGCTAACAGCTGTAACTGATCTCATGCTACTCTGTAATTTTATTTTTGTATATGCACTTCTTTCTTCTGGCAGCATTTAGGTCCTTTGAGCCCCAAAGAGAAACAGGAGCCTCGGACCGTATGATGCAACAGTGTGAAACAGCACAAGCTGAGCGCAGACTGAAACTGGATCCATCGGGTGTCTGTCTGCTTTTTCGACTGATTTCCACATTCAGATAAAAGAGTTTGCAAACAGCACATGCTTCAAGCCTAGCAGATGAAAAACAGTACAGGCCTTCTTCTTTTTCACACCATCACCTTCAAAGAGTTTTTCCATGTTAAAATACATTTTTATACACCTAGCTGGGTGCTGATTACTTGTGATTTGGATTATGTAATCAGATTCCAAAAAAATAAGCACTGGTAATTAGGTTATATAATGTTTTAAAATGCTCATAATCAGATTACAGTTTTATGGATTACATGATTACACACAGTTTTATTCATACAATAACAGTAAATTCATAATTTATTGATTCACCCCAGTTCTTATCTATCTAACATTCTAACATTCTATCTGTCTATCTATCTATCTATCTATCTACCTGTTGTTCTATCTATCGTTCTGTCATTCTGTCTGTCTATCTGTCTATCTATTGTTCTATAGTTCTGTCGTTCTATCTATCTTTCTTTTTTTTCTTTCTTTCTGTCTAACAATATATGTATCTATCTATCATTCTATCTATCGTTCTATCAAAAATGACACCCTTCAGCTGTAAACGAATCAGTGACTGTGCAGGTAACTCATTAATGCGGATTGTAACAGAAGTTGTGTAGAATCTGGCTACACAAGGGTTTTGCAGTTCTTCTGCATCAGATAAAAGCATTTAGCCTTTTATAGGATGTAATATACGGTTTCTGGCATTTTTGGTGTCCGCCTCTCTGGATTATTTCCTCGTTATGAATTACCTCAATGAGGTCTTTGATTCCAGGAAACGAGCGTGCAGCTGGCATACAGGCCTGAGATTTACATTTATTGTTCCTGTTTTGCTTTTTTCCCTAAGCCCCTTAAATGATACTGCAGGCCTCTGTTTAGCAAGCGCTGCTTCATGTCTCTAGACACCAATAATGTGCAAAAAAAACTTCTGGCTGATTCATCTCAGATTCAAAACTTTGTCCAACAGCTAATTTCACCTGCAAATTTAAGCTGAACAAGCACAAGCAAATGAACAAGACTTATTAGAATGGCTGCGTATACACAAACACATGCACATAAGAATAAGCAAGACACAAGTTTGAAATCATTATTATTATTTTAATGTTTCTGAAAGAAATTGATAGTGACAAAATAAGTTAGGTAAGTTTATTTATTGATTTATTAGTATTGCTTTTATTCAGCAAAGATGCATTAAATTGATCAAACAATAAGTCACGTCTCAAGGTTACGTATGTAACCCTAGTTCCTCGAAGGAAAGAGAACCCACGTCGACAAGACGCTATGGGGAACGCCCCCAGCGTGACGGCTCTGAATAGTATTCTGTAATCAGTCCAATGGATGGGCGAGACGTCATAGGCGGATGACGTCATTGGCCAGGAAGCATAAAAGCATGTGGAGTGCAGCCGGCTTCAACTTAAATGTCATGAAGCGAGCGCAGGCAGGGATGCCAGAAGTGTGGTTACGAGACGCGGCATCTCAATCCTTCGAGGAACTAGGGTTACATACGTAACCTTGAGGCGTTCCTCTTCAGGAACTCGAGCCGCGCCAACATGACGGTATGGGGAACGAGATGCTCACATCCCCAGACTTGCAAATTAGTGTGTGTACCTGCACAGCTAGGGCAAGAGAAGAGCCTGGAGTGGCTTGCAAGTCCAATCCGTAGAAATGGACAAACATGTTGGGGGGGAAGACCATCTTGCAGCGTTACAGATCTCCTGTATAGAGACCCCAGATATCAAGGCCTTGGAGGCCTCCACACTCCTAGTTGAACAAGCCTTGACTCCTAGCATCGGCGGGAGACCAGATAACTCATAAGCAGTATTGATGGCATCCGCAATAGCTTCTTCTGGCCAGGCTCCCTGAAGGGAGGATGACTGAAGTCCTGCAGTACAATCGGCTGTGGTGTGACTGCAGGGACCCTCAAAACGCACCCACAGGGTACGGATGAAGGGACCACTGCGATCTGAGATCTCCCCTAAAGGCTCAACAGGTGGCACACAGAGGGCCTCTAACACCACGGCCAGATCCAACGTAGGGACTTGGGATCGTACTGGAGGCCTCAACCTCAGCGCACCGCGTAGGAAACGTGTAACCAGGGGGTCTCTACCAACTGTGCGTCCACCGAGAGAGGTGTGGTAGGTCGATATTGCTGCCACATAAACCTTCAGGGTGGAGTGGGTGACCCCAGTGGAGAATCTGGCCTGCAGGAACTCCAGCACTGTACCAACTGGGCAGTTAACTGACTGCTCATTATTCATTCATTCATAGTAATGATAGATAACATGCTTGTGCACATAAAGTAGATCTGTTGAGAAAGGAAGAGGATATGGATTGCCCGTTTTCCACCGAATCCCACCGCGATTCCCTGAGCACAGCCGCCGCATCCACCTCGGTGAAAGCAGGGCTGGCACCATGAGGAACGCCGGTGAAGGCTCTCTCCTCAAAGAGAGTCCTCCGAGAGCAAAGTATATGCCGAAATGCACGCTCGCAATCAGCTCCCTTGAAAGCTGACTGTGCGTGCTTTGCTCTCAAGCAGACAACACTCAAACTGTATGTATCCCCACCCATAGTGTAGTTTGGGAAGGTAACAACACAGCCCGAAATGCTGCCCGCTCTCGCCCTTGCCTTCACTCATAATTTTAAAATAAGGAGCGAGAATAGACAGACAACACCAAATAAGACTGACACACACTGAGTGCTTGCTGAATGACAAAATGCTGAAGTCGGCTGCACTCCACGTGCTTTTATGCTTCCTGGCCAAAGACGTCATCCGCTTATGACATCTCGCCCATCCATTGGACTGATTACACATACTATTCAGAGCTGTCACACTGGAGGCGTTCCCCAAAGCGTCTTGTCGACGCTGCTCGAGTTCCTGAAGAGGAACTGATCAGTGACAGTAAAGAAATTTCTGTTTTCTATTCATTTGTGGATCCTGAAAAATAAAATTTATGACGGTTTCCACAAAAATATTGGGCAGCACAACTGTTTTTAACACTGATAGTACAGTTTTTCTCAGTGGCTTTGGTGCATTTCTCAGATCAGAAATGACATTCTCAAAACTACTTCATTTAGTCACTTTTGCACATCATAAAACGTTTCTCATTCTTTTGAACAAGTTGTGATTGCTTTTGTACATTCATGCAAGTGATCATGCACATTTGCCTGCCGTTATTTATTATTTTTAATGACATATTTTCTACACATTTCTATTAGACTTTTTGTACATTTGCCATGAATTGTACAAGGGAATCTGGACTTTTACTAATGAAGAGAATATAGATCAACCAATTATAAACCAGTTTTCTGAAATAGCTCAAAGGTACATCTCATGATCCTTCAATTGAAAAGCATATAGACAAAGGACAACACAAGAGTTACAAATTCTGACGAAGGATTAACTTCCAAAAAACAATCAGATCAACAGCCAAGAAGAAGAAGAGGAGTAAGGATTCATGGTGGAAGGATACAGAGGCAAAACAGAGGAAGAGGCCATGAACAGAGGCACATATCAGATGATATAAGGGCTACTATTGTGGACCATGTTATCAGTCATTACAATGACTAAAGGGTGCAGATAAATATTGGGAGATCAACCATATCCTCAATACTGTAATTTCGAAATGGTCTCTTTCAATCAATATCTCACATACAGTATAAATTTGTACTTTTGAAAGGATATATGGCATACATGAGAAGTGCAGCCTTTTGCATTTCAGCACAGTAACTGTCCTCCAAGCTGCTGGCACAGTTTACTTCAGGTACTAACAGAGTGCACATTTTTATTGATAACATGAAGCATTTTGTTTGTGGGGACCCAGGCCTCATCTGTGCCACACAGAGGGTGAAAGTGCAAGTGTGTGCATTTTGTGCAGCTGTAAAGTGACACTAACTGGCTGAGCGCAACAGCACAAGAGCCAAAGTCGTGCGCATAGACCCGAGCTGCTATAAAAGCACACCAAATTAATGTAAATGCATAGACTTTCGCCCTCGCTCCATCTTTTTTAACTCTTATATATGCACACACACACACCGTCTGCAATGGTATTCGCAGTCTCCAAGCTTGAGTCAGCCATTAGCCAGTAAATAAAACAGATGTTCTCACAATGCAAATACAATAGTTAAGGCTGACTGTTCTGGCACTGCGTCACAGTGCGAAAGAGGAGAGTCTCTCAGACACTCAACATGAATCCCATAGCGCTTTAAACATGTGCCTGAGCGAGTCAATACGAGAAACCCTAATCTGACACGTTCTCACAGTCTGGCTACACGACAAAACCTACCCACACCCAGAGACATGCACACAGCGCTCACTTCAGTGTGTGCTGCCAGCTGTATTTCGATCCTCAGCTGACTGCATTCGCATGTATTGACAGGGCTTGAATTGAAAAAGACAGAGCTGACACAGTCTGACGCCCTCTTCTGAAGTCATTACAATGATTCATTTCACAGCTCAACAAGTGATACGGCATCTCACAAGTTCCCAGAAACAGGCAGAATGAGCGCTGGATCAAGGAAAAAAAATAAAAAAAATGTTGGTTTATGCACTCAGAAGAAAAGTTCACAGGTTGTCTTTTCATATCTCAGCCGACTTTAATCATTGCAATAACAAGTGGTTTGGAAAATGAATCTTTGGATAGAGTTTAGATCTCTGATTGCAAACTCTTTTTTTTTTTATAACAAATCTTCTGACATGGTTTCTTAGAAAACTTTAGAGGAGATATTAAGATTGACTGTATAAGTTCCTTTGTGTTGTGGCTAGCAGAATTACAGGAGCATGTTCCTCTCAAACATTCATTACTCAAATGGTCATTCAATGCATAAAACAGATCGGTCTGGGCCAGGCTTGCTTTGCTAGCTGTAATGAATGATAATACCATAAGTGTGCATGCTGGTACACTGTAAAAATAGTCTTTTAAGATTACTGGAGTACGAGAAAATTATATTTCAGTTTTTCTATACTTCAGAATTTCATTCTTAATCCAGTTTTGTATTTGCTTTTTTTTTCTTTGTAACTGTTTACAATGAAAAACATTTTACTGTGGTGCTACCATGGTCTTTGATATACAGTGCTCTACACTAATATTGGCACCCTTGGTAAATCTGAGCAAAGGTGGCTGTGAAAATAAATCTGCATTGTTTATCCTTTTGAACTTTTGTTCAAAAATTCACAAAATTCTAACCTATCGTTGAAAAATGGGGAGAAAAACTCATGATGAAATACATGTTTTTCTCCAATACATGTTAGCCACAATTACTGGCACCCAATTATTGCTACGTTCTTTTCCCAAGATAACAGCTCTGAGTTTTCTCCTGTAATGCCTGAAGAGTTTGG
>JAUCMR010000066.1:982215-992919 GCA_032357425.1 Enteromius argenteus
ATTCCAATAGAAGAAATTCTTAAAAGACCATCATGCTATGAGAATCTCACCTCTGTCTAGTTATTTTGCCAGTCAAAGTTGGTGAAGTCTCTTTTAAAGGCAACAACACATGTCTTCATATATGGTGTCTTACGCTTGACCTTTTTCCCACTTTTCCTGCTTGTCTGGACTTTGCTACTGCACTTGCTTGGATTAATCCTGACAAGAAACCTGAAAAAAATAATAATGAAAGTTCATAATTAGACTGGCTGTTTTGATGAACAAGTATTTTCCACCTCAGTGATTTCACTGGGTCAATGCTACAAGCAAACATTTCTAGTAGAAATACAGGTAAAGTAAATGTAAAACAAAGAAATGTAATATACAATATGTATTGTACTTCTGAACAAACTCCAGCGTTGTGGCTGCTTCCACCTGATACTCAATATTGAACACGTGAAAACTGGCAAACAAGACTTGGACAAGGTTGTGAAATCTGAAATGGGAGGTGAGTGTGAGATTACAACACGTCCCTCTATGGACAGCATCCACAGACAACACTGTCTCTCCTGCAATAATCAAACATAAAACAACAATTGAGTTGCAATATGGGAATTTCAGCTGACCCTTTTCACTTTTGTCCAGAGGAATTGAAAAGGGACCGCATGATATATGTTACTTTATTTGGAAAGCATTGCTGTCAGTGTTGCCTAATTGTATTTGCTATGCCCACATCTTCACAAGCTGATTTCATCTAATTAGAGTTTCATCTAGCACAATGGGTGATGGGAAGGGAGAAATGTGCCTCAGCATCTGCTGGAGTTGTAGTCGCCTATGAGAATTAGAAATGAGATTAACAAACAAATAATGGTCTCAAAATGATCATGTATCAGTAATGTGCAAACAAACAATTCAAGCCTACAGTACTTTACAAGATTTAAAGGAACTGTAAATGTTAAAAAAAAATGCACACATTTTCTCAAAGCAATATTTACAACACTTCCAAAAGACAAATCGCTTACATCAGAAAGGTCATCCTTCAAGGCTTCTTTCAAAACAGTTCTTTACTCCACTTCATAATCTGAACATGGAGGAATTCCAGAAGCCTTTTCCCCTTTTTATCCAAGTCATTGTTCAGTCTTGACTGCAGTTCAGTGCCAGTGAGGGTAGTAAAGTGGGACAGTTAGAACTTAAAAGACAGGAGAAATGGCCATTTCTTACTTACATATGTCAATAATGCTGAGGGGTGGATCTGAATTTATGCCCTCTTGCTGTTTTGTGTACGTGATTTTCATTAGCTCCTTTACCGTCCCTCTCTCAGTTGCCTTTGGCCTCTCTTGAGTGAACAGATTCACCATCTCTTTTCTCTTTTTTTCAAGCGATGCAGACGATTCCCCCTCTGGGTACTCCTGTGGTTACCAACTTTGATTTAACCGTTTTATTGCGTATACTTGACACAAGTGGTCTAAACGAACTGGTGAATTGAGAAAAGGTTCATTGAAATGAATTGTCCAAAAGAACCAGTTTGCTAAAAGATTCAGTTTTCATTTAGAATAGGCCTATATTCGGTTCCTGAGATATTTGGTTCAGCTGAATGGCATGGCGCTTGTATGAAAATCTCACTGTTTCAGATTGGATGTTAGACATACTATTACTGGTAGCACTGTGATCTGGACATAGGCTACACCAATTCCTGTTTCCGTAATCTTGTGTTCCTTACATTCCACATATTCATGAAGAAAATGTTCCCTTAATTATAATTTCCTTAATAACCATTTGCAGAATTAACAAGAAATGAAAGATGTCACAGTATAATAACACCAGAAGAGCTTACAGAATTATTATTAGGCTGTATGAAATAAAAAAAAAAAAAATTAAAAACATTTGCATCAATAATTTTGGGTTGGCACTGAAACTACATATATATTAGGAAACCTTTAAATTAATGTGTCTTCACATTTTGCTATAGATGTGTGCTTTTTTGTTTATTAAAGAATACACAATTTTCTTTTCACTGCTTCCAGTGCAATGTGTTGCAGTCATAAAAAGTACTAGGCTACTGTGTTTTCTACAGTACAAATAGCTATTGGGATTATCCACAGGACATTTTCAGTTAACTGTGATTTTATATACGCACTTTCTTGCTACTGAGATTTTTTACAGGACATTCCTGTTTACTGTGAATTTTTACAATACTTCTCTTTTTATGGCTACCTAGACTGAATACAGAGTATTGCACAGTAATTCACATGGATTTTTTTTTTTACAGAGAAGCACATGGCTTCTCCTACCACTGCTACGCTGATGACACACAGCTCTATCTCTTTTTTCAACCAGATGATCTAACACTAGCTGCACGGATCTCAGGCTGCCTGTCTGGCGGACATCTTGGCATGGATGAAAGATCATCACCTACAGCTTAACCTGGCAAAGGCTGAGCTTCTTGTCTTCCTTGTGACGTCAGCTCTATAGCATGATTTTACCATCCAGTTAGGTCCATCAACAATTACCCCATCAAGTTTGGTCAGAAATCTGGGTGTAATCCTTGATGACTTTCAAAGATCACATTGCAAACATTGCTCAGTCTTGCAGATTTCCATTACACAACATCAGAAAGATCAGGTCCTTCCTAACAGAGCATGCTGCACAACTTCTTGTCCAGGTCCTTGTCATCTCTAGACTGGACTATTGCAATGCTCTTCTAGCTAGACTCCCATCATGCACAATCAAATGATTTACTGTCTGGCTCTCGGTTACAGCTTGCATCAAGTTCAAGACATTGATGCTTGCATATAGAACAGCGACAGGCTCAGCACCCACCTACTTCCATTCACTATTACAAATCTGCATTCCCTTCAGAAGCCTGAGATCCATGAGTGAGCAACACTCAAAATCATTTTCCAGAACATTTTCATTCATTGTTCCTGGCTGGTGGAATGAACTTCCCACCTCAATTCGGAATGCTGAATCCCTGACAATTTTCAAGCGTCACTTTGCGTGAAATCGTCCTAATACAAAAATAAATAAAATAAAATATTTCCTTAATCTCTCCCGGTCTAGCTACTATGTACTTTTAACAATGCCTAAAACCTTGTGTTAAAAGCACGTTGCCTCTTTAAAATGACTCGCTTATTGTACTCCTCAATGAAGTCGCTTTGGATAAAAGTGTCTGCTAAATGCATGAATGTAAAATATAAATGTAATCAAAACAGTAATTAGCATTTGAATGAAGATAATATATGTGTTTCTATACATTTTAAAGGATTATAGCATCTAAAATTTCAGGTTTGAAGTTTGAGTGCTTGCAAATCAGTGAAAGAATAGTGTGTAGTTTTGTATTTAGATGAAATGCTGCATCAGAGTCACGACAACCAACATGTGCTATGGTTTGAATGGAGCTTGAATGTCTTGTGGTTCATGCTGAATTAATTACAGAGGTTTAATACTTAAGGTTTGGAAATTAAAACAAACTGACCAGAGGGTTTGAGTTGCCTCATGAAGACTCTACTTGTTGCTATAACACAGCATAACTATTACAGCTGAGTCTTAAAACTGTGTGTGTGTGACACAGTGTGTGATGGCTTTTCCACTGCAGTCAGCAGCAGCTGGACCGATCTTACCCAGAATTGCACATTATCATGAGGACACCCAGCGAATATCAGCCTTTTTTATATTATTATTTAGATGCAGCTCCTTTTATTTTCCCAGGAGTTAGGAAGGAGACTTGGAGAGCTTTCTGTTTACAAATCACACACAGGTTTACTCTAGAAAATACAGCATAACTAGTCTTTCCAGAAGGACTCTTACAAGATGATGATCCGAGCGCAGGAACAGAGCAGCTCAAGTTTTGCCATCAATTGGAAGTTTATTGCATTCTACAATACTTCCTTCTTTCAGCTTTCCCTCATTAATAAGAGCACTCATGCCAGGACTGTAGATAATAAAATCACATGGAGCTGGGGCTTGGACTGCAGTGGACTGTTAAGGACAGGTGTAAATGGTTTAAATGTATGTGGTTACGGGTTAAGCAGAGGACACATGTTTAGTCTTTTCTGAAAAAAAAAAAAAAAAAAAATCTCTTATGAGAAGACGATCTGTTTGCGGATAGAGGCCAGCCTAATTTTTGCTGTCAACTAGAAATTTATTACTTAATACAAAACGTCTGGTGGGTTAAGCAGAGGACATATGTCATGACATGGCACATGTTTATCACAAAACACATAAAGAAAGACTGTCGTGTTCTGACAATATTGGTCAGTGCTGGATTTTTAATGCCTCATGCTCACTTCCTTTTTTTTTTCTTCATTTAGATTTGCTTTGCCATCATCTAACACTCAAAGTTAACCTTTTAAATGCTGCATAAAGTATTGTTTTCCTTAGTGTGTGGTCTTGTCTACCAGTACTAATATCTGAACATTTTTAAATCAAGGCACATTGGTAGCACTGTATATAAAATATATATAATGCCATACAAAGGTATTCACAATGTAAGTTAGAATGCAGTATATCTTTTTATAAACAAATATATTCAAAGTTAAAATGCCTTATACTATGTGCCGATCCCTTGTCATATTGAATTTTTTTTGTTTATGCATTTTGTCAAACACTTTGTTTTCAATGAATAAATTAGTGTTAAATATTTTTTTTAGTGTGGGTACAATTATTATATATAAAATATATACAATTTAAGTAGAGCACCTCATGGCCATAATTATTTAATTATTGCTATCTGCCAAAATTGTAATATTGGTGCATTTACAACCAACACAACCCCAACACAGAGAAAGTGACTTTTCCGTCTCTTTATATTAAAATGTATCTTGCTTAGTGTCTTAAAAAAAATTCAGTATCTGTAAAACGCTGCCTCAAATGAACAGGACACAGCGTACACATCTAGTCTTGCCAGTAGCAGTCACTTTAATTCGGGCCGGCTCTCAAAAGCGGCTGGTTTTAGGTTCTCTCGATGGGGACAGCTTACTAAAACCACCACTGCCAACAATGTCTAGTGAGTGCAAATGTTTATTTAAAACGTTACGTTTGAGTATTGATTTGATTTGATTTCTCTGTCTCCTCCTGTACTTGGCTAAAGTACTCTGTCTGTCCATCATGCTTTTCAGCGCCAGGCAGGTTTCATTAAGGTCCTCTCCGCTCCCAGCCAGCGACGATAAGAGAGACACAATGTCGACCCGGCCAAGAAAAACACTTAAACCCTGAGCTGGCTTCATGCTGGAACCTGAATATAGAATATCTCACCTTTGCAAGGAGAAAGAAATGATCCGACATGTTCCTCCCCGTCGTCCACAGTTTGTATTTAATTACCACCAAATGAGGTTATGTTTCATTTGCAGTGAAACAACTCCTCTACAATTCGAATAAAATGTTCTGCATTTCTCTTATTATGGTTTCCCATTGGCTCGGCGCGAGGCCTAGGTAAATGGCAGGCCGTTCCAGTGGAACCCGCAAACCTTTCGTCCGCTGGCATCACCGAGTCGTGCCAAAGAGTCCATCTCATTCTGAAAACCTAGACGCATCAATATACCTCATCCACATGAGGGCAGGAAAAACAAATTATAAAGGGAAAGGGTATGTTTGGAGCTGTCCGGACAATTTTGACAGGTGAACATAAACCATTCCCTCCATAACCTCGGTTTGCTTTGTCAATATGGGAGTATTCATTAGGTCTACGCATGGAGAAACCGCTGAAATATTATGCACTGGCTTTTAATTTTATGCTCTTGAGAGATCATAAATACTGAGTGCACATCTGATTCCATCAAATATTAAAAGTTCACAAAATTCTCTTTTAATCTACAGTATATGGCAGACATGCGCTGTTAATGCTGTTGAAAGGGTCTCTTTTTGCTCACAGCGGCTTCATTTGATTAATCAAAAACACAGTAAAAGTGCTAAAATTTGTGTAATATTATTACAATTTAGAATAAGTGTTTTGTATTTGAATCTATGTTTAAATGTAATTTATTTCTGTGACCAAAGCTGAATTTTCAGCATCATTACTCCAGTCTTCAGTCACATGATCCTTCAGATTTGTTGCTCAAGAAACATTTCTGATTGAATATTTTAATTGAAAACAGTAAACACACACACAAAGGGACATTCAGGTCTAATGTTCCTGAATCAGACAATCATTAGCTGTTGAGGATGCCCAGCGCTGCATTAGAGTCTCCGGCACACATAAAGTGTTTTTGGAAGTTTTTTTGAGAATTATCAGATCGAGTAAACAGCAGGAGCTGTAACAAGCTGGAGACTCCCCCAGGAAACACGCAGACAGCAGATAGGGCAGAGCTCTGAAAAAAACATATATAAATAGCACTGAGCACTGCGTAGGTAGTTTGTGAACAGCACACAGCCACTGAAACTTAAATAAACTTAAGGGAAGAGAACAAATTGTACCCAAACCCCTCCAAATGGTGTTTACAAATGTCTGTTCTGATATTAGACCCTCATCCAGATGAGCAAACCCATTCAAACCTGTTTAGTCAATGTACATAATGTATGTATATATCTACACACACACGCACACAAACGTCAAAAATGTAAAAGTTTATTTATTTATTTTTTTTTTTAAATGTCTCTTCATTTCAGCAAGTCTGCTAATAATTTTGCTATTTTTGCTTTTTAAGAGTCTTGATCTTAAGTATTCATAATCACATTATTCATCACATTTTATCATTGCATTGTTGCTAAATAAAAGCATTACATCCCCTGCGATGCATTTTGAAAAATAGTTGCTATATGAAACAAAATTTATTTTCATTTTCAAAAAAATATATATTTTACTGAGCATTACATATTTACACATCATCATTACATATATATATATAGAAGAAAAATATAGTTTGGACAGAAATAAATAAAAATACATACATACATACATACATACATACATATATATATAAAAATAATGCAATATATCATAAGCATTTTTTTACATGCAATTTTAGGTCTTCATGTGCATACAAATAATTGCATTGTTGCTAAATACAATTATTATTTCCCCTGAAATACATTTTGAAAAATATTTAGATATATAAAATAAAATATATTTTCAGTTTTAAAAATATATTTTGTTGAACATAACATATAACATACAGAGCAAAATTCACTTTTCACAAAAGCAGTTTTTACATGTAATTTTCAGCAAGTTTAGGTCTTTTATATGCATATACTTTTTTAAATTAAGAACTGTTTAAACATTTTGGAAAGTTGAAGTTCACACTGGTTTGACAAATTTTGTCATTTTGCATATGTAAATTTAAGTTTAACTGACTACAAAGAAGAGTATGACATAAACAAAATTGTGTAATATTGTTAAATACTTATTCAACTTACACTTACAAACTATACACATATATCAAAAGAGCTCAAAAAATGAGTAAAACCAAACTCTACAGGTGTATGGTTATTGTTTTCCACTCCCTTTATGAGAAGTTTTATGGATATTGTCTTACTATTGAAGTGAGCTCACTGTATTCATCTGTGTGTTTCTGGGAAAGCGACTGATGCTGTGCTCTGATAGACGGCTTTCCTAGTTATCAGATCAAGCGCTCCCTTCGGATTCGTGACCAGCAGTTCAGTCTTTCATGCCACTTCTCCAAGAGTCAGAAAAACAATACTCTTCAATTAGAGGAACTCCTGCATCTGATTAATCTACTTACATTGGCAGTAGCTGAGCATATCTCCACATATCATTACATCAGCTCATAAACGCTGCAGTTATTAGTACAAGAAATTGCTGTTTGGTCTACAGCGCCGAATGAAGCGTATCGAGGTGGCGCACAAAACAATTTGACGGACGTTCTGTTTTGCCCTCTTAGCTTCTTATTTTCCAGAAAGCCTCGTATTTCTGGTCCAACAGCACCGGAGAATGCTCTTATGTCATGATTTGGGCAGAGTTATTGGCAAATAGTCTGACAGATGATAGTCAGCAAGTCATGAGATGGACACATGCTTCCAGTTATGAGTTACAGAGAAAGAAATATGAGCTACCTTTTATTGACAAGGACATTCGGGGGAGTGTCGGGGAGTTATAACTAACTAACTAACTAACTAACTCACAAAATAAGCTATTTTAAAATAGTAATACTCAACCAGTCTTTGACAATTAACAGTGTAGCAGAGCAACTGTATAACGCAATGTATAGCAGTGCTGTATAATGATGTTTCAGGCTGTTTTCAAACACCATCTAAACTGTCATCTGTATGTAGCCTTATAGTGAATCTGTTCATTCAGAAGGTTTACATGAATAATTATGAAGAAAGGAAAACCAGGTGAGTATAGGAATAAAGTAAAATAGGATAACAAAAACAGATGACTCTGTTCAAACACTGCTAGAGTTTGTTTTATTGCACATTTCAATAAAGCCTGATGACGATATTGCATTAAAATATGGTTTGCATGTTATATGCAGGATTTATCTTTTTAATTATTATTTCTATTAGACTGCATAACATAAAAGCTTTTTTTTTTTAAATACTGAAAGACTTTCTGCTGATGCTTAAGCAGTTACACTTCTGTTTGTGTAGTTAAAATTTTGTAGAGATTACTAATATCTAAACATGGGAACACTTTTTATGCATTAAGTATATGTAGTTCATCATTGTTAACATCGTTAGTATGTAAATGTATAATCACAATGACAACCTAAAATATGAAGTGAACAACCCAGGCTCACTGGAAATACGTGCCTCTACATACATTTCTGCAACCCCATAATTATGTATGTACCTTACAGCACGTTTTGCCACAGTTTCAGTGAAATGTCCAGAGAATGGCACTAAAACACACGTTTAATACGTAACTGTGACACGTTTGTATTAGGTTGGTACAGGTGGATATTGCAGTGTTTTATAATGCTGCTTGAGGTACATTTTGTGGCCATTCAGAATTCAAATATCCAGTGAGTGTCACTAAAGATTAATGCTCTATCATGTTGGAAATATCCCCTAAACCTACCCAATAGTGTTAACAAATGCAAAAGTAATTTAAAAATTTATTCGCTGATGCATATTTTAACTTTGAATCATTTTACATGGGATTCAGACCGGTGCTTTTCACCACCTAAGTACAGCGCTGCATCACGTGAGCTTCAGAGTAAACTTCCTAAACTAGAAAACTCATACATATGAAGCTGTACATGTGTATTTGTGACGACAATGTTCAAAAGTATCAGTTTTAAAAATGTTTTTGAAACTGTTAAAAACGTTTTGAAGTCGTAACATAACATTCTGCAACTAATTGTGTGAAAATAAGCCTTTTTTAATCAAAAATGTACCTGTAAATCATACTTTCATGTGAAAAGGAATAATAGTTGTTTGAGTTTTACTGCCTCTACTGTTCATTTCAACTGGAAACTGCAGCGATTCGTATTTATAGGTACGTTCCCTTTCAAAAGCTACATTTGATGCTGCGTGAAAATGCTAATGAGAACGCTCTTTGTTCGACCGGTTGTTGAAGCATGTGTGTCAAACACGCCAAAGTTTGGCTTATGTAACTTCGGTCAGGTGACGTCATTTGATTAGGTGCACCTGCAGGTTATAAATAGGCATGAATCGGACACATCCTCAGGTCTTTTTGTCTTCAAGGACCGTATTGTGTGTGCAAGGAAAGTCTGTTTAATACAGCGCAGCAGTTTAAAAATAGAAAATAAAAAAATAAATTAAAGGAGAGAGAAAGCGAAAGTAATACTTACTATGGCAGAGTTTGAAAGGAGATGTGTGCCTCCATGTGAAAGATTTCTCTCTTATCACGATCACCACACTTTCTGTTTTGAGTGTTTGGGGGAAGAGCACGCTATCCTCGCACTCCAGGGAGAATACGAGTACTGCGATCTCCTCTCAGATTCGCACCCGGCTCGCGTTCTTTAAAGGAGAATCGCGAGCCGCGGCTTCCTCTTGGGGATCGCGTGTCGATCTGGCTGAAGCATGTGACTCGGCGCTTCTTTTGATCGGGCAAAAGTGACCTCTTCTCTTGCTTCTGGTGAAATAGAAAGTGTCACCTCAGAGCGCTCCTCTCGTACGAGGAGTTACTCGTGGTGGTAACCAGGGCAGTCGAACGTTTACATCTCGACTGGCCACAGGAGCAAGAGACAACCAAGCGCTCAAAACTTGACGACAGATTTCAGTGGCCAAGGGGAGGGGCCTCAGCTACGGTCTCTCCCCTTCTTTGGTGACCTCCGTGACGAAGTGACTCGTTCATGGAGTAATCCTTATTCGTCCCATGTCTTTGTACCTATAACTTCGATTTATTCAACTATAGTTGATGCAAAAGCACAGGGCTATATGATGATGCCCCAGATTGAAGAGACGCTTGTGAGCTATCTTTCTCCTGGGAGCTCATCTTCATTGAAAAAGCCCACTCTCCCCACTGAGTCGTGCAGAGTGACATCTTTTTAGGCAGTGGGTCAGGCTGGTGCTACCCTGCACACCAAGGCAGTTTTGCAGGCGTACCAGGCTGACCTGCTGAAAGACTTGAGCACTGGCAGGTCCATCGACGAAGAGGCATTGTCAGAATTGCGCCGGGCCACAGATTTGTTTCTCTGTCCCCCTCTGCCCCCATCTCGCCTTCCGGCCTATTTGGCGACGTGACACCTTCGCCGCTAGTTTTCGGGAAGCAAAGCGCATTTGAATGTGGGAGCAGACTTGACGTCCAGACAAGCTGTGACACATGGGGAATGAAGACTTCACCCCAAAGTAGTCAGTCAAATC
>JAUCMR010000066.1:1013473-1027210 GCA_032357425.1 Enteromius argenteus
GTGCTCACCAAATAAGTACCTCAATAAACAGAATGAAGTATGTTTGTGTAGAAATTTAACAAAGACTGGCATGAAAGGCTTAGAGAGCTTAGAATACTCAGATAGATACTGATTTAGGAGTAAATTGCAGTGGTCTCTAATGTTTTTCCAGAGCTGTATATATATATATTATTATTATTATTTTTTTTATGAAATTAAATGTAAAATACATGTAGAATTGAAATGTATAGTTATATAGTTACACATTGCATGTACTTAGAGTACTACAGTAATAACAGATAATTATACATAGACACAAAAATGTGTTTTTAAAGATAACTTTAAATCGTATTTTAATTCTAGAAAGAAAGAAAGAAAGAAAGAAAGAAAAAATCCCTTTTTTCCAGTCATTTCGCACACAGTTTCACATCTTTATTGCCATTGGACTGGACGACTGAATGAAAAGCTGCAGAGTTATAGTTCCTCTCAGATAATCTCGGTGGACTAAATCAGTCGAAAGACCTCCTGCTTGTTAGCGGCTTTCCCATGATGCCCAGAGCAGGCCTGCGATCACCAACAACCTGCTGAACGCTCTGCACATAATGCCACGGAGTCGCCTTAAATCCAAGAATGACAAACTCTAAAAGCCGGATCAGGGAGAACGGTCGATCTTTACTGCCACTTCCATCTCAGGTTGGGACGGCTTTCCTCAAACAGAATGCTTTTTATCCAGCTCTGAGACCCGTCTTTGTGACCTGCGGTTACTGAGATGGTGTTCTGGTCCAAACAGACCCGTTTCTCAAAGTGCAGAAGCAGGTATAATGGATGTCTGGGGGATCCCAAAGGCTCTTAAGAGATTCATAGCCATCCACCGTAAATAAGCAAGAAAAACTGCGATTAAGCAAAGCAAACATATTAAGACATGTTCTCTAATTGGCTCCCTAATTGATGCTTTTAGAGGGCAGGTATAAATAGGCTGCTAGTTTTATACTTTTGTTCGACATGCTCTTTTTCCGAGCGATGGGTGGCGGAGGGGGGTTAGGTGGCATTTGAGAACTATGCATATAAAAATCTGGTCTGTAGACGTGTGCCAGAGTAAATTGGGTGGAATATGGTCAGAATATTTCCCTGTTTAAGAGTGAAGGCAGTGGTCTTATTTGGGATGGAACGGGTGGGCCGAAGCCAGACGGAGCTGCTCAGAAGCTCTCTTTGTGGCCCAGGCGTATGTTCACCAAACCACAAATTATCATTGGAGCTGAGGAGGCCTCGGGCCGGGCATCCCACACCACACACTCCTCCTGTTTAATCTGAGTGCATAAACACACACATACATGGATTCAAACACACTTAGCAGCGGGGAGCAGGGATAAGTGCAACATTTTCATGTTTTATTTTCCTAAATAAGATAAGGAGATGAGATATATATATATATATATATATGTTATGTTAAAATAAAATAAAGCTGACAAAAGTATAAAATTAGTCTCAGTTTAATTTAATTTCATTCCATTTATTTTACTAAGAAGCTAATTGATTACTCATTTTAAATATCAGTTAAAGAGCTGACAAAATCTGCCCCATTCTTTGATTGTATTTTATTTGTATTTTTTTTTACCAAGAACCCAATTGATAACTGTTTTAGATACCAATAATAAAAAAGCTGACAAACTGTCTTTAAACGAAATGAAATTAAAGTAATAGTTCTATTCATTTAAATTAATATTAATTCTTTATATAAATGCAACACACCCACCTACCTCACCAGCTGGATCCGCCCCCTATGCATCCTCCCAATCACTTGATAATTAATCACCATCACCTGTTCCCACTTACCTGCTCTCCATATAACTCACTCTTCTCAGTCACTCTTCAGCTGATCTCAAGGTTGCACACCATAATGTTGGTTACCTCATCCCTGTGGTATAACCATCTACAAAAGGAGAAATGGAACCCACTTAGATTTGACTGTTTTGAAGTTTGAGTTTATGAATGTCTGTACTCCGTTGGAGTCCTCCTATGTTGAAGTGAAAATAAAAGTCACCTTTGTTTGATTACCTGTGTTCGTCTCCTTGAACCAGCTGTGACTATCTATCTATCTATCTATCTATCTATGTATGTGTCAAAAAAAAAATAATTTTTACATATCAACAATATAAATGCTGGCTAACTTTTTTTCAAAAATTAAATTTGATTTATTTTGATCAGATTTCACTTATTTTTATTTTTTTTTTACCATGAACCCAATTGATAACAGTTTTAGATGCCAATAAAATAAAAAGCTGTCTTTAAATTAATGGAATTTTTTATTATTATTAATTGTATTTAACTTTATATCTATTTGGATTGATCAACCAAGAAGCCAATTGATTTGTTTTTTAGATATCCATAAAATAAAAGCTGACAAAGTCTGTCTCAATTTATTTTGTTTTGCTTTGTTTTTCAGAAGACCTGGCCAAAAACGCACACCATTATGATTATAAGTACATGACTTTTAAAATAGTTACACATTACATGTAGGACGTAAATGTGACCTGCAAGCGTTTTACTGTATTCTTCCACTGTTATAAATCTGTTTCCCTCTGTCGACCTCTCGCTATCACTCTTTCCCCGTCATCATCCGCACTTTGTTCAACGCAATACAATATTTTCACGGTAAATGGAGTGGAGTCTTAAGCAAATACCTCGAAAAGCTTGTCTCCGTATATTTTCCTTTCTGTCCAGAAGTCACGCTTGTGTGCATGTACAGTGCACTGTGCAAATATTTTTCTACGTTTCACAGTTATTTTTAGTCATCGTCCCCTAGTTGTTTTCCGTGGTTTGTACAGCACACCTTGTTCCATAAAATAGCTGATTTCTTATGCACAGTCTAAATATTATAGAACATGAAATTAAAGTTCTTTCCTGACACAGAATAAAGCTGGCCAGTCCTGAGTCAATATATGTGTTCTGGCACGGCTTGGCTGTTCTTAAACTACCTTACCGGCTCTACATATATACAATAGGGGCCACGAGTCTGAGAGCTCGCTTCTATTTACTTTGAACGTTTACATTAAGCTCATTTTAATTAAAAAATGCATGCTTTTGAATTGCACACTCTGTAAATGGCATTCAAATCACTTAAGTCTTATTTCCATATAATCTGCTCTCTTGATTTGTGTTAAAGGGTTTTACCCAGCATGCATCAGTCTTCATGTGATTTGGTCTTTCAGACTCTGTACTAAAGCTCTGTGCCAAAAAACAGAGATCAGACTTGTTAGTATGAAAGCTCTGATTTAGTTCGTGATCTGTTCACACTTCTGCACAGTTAATAGCACACTGAGCTTTATGGTCTGCAGTGAACACCAGGAGAAGAAAGCATGCAGGAGAGTCGGCCTCCTCCAAGAAACACTCCAGACGTTTGACCTGGAAACAGAGAGAGAGACTGTTACAGGGCTGATTGTGTTATTGAATTATTGTTCTACTTTTATTGGATCAATGTTTGTTTATCTATTACTTTTCCACTTTCACTGGATCAGTAAAACATTAATTACTGCTGATCAGTGGATAAACCAGTGGAAGTAATGAGGGATCTGGGAGTTAAAAGTGTTTGTGGAACATGTTTCTCTTCTCCTGTTTTTTAGTTGCTTGGTTACAACTGACCAACCTTCTTCATGTTTAGTCTCTGTGGAGAATCTCATGAGTTTTAAATGACTTTAATCACTTCTGTTCCTTCTTTCTTTCTTTCTTTCTTTCTTTCTATCTATCTATCTATCTATCTATCTATATATCTATTTATCTGTATATATAGATCTGCTTAACTGAATTGAACTGAATTGAATTGAATGTATTATTATATATATATATACATACATACATACATATAATATTTTTTAGCCTTTTCTCTGCGCAAGATCTGGTCAAGTTTATTTCTCTCTCTTTTCTTCTTTCTTATATATCAATATATGAAATATATATATATATATATATATATATATAATATGAGAGAGAGAGGGAGAGAGATTTATTTTATTATAAGTATTTACTTTTGTAATTTAATCGTTTTATTTTTTCTTATTTAATTTAATTTTATTTTATTTTACTAAGATTTCCATTGGTGGTGATTAATTGAACTGAATTGAATTAAATGTATTATTATTTCTTTTTTAGGCTTTTCTCTGCCCAAGATCTGGTCATGTTTATTTTTCTTTCTTTCTTTCTTTCTTTCTTTCTTTCTTTCAGCATTTGCTCTATCAGTAAACTCATTACATTACAGTGTACATTAAATATTGTCACTCCATGAATCTCAGTTTTCCTCAACTACAGATTATCCGACAACTTTTTTGCTATATTACTTAATCATAGTTTATATTACACTATTATTACTGCGTAATTACATAAATAATACTAACAGTCTTGTGGAACAAATAATTGCATGTTATTTCTAAAGCAATTCATTACATACATGAGGGTCATGGCTACCATAATATCAAGTCCTATACACACATATTATCTTAAATCATTTATTTTATTTTACCAAGACGTCTATAGAACTTTTCAAGGAAGATCTATCCACCATTACGTGATTATAAACACATATACAACTGACCGGCCTATTTCAATGTTAAAACTCAGAGTTTCAAATGACTCTAATCAAACCCTTTCAGTAAAAATATAATTGTTGTATCAGTAATCAAACCATTATAATTGTGTATATTAAATACTGTCACTTCATGAATCACAGTTATCCACAATTTACATTATACAGATTTTTTTTTCCCCACTACATCGTTTATATTACAGCATTATTGCTGGTAATTACGTAAAATAGTCTATGCAATTATCTTGTGAAACAGCTAATTGTGTGTTGTTATTTCTAAAGCAATTGATTATATAAAGAGGGGCTACCACAAAGTGTTACGCACACATTATTCCTCATTTCAGTGTGATGAAACATGAGTGAGTTCACTGTAGAAGTTAAAAGGTAAAGTGTGGTTTGCAGTTTTACCGTTTTTCTGTTTTAGATGGTATATTTACTAGTATGTTCGCAAAATAATAGTTATATTGTCCCCAGCAATCTGTGCTGCTCTTGATGATAAATAGCTTGAAGCTGTTTGCTCAACCAATCAATTTTTTTGGGGAAAAGGAGTTCTTTCTTTTTTAAGGGAAAACTGAGAAAATAACAGATGTTCATAAAGAGCGAGCGCGACTCACGGTGTATTAGGTTGGGTCAGAAAGACTGAAAGATTTACCGCCGTGCGAGAGTATGGTACATGTGGCCGTTTAAAGAGTGCCATGTTTTTAATGATCTGTGTTTCCTCACATTTGGTTTGACATTGCGGTGCACCATGGATTAGGGCGGCTGTAAAGCCCTCACCCCGAGCCGTAATGAGTCTGAACTGACCTGGCATCAGTGAAGTGTGGGCCTCTCTCGACTGCAGGAATCAGATACCAATATTACCCATCTATCCCTGCCTCTATAAAGTGAAAGAGCTTTGGAAAGCCACTCTGGAGTGTCGAGTCTGCCATCAGGAAAGCAATCTGTCAATTAAAAGCAGAGCGGCTGCTTGCGTATGAAACCTAAGGCATGCTTCGGATTAAACAGCACCTCGGCTGCTTTTGCCAAATGAAAATGTAGATTTTGGCTGCTTGGTGCTCATTTTTTCCTTTCGGGGAGCTCTAGACGCACAGCGTGCTCGGATGTTGTAAAAAAGGCTTTATGTATTCAGTAATTGCTTAACAGTTATATAAAATGTCATTAACTGCTGGAGTTGCTTGGGTTACGTCCGCTGGCTCTGCGGCCCCGTACGGCCCTGTACGGCCCACCCTGCCCTCCTCGTATGAGGACCTTAACGAGGAACCTTTGACAGCACTGGCGCCAGTCGGGAGCCGATCTGGGCCCTCTCGTCTCCAGGGGCCCGAGCGCTCAGGTAGAGTACCTGTCTGTGTCCCTCAGTCTGGCCACACAGACTCCAGCAGCAAGTGGATTTATGACACAGTTATTGTTAACACTTACACGGTTGCACTAATATGCTTTAATTCATGCTAATGCACAGATAGTCATGAGTTATAGAGCTCATAAGGAACTAAACCCTTCATTAATAATTACTGCATCAGCCACAAATGAACATTATATATTTCACAGATTAAGAAATATATGTTAATTACTCCATTAGGGCGTCCAAGAACGAAACTTCAATTGACTTGAGATGGATGATGACACTGATATTTGTTATTTATATATTTATTTTCGACGCTGTCAACAGAATAAAATTACCACTGAACAGACTCATGCTCAATAATGACACTAATGTCTGTTTTGAGCTGCTTTACAGCAGATTTTAAATTTGTCTCATAGTTGATAAAGTCTGTATTACTGATTCTGTGTTTTCCATGGTTATTAATGTGAAGCTGTTTTGTAACAATCCTTATTGTGAAAAAAACAAAATAAAAAACAAATCTATAAAGGTCATTTAATTTTACTATTATAATTATATATATATATAATATGTATATGTATAATGAATGCAATTATAATGTATGTTTATGTAACCCCCAACAATGCAGTTTTGACCCGGTGCAACTCAGTGTGATGCAACTTATTTTCCAGAAAATGCAGTAATTGGCAAACCAGTGCAGGATGCATTTTTGTAAATGTACAGGGGATAAGAACGGCCTACCTGCAGTAGGTCTATGACTAAACCAGGGTCTCCAAAGCTGCCATTTTGTCTCTCATCTCAGACTGAGTGAGATGTTTACCTGAATGAGGCGAGTGATGAATACAGCTCATTATGCGCTCCAGCAAAACTACATGGTGCCTTCGTTTCGCACGGAGTGTAATGCTCACTGCAGATGTGTGTGTGTGAGTGTGTGTGTTGATGTTTCATATTTTCACTTCCACCACTACTGGGCCTTTTCTGGTCTTCTGCCCTTAATGATGCGTCTGGCAAACGTGTGTCATTAAATCTGGTCTTCCTCTCAATCCATCCCATCTCCTGCTCACTCTCTCAATTATTATTAATACCATCAAGTGGTGACTTGGCCTTCGAGGCTTGAAAAGCTTCGGCCGTTTGTGGTTAGCATAACAGCAAGCGCTCTTCAGAAGCCGGCCAGGTCTGTCATGTTTTCTCTCCAGGACTCTGGCTTGACGCGCGATCTCTTGAACATCTCTCTAGTCGAGTGTAGCTGAGTTCTTGGCTTAGTCAGTTTGCTTGCTGGATTCGGCCATTTGGATTTATTCAAACCTGTCCCAGCTGCAAATATGCAGTAAATTAGTCCCATTAAAAGTGATTGATTATTGGATGGTTTGCAGCGTCTGTGTGGCCCACCTGCTCATGCAATCAGAAGGATCGACTGGCGCTCCAGCTTCCTCCGGAGGTGGGCTCGTGCCCTCTGAGCCGAGCTGGCAAAAACACAGCCTGTTCATGACCTAAACATTGCCAACAGTCTATGAGCGTTTACTCGGGCCTGGAGGCAGTCTCAGAAACATGCACATGCACACTTCTGTATATTAACAGGCTATGAGAAACAGTAAAGCTAGCTTGCATATTCAGTCAGTCAATTCTATTTCAATCAACATGACATCTACCAAAGAAATCCATTGCAATTCAAAGTGCTTCATAAGCGTAAAGTGTAAATAAGCAGTTGACAGAAAAACAGTTGACTCTTGGATAAGGTAAAATTTATAATAACTTGTAAAAACAAAACTCGACTATTGGATAAGGTAAAATAATAATAATAATAATAATAATAAAATAATAATTTGTAAAAAAAAAAAGAAAAAAAAAAAGAAACCCAAAAAGAAACTTAAGGTAAAATAAACAATAGTAATAATAATAATGATAATATGTTAAAAAAAGAACTATTGGATAAGCTAAAAATAAATAAATAATAATGATGTTGATGATGATGACGATGATAATAATAATAATAATAATATGTAAAAAAAAAAAAGTTTACTAGGTTTGTTTTTGTTTTTTTCTGCTTACACACAGAATCTTTACTTGTTAAACCATTTCTGAAAGCTGACCCTCAAACAGCAGAAACACACACCAAATCTCCAAAATCATACACTAATGCCTTTTATTTGGTTTTCAATTGCATAAAACACAACACACATTCTATATGTAACACATAAAAATCTAGCAAGAGTGAATGTTACGGCAAATGTGTTTTTGCTCCTGTTTGCATTTGCATTTGTTTGAGATATGTTTGTGATATTTTCAATCTAGTGCTTGATTTTGCAAGAGGCATTTTGTATTTTGTGTGTGTAAAGTTTTGGAGAAAAAAAAGCAAGATTTTGAAAATATGTGTTTTAGACAGCACATCAGTTTTATTCAGACGCACACACACACACACACACACACACAAGAAGAAACTCTTGGAAACGGTTGGCTTCATTCTTTATGTTTTATGAACACCTCATTTTTAATACAGTGAAACAAGAGTGCAACAAATGAGTTCAGCAGTGTATATTTGAGTAGGGAGTCTTGTGTGGGCCACAGCAGAGAGAAGAACCTCCACACACACACACACACACCGCTGAAATGCCATTTCTGTCATCTCCGTCTGCCCCCTGCCTGTCATCGTGCACCACTCTCACTCACCTCTCCCCATTCCTCCTCCTCCTCATTCCCCAGAAACCTGCTCCGGCTCATGCCATGGCTCTCTTTCAAAATATTATTGTTGATTTAAATGGCCCTAGAGTCATGTGCCCCCTTCTCACACAAGCCCTTGTCTATCTCAAATGAAAGATTAAAAATGGCTAAATGTCTTTGCTGTGTTTATATGGGTTTTATATAGTTTGATTTTGTTTTATAGCCTGGGTCCGAGCTCACTGCACCCCCAAGGAGCCTAAAACAAACTTGGGAGAGCGGCGCACAGACTCGGGTTACACGGCCTGTAATGTGATGGTGCTGGAAACAGATGTTACATGTATGGAATTCAAACGTCTGCATCTGCTGTATTCCTGGGGATGATACAGCTCTGAGACGACAGGGCTTTAGCTCTGTGTCAAAACGAGCGCTCGACGGATGTTCTTATGAAGGTGATGTGAGATCGATGGCATCTGTTCATCAGTTATGGGTTGTTTGAATGTAAAATGAGGTTTTATGGCCAATCTCTTCAGGATTTTTATAAAATGAACAGTTCCTCTTCTAAATGTTCTGTATGAACTGCGTTTGAAGCATTGATTGATTCAGTATGAAAACATCAGTTACATGACATCAGTTGATAATTATTGATTACAATGTCATTATTTATTAAACATTCATTTACTTTATCCACACGTATGTTACCACACCTGTTTTTACCAAAATGTGCAATATTGCTTACAAAAGAGCTCTATAAATACAAAAAGGTTTTATATTGCTAAGAATTTGTTTGTTTGTTTATTTGTTTATCTGTTTATTTGTTCATTTACTTATTTATTTTAGTTTGCTTCTTTCCTTGCTTATTGTTGATGTTTATTAATATAAATAAACCAGTTAAATGAATTAATTTAATAGGAAACAATATTATATTGCTTGTTTCCACTTTGATATTTAAGAAATTGTGTGGGCTTATTTAGATAAAACTTATGGACGAAGAAATTTGAATATTTATAGCTAAATATAAATAGGACATTTGAGGAAAAAAAAAAAATAAAAAAAAAAAAAAAATATATATATATATATATATATATATATATATATATATACATAATATTATTTGAAAATAGAATATCATTTGTATTGTAGTTTAAATTGTTTTGTTTTTTTTAGTATACTGTATGTTAAGAAAACTGTCAGAAAAGTACAGAAATGTAAGAAAATTTACTAAATATATCATAGTTAAATATGATATATAAATATAGTTAAAGACATTTCAGAACTTGGCAGTAAATAATAATAATAATAATAATAATAATAATTAAATATCTGTATGTGTGTGTGTTTTTTTATTTATTTATTTATTAATTATTTATTTATTCAAGTTCTTTTAGATATATGGTTAGGATTTCTATAGTAACTATAATGAGCTTATTTAAGATAGTTATATAAAGGTCTACGGTGTGTATATCTGTGTGTGTGTGTTCACGTGAGATGAGGTGTTTCCTCACGGTGTCTCTCTTCTCTTCTGGGATTCTGTGAGCTGTTAATCCCATCCATTAATCATTGGGCTAATTTGTTTTCACATGGCCCTGCTGACAGAGCGGGACTATTATTATAGTATTGGTGCTCCAGGTCCTCTCTCCGAGCACAGAGCTTATTACACCTCTCCCTCTCACCCTCACATCTCTCCGAGACACAGACGATTGGAGCAGACTTGTAATATAGGTTTGACTGACAGCGGGTCTCAGGCCTGGGCCTGCCGTGTCAAACGCATGGCTGACTGTGATGTGATGGACAAGCTTCTGGTGTTCAGTCGGTCTGTGGCTTTAGCTCATCATCTCCTCACACACCAGCTCAGTTCAGGACCAGCTCACAGACATTTCACTACAGCTGTCAGAAAATTTGTTTTCCAGATATTTTTTTGTTCCTCTCATAGTTTGAAACGATCATGCACTCTTGCTTTATGTGTGTGTCTTTATATATACATAATAAATATGCACAGTACACACACAAACAAAAACTTTAATTAATTGTGATTAATGGTTTAACACAGCAAACAATTTTTATCATTTAAACCTACAAAACTGGCATATTGATCAAACCTAAAAATGAATTCTTATGAATATTGAAATTGTGGCATTCATATTATTGTCATTGTAATTTTTATTTGGCTTATGTTTTCTATTGCATTAATAAATTGTTTACTCGTTTACTTAATATGAACATTTCATATTAAGTGAACTGTTCTGTGTGATTTCTGCTGCCAACTTGTTTTGAATAATATATGTTAAACAAGAATACTCATTTGATTTGGTTTCACTTTATTTGATAGTCCACTTTAGACATCCTAACTATAAGTAACTATGTAACTACATGTTGACTAATTCTCATTCATTTGTAACTACATGTCTGCTAATTCTTAGAGTAAACTGTTAGGGTAGGTTTAGGGTTAATAGAATAAGATGACATACTTGTAAAGTTTCTGATAGTCAGTATGTAGTACACTATAAAAAATGACTGTAAAGAAAAAAAAAACAAAAAAACAAAAAAACAACAACACTAAAACCTGGTAAATGGTTAGTTGCACCTAATTTAGTACATTTACAAGGAAAGTAAAATTTACAAGGAGAAACCTTAAACTGACATTCCCAGAATTCCCTGCATTGCAAATTTAGTTTGAATTTGATGTTTTTTCTTTGAAATAACTTTGTTTCTTCTCAGTTTTTTCTTATCAGTTATGTTTATTAGGGTTGTATGTTAATGTTGTTAGATGAATGTTTATTGCATATTTTATTGTAAACACCATCATGCTGGTGTTTCGTGTTTGTGTGAATGACACTGAGCTCCTTCTATATATGTTCATATTTAAAAGCTGCTTGTGATGGGCTATGGTTCATCATGTGACCTTCCCATCATCACCTGCATTTGCTGCTTATCAGTGTATTTCAAAGATACAAAACAGATTTAAGTTAACAGGTTGGCATATTAACATTATATCAGTGAATGAAGATACGGTATTGAACTGTAAAACCGTAAAACCTAAAACATTGTTACAAATTTTTTTTACGGCCTATTTCCAGCAACCACAGCTGCCCGTTTTTCACAGTATATTTTACAGATTTCTTTTTTTACAGTGTTTGTTGTGGAGCCATCAAAATAAAGATATTAAGCAGACAGTTGTCTAATATTGTAACGACTGTTTTTTTTTTTTTTTTTATGAAATGTTACCTAAAATCATTTAAGCATCACTTTATCATGCAATATTCACTTTGTTTGGCATGGGACACAAAATGTGTTTTCTCTGATATATCATTACTCCAGTCTTCAGTGTCACATGATCCTTCAGAAATTATTCTAATATGCTGATTGCTGCTCAGTTATTATAAATGTTAAAAACTCTTTGCAATATTTAAAATATTTGATGCATCCTTGTTTCAGTTTGTGGTGTGAGGTGACTGGGTTTTTTTTTTTTTTCTGCAGAAAAAAAAGGTCTGTGATCCAGTTCATGTGGGAGAGACGTACAAGCAGAGAGAGAGAGCGCCAAAAAAGATGAATTAGACCCTGTGGCCGAGCATGAAAAGTGGATAAATGTCTGAAATAACACATTGAGAGAACCAATCATGGCTTTGGCAACCCGTCCATGAAAAGAACAACTCCATTTGAACTTCTCCTCCACATTTCCCCCTTCTTTTTTTTATCCCTTTCCCTCATCATGCTTTTGTTTTCCTTCTCACTCTCTCCCTCAGCCTCTTTAATAAATGAATGACCTGCGTTCGCCTCAGCGTCTGCCTTTTAACCCGTCGTGAATAATGGCACATATTCTCAAAATGCCATCAAAATGCAATCTTCCTGGCCTCTTTAGCCTTGCTTTTAATGTAAACCCAAATCAATCTCAACGCCCAGATTACAAATGCATTGGTCAAACAAACTAAAAATACAATCAAATGGCTTCAATATGTATTTCATGATTCACTTTTTACGATTTGTTTATTTTTGTCATACCGGATACATTTTCTGTGTTTTCTCTATATGTGTGCACTTACATCCTATGCGCGAGTCAAAGTCTGTTTTCGTTATTTTTTTGTCCATCATCGAGGTGCTTTTAAGTCTTGGAGTCTGGCTACGTATGACATAATGCACAGGAGCTGTCTACTTCTTTTCCTGCAGGTAATGAACGAGCTTTAGCTTTTAACCAAGTTCTTACCCAGGCAGGAGTTAAACCAAACTAAACAACATCTATCAGGAGCAACGCTGGGCATCTCGCCACGCTAGATAAATGCAGAGAGAGACTGACAGCTGGAGAGCTAGCGAGGAAAAAGAGACTTAAGAACGGATGAAAGGAGAGGAAGAGCTTTAAGCAAACCTTCATTTAGCAGTCGAGAAAGCTCTGCACATTTACACTCAATCTGAACGCTCATTCACAAACTTCTGTGCTTCCTCTGCGTTATCGTTTGATAAAGTTCTCACTTAACATTTCTTAATGCATTCCACACATTCACAGCAAAAAAGTCAGGAGATTCTGTCCAGACTCCAGTTTTTGACAGCTATTATATAGAAGTACTGTTGTCACAGTACTAGAATTTCTAACTTTGATACAATATAATTTTGTTTGATATAATATGGATATTTAATGTTCAATACCACATGGAAAATATTTGAGTTTAATATTTGAGAATATTTTCATGTCTGTACATTAATTTACCTTTGAATGATCACTGCAGGAAGCCCTTTAAGTGTCTGTGAAAACAGGTTTATAAACACTTCTCATTACCACTACAGTGAAATGCTATAATCTTCTGATGACCAAAACCATATGAAAAAATAAATAAATAAAGCGTAACATGCATGCATATGCAGAGATGGATTGTGTGCATGTTTGCAATGGTGTCGTGTAAATGAACACAGTAAAATGTTTCGCTCTGAAACATACACATCAATGAACTATATTTCTTTAATTAAAACACACAGTGTGGTATGCGCGTGAATGTGCTGTCTGAGAGAAGAGAGAGTGAGAAACATCGCTGGAAACGGTGCATCAGTACTGCAGAAACAAACATTTATATAAGAGTTATAGAAACATTTCGGTTCCACTTTATATCTGTCACGCCGTGGGTGTGTCCTTGTGTTAGTGTTTGATCGTGTCCATGTGCTTCTTTGTTTTTGTTTTCATTCTGTCCCATGTGCTTTGTCT